>CAMZMU010000054.1:16579531-16991714 GCA_947311845.1 Poa pratensis
ATACGTCTCAAACGTATCTATAATTTTTGATGTTCCATGCTTGTTTTATACCAATTGCTACATGTTTTGCATCTACTTTATATCACTTTTATACATTTTTTGGGACTAACCTATTAACAAGATGCCGAAGTGCCAGTTCCTGTTTTCTGCTGTTTTTGTATTCCAGAAAAGCTAGTCTGGAAATATTCTCGGAATTGGACGAAACTACACGGGGTCCTATTTTTCCAGAACACGCCTGACGGAGCGAAGGAGCAGAGGAGGGCCACCAGGAGGCCACACGCACCAGGGCGCGGGCCCCCCTCTGCCGCGCCCTGGGTGGTGTGGGCCCCTCGGGGGTCCGCAGCCGCCGCCCTTTCGCCTACTTATTCCCCCCGACGCGAAAACCCTAAGTACCTGAGCAAATATCCACGAAAAGTTCCAGAGACGCCGCCGTCGTCAACCCTAGCTCGGGAGGGTTCAGAACCTCTTCCCGGCACCCTGCCGGAGAGGGGAATCGTCACCGGAGGCTTCTACATCGCCATGCCTGCCTCCGGAGTGATGCGTGAGTAGTTCATCCTTGGACTACGGGTCCATAGCAGTAGCTAGATGGTTGTCTCTCCACTTTGTGCCATCATGTTTAGATCTTGTGAGCTGCCCTACATGATCAAGATCATATTATTGTAATGCTACATGTTGTGTTTGCTGGGATCCGATGAATATTGAATATTATGTCAAGTTGATTATCAATCTATCTTATATGTTATTTAAGATCTTGCATGCTTTCCGTTACTCGTAGATGCTTTGGCCAAGTAGATGCTTGTAACTCCAAGAGAGAGTATTTATGCTAGATAGTGGGTTCATGTCTCCGTTTAACCTGGGACAGTGACAGAAAGTTCTAAGGTTGTGGATGTGCTGTTGCCACTAGGGATAACCTAACGATGCTATGTCCACGGCATATGTGTTTGTTTACATTACGCACTTTACTTAATGCAATTATCCGTTGCTTGCAACTTAATACCAACGGGGGACTCGGATGACAACCCGGCGGTGGATTATTAGTCATAGATGCTGTTGGATAACGGTCTATGTATTATGTCGTAATGCCCAATTAAATATCATAGTAGTCAACATGTCATGTATATGCATTGTCATGCGCTCACTATTCAATTGCCCAGCTGTAATTTGTTCACCCAACATGTTAGTTATCTTTTATGGAGAGACACCACTAGTGAACTGTGGACCCCGGTCCATTCTTTTACACTGATTAAACAACCACAAACTGCAAACTGTTCCTTTTTCATTCTCTGCAATTTAATACTCATTTTCCACACCATACGTTTAATCCTTTGTTTTCAGCAAGCCAGTGAGATTGACAACCTCACTGTTTCGTTGGGGCAAAGTAGTTTGATTGTGTTGTGTGCAGATTCCACGTCAACAGTCCAGACTCCCTGCGACAGCTATTTTTCTGGCGCCGTTGACAACCTTCTGAAGAGTTGCTGCTCCTACTGGTTCGATAACCTTGGTTTCTTTCTGAGGGAAAACTTGCTGCTGACTACATCATACCTTCCTCTTGGGGTCTCCCAACGAACGTGTGTTTCACGTCATCAAGCTATTTTTCTGGCGCCGTTGCCGGGGAGACAGCAGTCTTCTGCAAGGGGAGTTTCACGCTTCCAATCTCTTTACTTTGTTTTTGTCTTGCTTAGTTTATTTTATTTTATCTTGTTTGCTTTCAATTATCAAAAACACAAAAAAATTAGTTACTTGCATCTAGTTTACTTTCAAGTTATTTTCTCTGTTTTTATTTCTGCTAAAATGAGTACTCCTGAGAACACTAAGTTGTGTGATTTCACTAGCACGAACAACAATGATTTCATATGCACACCTATTGCTCCACCTGCTGCTTCAGCAGAATTTTATGAAATTAAACCTGCACTTTTAAATCTTGTTATGAAAGAGCAATTTTCTGGTGTTAGTACTGATGATGCTGCTGTTCACCTTAATAACTTTGTTGAACTTTGTGAAATGCAAAAGCTCAAGGAAGTAGATGGTGATATTATTAAACTGAAACTTTTTCCTTTCTCCTTGAGAGGACGTGCTAAAGAATGGTTGCTATCTTTGCCTAGAAATAGTATTGATTCATGGACTAAATGCAAAGATGCTTTTATTGGAAAATATTATCCTCCTGCTAAGATTATTTCTTTGAGAAGTAGCATAATGAATTTTAAGCAATTTGATAATGAACATGTTGCTCAAGCATGGGAGAGAATGAAATCATTGGTTAAAAATTGTCCCACTCATGGACTGACTACTTGGATGATCATCCAAACCTTCTATGCAGGATTAAATTTTTCTTCAGGAATTTATTGGATTCGGCCGCTGGAGGTACCTTTATGTCCATCACTTTGGGTGCTGCAACAAAGCTTCTTGATGATATGATGATTAATTATTCTGAGTGGCACACCGAGAGAGCTCCAACAGGTAAGAAGGTAAATTCTGTTGAGGAAACCTCCTTGAGTGCCAAAATTGATACTATTATGTCTATGCTTGCAAATGGTCAAACACATGTTGATCCAAATAATGTTCCTTTAGCTTCTTTGGTTGCTCAAGAAGAGCATGTTGATGTGAACTTCATTAAAAATAATAATTTCAACAACAATGCTTATAGGAATAATTTTGGTAATAGCAATTATAGGCCCTATCCTTCTAATAGTGGCAATGGTTATGGAAATTCCTATAGTAACTCCTACAACATAATAAGAGTGTACCCTCTGATCTTGAAGTTATGCTTAAGGATTTTATTAGTACACAAACTGCTTTCAATAAAACTGTTGAGGAGAAATTTGGGAAAATTGATGTGCTTTCCTCTAAAGTTGATAGTCTTGCTCTTGATGTTGACTTATTGAAACTAAAGAACATGCCTCATGATGTTAAAGAGAGCAAAACTCTCAATGCTATACAAGTTAAAATTGATAACAATGTGAGGATGTTAGCTGAATTGCATGCTAGATGGGAAAGAGATGAAATTGCTAGAAAGAAAATATTGCTAGAGTTTATACTATTACTACTTCTGAAAATGCTTCAAACTCAAGTGTTAACAAACCTCCTACCATTAATGGCAAGATAGTTGGTGTTGGTAATGTTTCCACTTCTATTGCAAAATGTCCTAAATTGCCTGATAACTCTGAAACTGTCCTTGATAAAGATGCTGAAATTTCTAGCAATAAGGAAGAGAATAATCCATTACTTTTGATGATAATGACTTTGATTTTGATGGTTGCAATATTTCTGAAGTAATTAAGTTCTTGCAAAAGCTAGCTAGAAGTCCTAATGCTAGTGCTATAAACATGGCTTTTACTAAACATATTACTAATGCTCTCATACAAGTTAGGGAAGAGAAATTAAAACATGAAGCTTCTATCCCTAGGAAGTTAGAAGATGGTTGGGAGCCCATCATTAAATGAAATTGAATGACTTTGATTGCAATGCTTTGTGTGACCTTGGTGCTAGTATTTCTGTTATGCCTAAAAGATTATATGATATGCTTGATTTAGCACCTTTGGAAAATTGTTACTTGGATGTTCACCTTGTGATTCTACTATTAAAAAACCTTTGGGAAGAATTGATGATGTTCTTATCATGGTTAACAACAATTATGTCCCCGTTGATTTTATTGTCTTGGATATTGAGTGCAATCCATCATGCCCTATTGTGCTGGGAAGACCTTTTCTTAGACTGTAGGTGCTATTATTGATATGAAAGAAGGGAATATAAAATATCAATTTCCTCTCAAGAAAGGTATGGAACACTTTCCTAGGAAGAAGATTAAGCCACCTTATGATTCTATTGTTCGAACAAATACAATGTTGATGCTTCTTCACTTGGTAATACTTGATGCATGCTTTGTGCCTAGCTAAAAGGCGTTAAAGAAAAGCGCTTATGGGAGGCAACCCATTTTATTTTTTGCAATTTTTCTTTTATTGAGTCAAGGAGTTGTTTACTTCTGTAGCAACTCCTTTGTATCTTTATTTTCTCGCATTGTTGTGCCAAGAGTAGCCTCTAATGTAAGATGATGCTTAATTTTGATTGCTGCGCAGAAACAGATTTTTGCTGTTCACTGTACGAAATTCCTAAAATCACCAGATTGTTAATTAAATCTGAAATTTTTGTGCGTAATCTTTATGAATGTCTGAAACTTTCATTAGTTCAGAGTTTCTCGATCTGAGCGTCGTAAGTGCCTCGAAAAAATTCGTCTTTGCGGACTGTTCTGTTTTAGACAGATTATGCCTTTTTATTTTGCATTCTCTCTTTTACTAGTGTTGAGTGAAATTCTTTTTTGGGTGGAAGAGCTTCACATAACATCAGTGGCTGTAGCTAATGTTTAAAGTAACAAATCATATTGCGTCTTTAAGAACATGTGAATTTTTGATTATGCACTAACCCTCTAATGAGATCTACTTTGAGTTTGGTGTGACGGAAGTTTTCAAGGGTCAAGAGAGAAGGATGATATAATAGGATCAAGAAGAGTGAAGAGCTTAAGCTTGGGGAGGCTCCCATGGATCTCCCCAGCATATTTCAAGAAGACTCAAGCGTCTAAGCTTGGGGATGCCCAAGGCATCCCCTTCTTCATCGTCAAAATTATCAGGTCATCTCTAGTGAAACTATATTTTAATTCTTTCACATCATATGTGCTTTTCTTGGAGCGTCTGTGTGCTTTTATTTTCAGTATTGCACTTTTATTTTCAATAAAGCTTGACTGGACCCTAGCATTCTTGATTGGGAGAGAGACACGCTCCGCTTTTTCATGAGAATACTCCTATTCTTCACTTATATTTGTTGAGTATTCATATCTAGCGCTGTTCAGCTTTTAGCTCTTGTTTTCATGTATCTCTTGTCAGAGCTATTAGCTTTCTTTTGTAGAAAGTACTCTCTTGCTTCACTTATATTTGTTTGGAGAGTTGATGAAATAAATTGATTGGTGTTTGGTTGGTTCAGAAAATGTTGCATGTGGTAATTGGTATAAGGAAAAACTTGCTTAATCTTGTAGATCACTAAAATGGATAACTTGATGCTTGTCAATTGTTTTGAGTTAACAAGTAGATCATGATTAAATTGTGCATCACATGAGTTAAGCCTATTAGTGAAGAACTACCGTAAAGCTTGTTGAAAATTTGGTTTGCATCGGTGGTACTCTAAGGTCTAGATATTTTCTAATAACAGGGTTTGGTTAACAAGGAAGACGGTATGAAGTCTTATAACGTTTGCAATATGTTTGTCATATAAAACTTGGTGTACGGGTTGATATTCTTGTTTGCTTACATAACCTTGCTAGCCTAAACTCTGTACTGAGAGGGAATGCTTCTCGTGCATCCAAATCCTTGAGCCAAAATCCATGCCATTTGTGTCCACCATAACTACCTATATGTGGTATTTCCTTGCCACTCCAAGTAAATTTTTCATGTGCTACCTTTAAATTATTCAAAATGTTATTATTCCCTTTTTGTGTCAATGTTTACTAGCTCATGAGGAATTAGTGTGGTTATTCTTTATTCTATTTGTCGAGTGGACTTTTACACCTGGACTAGTGGCATATACATCCGCTTATCCAATAACTTGCAAAAAGAGCTGGCAACGGGGTGCCCAGTCCCAATTAATTACAACTTTAACCAATTAATTCTCTTCACACTTTTGCCCTGATTCATCAGTAAGCAATGACAAACAGTGAAATACCTGAATGTGTGTAAACCAAAGAGAAAGAGGGATGATCTGCCTTGCTGGTAGAAATAACGTCCTTCATGGGAGCCGCTCTTAAAAGTCCGTTCGACAGGTAGAATACTGTTCTCACCCGCTACCATTCGTTGACAATTAACAAACACCTCTCTAAAAATAGATACTCCTCCATGGTATGTGATTGATGGAAGGCACCGAGAATTCGGTTAGCCATGGCTTGTGTTAGCACGGTTGGGAGGAGTATCAAATATTTATGCAATCTCTATATGCTTTCAAAAACCTAAAAGCTCTAGCACATGATTTAATCCTGCTTCCCTCTGCGAAGGGCCTTTCTTTTAATTTTATGTTGAGTCAGTTTTCCTATTCTTTTCTGTCTTCCACAGCAAACACTAAATGTCAATTTTGTTACAACATGCGTTATATGCAATGTATTGGATTGTTATACTACTTTGTGTTGACAATATCCATGAGATAAATATGTTGAAAGTTGAGCAAATGCTGAAACTAAAATTCTTCTTTGTGTTGATTAAATACCTTTTGTTAGAAACTATTGCTTTATGTGTTAACTCTTATACAAAACTGTTTGATGCTTGTTTCGAAAGTACTATTCTGAAAACGTTTAGCTTGTGTGTTCATTGTTTCTCATTATCTATTTGATAGCAAATTATAGGACCATTGACTTGGATCACTTCATTCATTTACATGTGCCTTGCAATATTATATTATCAAGATTATGATAGTAGCATGTCACCTCAAAAATTATCTTGTTTTGTTATCGTTACCTACTGAGGACGAGTAGGAACTAAGCTTGGGGATGCTGATAGTCTCAAACGTATCTATAATTTTTTATGTTCCATGCTTGTTTTATACCAATGCTACATGTTTTGCATCTACTTTATTATCACTTTTATACATTTTTTGGGACTAACCTATTAACAAGATGTCGAAGTGCTAGCTCCTGTTTTCTGCTGTTTTTGTATTCCAGAAAAGCTGTCTGGAAATATTCTCGGAATTGGACGAAACTACACTGGGGTGCCTATTTTTCCAGAACAACGCCTGACGGAGCGAAGGAGGAGCAGAGGAGGGCCACCAGGAGGCCACACGCCACCAGGGCGCGGGCCCACTTCTGCCGCGCCCTGGGGTGGTGTGGGCCCCTCGGGGGTCCGCAGCCGTCGCCCTTTCGCCTACTTATTCCCCCGACGCGAAAACCCTAAGTACCTGAGCAAATATCCACGAAAAGTTCCAGAGACGCCGCCGTCGTCAACCCTAGCTCGGGAAGGTTCAGAACCTCTTCCCGGCACCCTGCCGGAGAGGGGAATCGTCACCGGAGGCTTCTACATCGCCATGCCTGCCTCCGGAGTGATGCGTGAGTAGTTCATCCTTGGACTACGGGTCCATAGCAGTAGCTAGATGGTTGTCTCTCCACTTTGTGCCATCATGTTTAGATCTTGTGAGCTGCCCTACATGATCAAGATCATATTATTGTAATGGTACATGTTGTGTTTGCTGGGATCGATGAATATTGAATATTATGTCAAGTTGATTATCAATCTATCTTATATGTTATTTAAGATCTTGCATGCTTTCCGTTACTCGTAGATGCTTTGGCCAAGTAGATGCTTGTAACTCCAAGAGAGAGTATTTATGCTAGATAGTGGGTTCATGCCTCCGTTAAATCTGGGACAGTGACAGAAAGTTCTAAGATTGTGGATGTGCTCTTGCCACTAGGGATAACCCAACGATGCTATGTCCACGGGCATATGTGTTTGTTTACATTACGCGCTTTACTTAATGCAATTATCCGTTGCTTGCAACTTAATACCAACGGGGGACTCGGATGACAACCCGGCGGTGGATTATTAGTCATAGATGCTGTTGATAACGGTCTATGTATCTTGTCGTAATGCCCAATTAAATATCATAGTAGTCAACATGTCATGTATATGCATTGTCATGCGCTCACTATTCGTCAATTGCCCAGCTGTAATTTGTTCACCCAACATGTTAGTTATCTTTTATGGAGAGACACCACTAGTGAACTGTGGACCCCGGTCCATTCTTTTACACTGATTAAACAACCACAAACTGCAAACTGTTCCTTTTTCATTCTCTGTAATTTAATACTCATTTTCCACACCATACGTTTAATCCTTTGTTTTCAGCAAGCCAGTGAGATTGACAACCTCACTGTTTCGTTGGGGCAAAGTAGTTTGATTGTGTTGTGTGCAGATTCCACGTCAACAGTTGATGACTCCCAAGTGCAGGAGATCAATTGTAGTACCTTTCAATTAGAAAAGGTTGTCGAACCCACGAGGAGCTGAAGGTATTGGTTAGCGAGATTGATAAATACAACAATGAAAGATGCAAATGTTTTTGGTATTTTTGGTTGTATAGTTGCAAAGCAGATAACAGATAGTAGCAGTGAAAGCTCTCAAAGAGAGAAAGCCCAATCCTCTTATGTAGCAAAAGGACAAGCTCAAGTGATGTGTAACTTATATGTGGCAAACGTTCCCGAGGGCGGCATGGATGATGCTAGGCATAAAGATTTATTAAACAACACGTTGAATATCTTGTCAAGTTTTAATCTTCTTTGGACGGAGCCATAATTAGGTATAGCTAAATAAATAAACTACAACCCCTTATGATGGATCATGTGGCCAAGTAAATGACTGCACAAGAATTATTAAGACATAAAGTCCCACCATAGCATTAAACTCTAAGGTCCCCGCTACTAATACCCTCATAATATAACTTCATGACTCGGTCTCAGGTTTACGTGTCCTCCCAAGTCTCCATCAATTCATTACACTACGGTGTTCTCCTATGAGCCCATAAAGGTGAAGTGTTGTGCAGTCGACGTTCGCACAACACCATCATAGAATCACATAAAAGATAAACTCTTGACAAAATACCAACACATGTCATATATAAATCATTGCCAATTCATCCTATGCCCTCAGGAACATACGGGAACTACTCACAACGTGCAAACATGATCATATTCAGTGGCATAAGTGTACAACACAATCTGAAATTATAACTTCACCACCAAATAATGACAAGTACTCAATCACAAACATGAATAGTAGCACAAGACAAGTATCTAGGGTATAGCAACTCTCAAACTGCGAGGGGAACGGAGTGGATCACGATGATGATGATGATGGTGCTGGTGTTGATGGGGGTGATGATGTAGAGGCCTCCTCCCACGCCAAGGAGGAGAGGTGATGACGATGATGATGATTTCCCCCTTCTCCGGAGTTCCGGAGCAGCAGGATCTGACCCCCCTCGGAAGGGATCAGGAGTTTCGCCGCTGCCGCGACCTCGGATGGACTTGGAAAAATTAGGGCGTTACTTTTCGGGCGAGACGAAGGCGTCGATAAAAAGCCCCAGGCGAGGAGGTGCCCGAGGCCAGTTTGGGCTGGTCCCACGCGGCCAGGTACATGGGCCGCGTGGGCCACCCCCATTTGGCCCTCGTGGCTCTCCTCTCTTCGGTCTTCTTCCCTCTGCCTTTCTCCCGATGAAAAACTGACGCAGTATTTTTTCCTTTTATTATTTGAGGTCCTGTAGCTCCTGAAACATTAAAGACAAGAAAAAGGAGGTTTTCTGCCTCCCAGAAATTAAATACCAAAAATAGGGACTTTGTATGAAAGTCCCCAAAATCATCTAAAACATGTAGAAACAATCATATAATCATGCAAATAACATTCTAGTATGATACTAAAAGTTATATAAATGATGATATAAAATGCACGTATCAACTCCCCCAAGCTTAAACCTTTACTCGTCCTCGAGTAAGTAAGGACATAGATCATTACATGCATCAATGGACTTATGGTTGATAAATAAATACGGGCATTGTATCATCATCATATTCAATTGCAACATAAGATCAATGATCCAAAACTCATACATATGAGGGCAACATAAGTAGAACTCTAGCAATCACCCCTTACTTTTGAAAGCAAATAACCATTGTATGTTGGACAATCGAATCATATTGTTTTTCACATGCTTTTGCTCTTCATGGCAAGCATTATAATCTTTTATACTTTGCTGAAATTCAAAGACAAGATAAACTCTCATTGGATAACAAGTTCAAAAGAAGACAAATAAAAAGACAGATAGATATAAAATTGTTATCACTCTTGCTTGACTAGTAAATAGTGCAAACTTTAGTCATGGATATCTCAATCAAGTTCCATGCTCTACACAACCTTTTTCTTACACTTGCCATGGCTAGCTGAAATTTCAGGTGCCTTCCTTTCATTCACTTTCAAGAGCATAAGTATTGAAATATCCATGATCATTAATTTGCTCAAAAGCTACTAGGTTGTAACAAGAGTGTTTTATATCCTTTTCATTAAATCTTCTCAACTTCTTATCCTACAAGACTATATCTCAACCTCAAACTATTAATCCACAAGTCTTTTTACTTCTTCTATATTGAGATAATTCTATAATTGTCCAACATACTCAAGTTAATTAATTTCATGGCAAGATGTGATTGAAATTCTAAATATGCCACGCTCATTTGCATGAGTGTTACCCATAAATCCCCAAACAAGAGAATCATGGATGACACCATACTTTAATATTCATTGATAAACCATAAGATAGGGATACATGATAATGCTCCATGAGCTCACACACGCCTAAGAGATATTGATAACTAAACGATAAAAGCAAACCACACCATGACTAGATAGATATGATAGACTGATGAAGAGAAAGACAAGATGGAACTCCCCAAGCTTGGCGTTCCTCCAGGTTCTCCTTTGCTGCAGCCTCCTCCTTCTCATATTCTTCCTCCCACTCAGCCATCTTCCATGGGAAAGCCCTTCCATCACGGAAAGACGTAGGTGGATCATTGTACCTGAGGGTGGCGGCTGCTGCAATCTTCTTGAAGCGTTCTTCATATTCGCAGTTCTGGTTCTCTACATCCCACATGAAGCATTGGAACTTCTCCCATTTGCTGATGACGTCCTTGTACCTATCTTCCAGATCTTTGAGCCTTTTCTTGTACTCTTCAACCTTCTTCTCCAGCTCCAAGTTCTTGAAGTGGTGAGCATCAAGGCTGCGGTAAACCACAGTGCCATACCTGAAGGTCTTGTCCTCTAACTCACCCAGCCTTTCCTCCACCGTGCCGGTGGCCTTGGGAGCCTTTACCTCCTCCACGAGCATCACGCCCTCCTTGAAGCACACGGTCTTCGGTGGTGTCATCACGCAGTTGAGGTAGCGGTTCACAACACCTTCCTTGGGAGAGCTCTCCCCCTCTTGATTGGATCCAGAGCAAGACATGGCTAAAACCTGACAGGCAGAAACAGCAGAAACAAAGATCGCTCGAGAACGCTCGGTGCGAGATTAGATCGTCAGAGAGGGGTATATATTGAGGGTTTTTAGGTCAAAACGAAGCGTCGGGATCGAAAACGAGACGAAAAAGGACTCCGAGGTGGGAAAGGGACAGCCCCACGCGGCCAGGTACATGGGCCGCGTGGGCCCCTCTCTTTCCTCCCTCGGGTCTCCGTTTCGTCCAGTTTTCTTGTCCCATACGATGATTTCCATAAAAATTGACCTCCGTAAAATTTTATGCAATTCCGAGAAACCTTCCAACAGTAAGTTACCTCCTCCGGTGTTTGTAAATTCAACTCCTCCACCCTTCCGATGAAGCTCTTTCCTGCAATATAAGGTTTAAGGCGTTGTCCATTGACTACATGAGGTTTACCTTTCATGTCACCGTGAAGACGGATAGCTCCTGAACGGTACACCTCCTGTATCACTAATGGTCCCTGCCACTTTGAAGCTAGCTTCCCTGCAGAAAACTTGAAACGAGAGTTGTATAATAAAACTTGATCACCTACTTTGAATTCCTTTTTCTTAATTTTCTTGTCATGCCAAATCTTAACTTTTTCTTTAAACATCCTGGCACTTTCATAAGCTTCATTTCTCCATTCGTCAAGTAGGTTTAGGTCAAGAATTCTCTTTTCTCCCGCAGTTTTAAAATCAAAGTTCAGTTGTTTAATAGCCCATCTAGCTTTATGTTCTAGTTCAACAGGTAAGTGACAAGCTTTTCCATAAACCATTTTATAAGGAGACATTCCCATAGGATTTTTAAAAGCAGTTCTATAAGCCCACAAAGCATCATTAATCTTAATTGGCCAATCAGATCTAGACTTATTCACTGTCTTTTCCAAAATGAGTTTAATTTCCCTATTGCTTAATTCAACTTGCCCACTTGTTTGAGGATGATAAGGAGATGCAATTCTATGGTTAACATCATATTTTGCCAAAGTTTTTCTAAGAACACCATGCAAGAAATGAGAACCACCATCAGTAATTAAGAACCTAGGAACACCAAACCTGGGGAAAATGATGTCCTTGAGCATCTTCATTGCTGTGGCATGATCTGCACTTTTGGTTGGAATTGCTTCCACCCACTTTGTAACATAGTCAACTGCAACCAAAATGTGAGTATGCTTTGTCTTTGATTCTGGGAAAGGACCCATAAAGTCAAAACCCCACACATCAAATGGTTCAAGTGGCAATGAATAATTCATAGGCATTTCATTCCTCCTACCAATGTTTCCTACTCTTTGACATTTATCACAAGATTTAACATATTCAGCACAGTCCTTAAATAAAGTAGGCCAATAGAAACCAGATTGTAATACCTTTGCTCCTGTGCGATCTCCTGCATGATGCCCTCCATAGGGACTGTCATGACAATCTCTTATAATAGCCTGTTGTTCATGCTCAGGTACACAACGTCTAATAATACCATCCACACTTTTCTTATAGAGGAAAGGATCATCCCAAAAATAATGTCTAAGATCATAAAAGAATTTCTTTCTTTGTTGAGAAGTGAAGTGTGGAGGCAAAACTTTACCAACAATAAAATTTGCATAGTTGGCAAACCAAGGAGATGCAACTTTAGCACTAGAAACATTAACAATTGCAAGTTGTTCATTAACAAAGCTATCATTAATAGGAATAGGATCATCAGGTATGCTTTCCATCCTAGAGAGATGATCAGCAACTTGATTATCCTCCCCTTTCCTATCAACAATGTGTAAATCAAATTCTTGCAATAGAAGTACCCATCTTATTAGTCTAGGCTTAGCATCTTTCTTATTCATCAAGTATTTAATAGCAGAATGATCAGTATGTATTGTGACTTTTGAATCAGTAATATAAGGTCTAAACTTGTCACAAGCAAACAGTACTGCTAAAAATTCTTTCTCAGTTGTAGCATAATTCTTTGAGCAGCATCAAGTGTTCTACTAGCATAATAAATAACATTCAGTTTCTTATCAACACGTTGGCCCAAAACAGCCCCAACTGCATAATCACTAGCATCACACATAATTTCAAAAGGCAATTCCAATCAGGAGGTTGAATAATGGGAGCAGTGATTAAAGCATTCTTCAAAATATTAAAGGACTCAATGCAATCATCATTAAAAGAGAAAGGAACATCCTTTTGCAGAAGATTGGTTAGAGGTTTTGATATTTTGGAGAAATCCTTAATGAACCTACGGTAAAAACCTGCATGCCCAAGAAAACTTCTTATACCTTTGAGGTCCCTTGGATATGGTAGTTTTTCAATAGCTTCAATCTTTGCTGGATCAACTTCTATTCCTTCTCCAGAAATCTTATGCCCAAGAACTATACCTCAGTAACCATGAAGTGACACTTCTCCCAATTAAGAACCAAGTGTTGGTCTTCACAACGCTGTAAAACTTTGTTAAGGTTGAACAAGCAATTATCGAAGGAAGTACCATACACAGAAAAATCATCCATAAAAACCTCCATTATCTTTTCAATATAATCAGCAAATATAGCATTCATGCATCTTTGAAAAGTAGCAGGAGCATTACATAAACCGAATGGCATTCTCCTATAAGCAAAAGTACCATATGGGCAAGTAAAAGTGGTCTTTTCTTGATCATCCTTATGGACAGGAATTTGCGAGAAACCTGAATAACCATCTAGATAGCAAAAGTGAGAGTGTTTAGATAACCTTTCTAGCATTTGATCAATAAATGGCAATGGATAATGATCTTTTCGAGTTGCTTTATTCAATTTTCTGAAATCAATAACCATCCTATAACCAACTACAGTACGTTGAGCCACAAGTTCATCCTTTTCATTTGGAACAACAGTCATTCCACCCTTTTTAGGAACACAATGAACAGGACTAACCCACTTACTGTCAGCTATAGGATAAATGATACCAGCTTCAATAAGTCTTATTACCTCTTTCTTACCACTTCTTTCATTTTTGGATGGAGGCGGCGTTGAAAATCAACAACAGGTTTTGCATCTTCCTCCAGATTAATTTTATGCATACATAGAGCGGGGCTTATACCTTTAAGATCATCAAGAGAGTATCCAATGGCTGGTCGGTGAGCTTTTAGCACATCAAGTAATTTCTCTTCCTCTTCAGCTGAAAGGTTAGCACTAATAATGACAGGATATATGCTCTTCTCATCCAAATATGCATATTTCAGATTTGCAGGCAAAGGTTTCAATTCAAAACTAGGATCCCCTTTAGGTGGTGGTAGCACTCCTAAATTATCAGGTGGGATATGCAATTGTAATTGTGGTGGTTGTTGCCATAATATTTGTTCCAAAGCCTCTTTTTCCTCATCATTAAATGGTTCATCTTGATTAAGCATATAACGTTCTACAACATCAGTTGAAGCTACAGCTATATGAGCAAGAGTTTCAATTAAATTAGAAATTGGCTCTTTCAACATGTTTATCAGCAAATTTGGAAAAGTTAAATTCAAGTTTCTCACCAGCACATTTAATAAACACTTTCTCTTTAGGCAAATTAATTTCAGCACCAACAGTATGTAAGAAAGGTCTACCAAAAATGATAGGACAAAATGAATCTTGAGGACAACCAAGCACAATAAAATCAGCAGGGTATTTTATTTTGCCAACCAATACTTCAACATCTCTAACAATTCCAAATGGACTAATATAATCTTTATTAGCAAGTTGAATTGTCATACCTGTCTCTTCCATAACAATGGGATCAATATCAGGCTTGATCTCAAGATAAAGAGAATATGGAATGACACTAATACTTGCTCCAATATCACATAGACCATGATAACTTGAAGTCCCAATAGAGCATGATATAACAGGTTTCCCAACTTTGGCCGAATTACCTTTGATGACTTTGGTAGCATCTTCACATAGATAAACATCCACTGGGTCTTCTTCATTTAGTTGCTTGATAACAAAATTTGAGTGTTGACTTCCACCTGTTCATAAGGCTGAGAACATCTTTTGTTACTCTTGTTAGTAACAGCTTTAAGTAAATTCTCCTTAACTTGGTTTGGAAATGGAGGTGGTTCAACATACTCCTCAATTGTCACAGATGACATTGGTTCAACCTGTTTAATAACTTTAGGAACAACAATAGATTGTTTAACAGGTTCAACATAAACTTCAAATCCACTTTTTGGAACACAGATATGATCAGCAAAACCTTTAGCTATTTCAATTATAACATAAGGATCAAGACCAAAAGTATCACTCAGATTTTTAAACAAATAGAAGTAGAGAAATTCTCTACACATGAATATTCATAATCAAAATATGGCTCATTACCTTTATCAAGATCCCAGTGGCTAGTATTTTCAGAAATAGTCTCCAATAAATTCCATGCTTCTTCTTCAGTGTTATTAGTAAAACTTCCACCAGATGAATTATCCAGAATCTCCTTGTGCTTCATAGGTAGTCTCACATAAAAGTTTATCAATATAAGTTTCCTTGTAAGATCATGACATGGATTCTTGCGAAGGAGTTCCTTTAACCTCCCCCAAGCTTGAGTAATACTCTCTCCCAGATGTGGCCAGAAATTGAATATATAGCAGCGGTTATCATAAGCTTCTTTAGGAGTAAAATATTTAAGAAAGAAAACCTTCCTCAAGATACTCCATTCATTCTGGACCTCTTCATCCAAAGACCTGTACCAATCACGAGCATTACCAGATAAAGACAAATACAATAGCTTCCTTTTTACCTGATCCTCTGAAATACCAGGTAGTCTGAATAAGCCACATATGTCCTCAATTATTTCCATGTGCTCGCGTGCCGACTTAGTTCCATCACCTGTAAATGGATTTTTCATAACTCTTTTAACATGACCATGGGAATTTTATATCCCACTTTAGGTACCTCAGACACAGTAGTTTCAACCACCTTTGCAGTAGTGGCATAAGCACTTTCATATAGAGCAAGATGCAGCGAGGCACGATTCATAAATGCCATAGTAACAATGAGATAAACAGCTTTCAAGTTTCCTTACCAAACTTCTTACCAATAGCGCTACGCTCCCCGGCAACGGCGCCAGAAAAGTATCTTGATGACTCCCAAGTGCAGGAGATCAATTGTAGTACCTTTCAATTAGAAAAGGTTGTCGAACCCACGAGGAGCTGAAGGTATTGGTTAGTAAGATTGATAAATAAAACAATAAAAGATGCAATGTTTTTGGTATTTTGGTTGTATAGTTGCAAGCAGATAACAGATAGTAGCAAGTGAAAGCTCTCAAAGAGAGAAAGCCCAATCCTCTTATGTGCAAAAGGACAAGCTCAAGTGATGTGTAACTTATATGTGGCAAACGTTCCCGAGGGCGGCATGGATGATGCTAGGCATAGAGATTTATTAAACAACACGTTGAATATCTTGTCAAGTTTTAATCTTCTTTGGACGGAGCCATAATTAGGTATAGCTAAATAAATAAACTACAACCCCTTATGATGGATCATGTGGCCAAGTAAATGACTGCACAAGAATTATTAAGACATAAAGTCCCACCATAGCATTACACTCTAAGGTCCCCGATACTAATACCCTCATAATATAACTTCATGACTCGGTCTCAGGTTTACGTGTCCTCCCAAGTCTCCATCAATTCATTACACTACGGTGTTCTCCTATGAGCCCATAAAGGTGAAGTGTTGTGCAGTCGACGTTCGCACAACACCATCATAGAATCACATAAAAGATAAACTCTTGACAAAATACCAACACATGTCATATATAAATCATTGCCAATTCATCCTATGCCCTCAGGAACATACGGGAACTACTCACAACGTGCAAACATGATCATATTCAGTGGCATAAGTGGTACAACACAATCTGAAATTATAACTTCACCACCAAATAATGACAAGTACTCAATCACAAACATGAATAGTAGCACAAGACAAGTATCTAGGGTATAGCAACTCTCAAACTGCGAGGGGAACGGAGTGGATCACGGTGATGATGATGATGGTGCTGGTCTTGATGGGGGTGATGATGTAGAGGCCTCCTCCCACGCCAAGGAGGAGAGGTGATGACGATGACGATGATTTCCCCCTTCTCCGGAGTTCCGGAGCAGCAGGATCTGACCCCCCTCGGAAGGGATCAGGAGTTTCGCCGCCGCCGCGACCTCGGATGGACTTGGAAAAATTAGGGCGTTACTTTTCGGGCGAGACGAAGGCGTCGATAAAAAGCCCCAGGCGAGGAGGTGCCCGAGGCCAGTTTGGGCTGGTCCCACGCGGCCAGGTACATGGGCCGCGTGGGCCACCCCCATTTGGCCCTCGTGGCTCTCCTCTCTTCGGTCTTCTTCCCTCTGCCTTTCTCCCGATGAAAAACTGACGCAGTATTTTTCCTTTTATTATTTGAGTCCTGTAGCTCCTGAAACATTAAAGACAAGAAAAAGGAGGTTTTCTGCCTCCCAGAAATTAAATACCAAAAATAGGGACTTTGTATGAAAGTCCCCAAAATCATCTAAAACATGTAGAAACAATCATATAATCATGCAAATAACATTCTAGTATGATACTAAAAGTTATATAAATGATGATATAAAATGCACGTATGAACAGTCCGGACTCCCTGCGACAGCTATTTTTCTGGCGCCGTTGACAACCTTCTGAAGAGTTGCTGCTCCTACTGGTTCGATAACCTTGGTTTCTTTCTGAGGGAAAACTTGCTGCTGACTACATCATACCTTCCTCTTGGGGTCTCCCAACGAACGTGCGTTTCACGTCATCAGCCACGCCAAACACGGAGGGAGTACCTACACTTGAACATGAGATGTGTCACGGTCACCGGCTCTCTCTTACAAAGTTGGCAAAGACCACGATTTGGCCATCCTCTTCTGGTTAGCCTATCTGTCGTCCATCCACAGAATTAACCACGCGAAAAATTTGCACTGGGGGTGGGGGTGGCAATTCGCCATCGCCGGCACCATGAAGGAAGTTCCCGACAACTCAAATTGCGCCGAGGAGGTCGAATATGTTCCATTGGCGGTGAGCATCCCTTGGAGCTTGCTCCAAAGATTGCCCTTATGATCTCTGAGGTTCTTCACGAAGATGTCAACGGATTTAAATCGGCGTTGTTACTCGATGTTAAAGTGGTCAAATTGGGATTTAGGCAGCTTATTGTGTAACATTGTGATTCTCAATTATTTTTTCCAATGTGGGCTTGTTGCACATATATGGGTCAAAAATAGAAGTTTAATCATCAATTAGGGCCACTTCTTTTGAGTTTCTGCTTATGCATAAGCTAGCTTATGGATTCCGGTGGGGAGAAACCGTTGTGGGGAGAAGCTCCTAAAAACTTCCTAGAGAGTTCTTTTGGGTTTCTGAAAATTTGGCTTATTTGATGGGATGAGTTGTGAAATGTCTGTTATGTCCCTGAATTTGACACGTGCATTTAATAAAGTGATTACAATATCTATTCATATATGTTCGCTGAAACGAAAAAATTACAACACGAAAGTTGTGGAAAACGGCGAGATTGGTCTACCCGTGAAAGGAAATTTCAAACGGTCGACTGAGTGCGACGAATTTGATAAAATTTGTCTAAAAATGGTGCGAACTTCAGTCCAAAATTAATAAGCTACAGTCCACGAAACTCGAAACCGATCACGGGAATGGAACCTACTCGTCGACGCGCACATATTTCGTGTACAAATTATTTCGAATCGAAATAATTTTTATTGTTTATCATCAGCCATATTCTAATTGAAATACATAGCTATGTAAGTACATGGTCATCCTTGCTTGTGTGTACGATCCAGCGTCTCCAGTGGTCTGTTTCTGTCGGGCTGGAGCCGCTCGCGAGTCGCGATACGCGAATGGCTGGCGATTTTTTATTATTCCGAACCCTTTTCTCCTGCGGTGGCAATACTTTTGTAAATAGAAGCTACAATAGGGGCAATGCTTCCTAACGCTTCAGTTCGTAAGTGCGGGAGCTCGGGAAGTCTGGAAACTGGTCGATACCGGTTTCTGGGAATACACGGGAGGACAGCTTAGCGGTGGAAATAAGCTATGGACAAGCCGGAGACTTCTTTTCAGTTCAGAGATTCACCACCGTGAAGCTGGGTTAGAAGCTCAAAAGAAGTGGCCCTTAATCAGGTTAGGCGTGCGGCGTGTTACCAAATTCGCAATCCAATCCGATGAAAGAGCCAGACGAATTTGGTACTCTTATCTAGCTAAGGGTGACCTTTGACCATTCTATTGTTTTGTTGTCCTTATATGTTTGTTATACCTGATTGCACAAATGACGACATTCTTGCTCATAGGACGGCGCATAGCATAAGATCAAGAGAAGAATTCTCAAAAAACAAATGCAATTATGTTTTGATCTTCGAACTAGCTCATGTGATTGGAGATTGGTACTCCTCTTCCCTCACTGCGTTGACACCCCACATCTAAACAATAGTTTTCTTTTCTTCTTGATCGATATGAAATTATATATTCTCAGGAAGGCCTATGTGCCACCTGATGAGCTTATTTTTAGTTCGCACGAGATCCGTGCGCCTTTTATGTTAAGATAGGAAAATGTTGGATGCTCAAGTTAAAGCATTATTAAGCTTTTTAGTCGTTGAAGAGTGCCCGGTAAACTGCATCTGTTTACAGCAGAGTGGTGGAAGAAAGAGGTGCGCAGCACGGTGGACAGCTGTGGGCATCTTGGGGACAGAAATGACGAGGGATCAACCTGAGAAAGTGCACTGATAATAAAGGGTAAAGTGATGAGTTTAAGTTCATGGAGTATCAAACACATAACTAGAGTATGCACGGTGGCACCAAGATATCTAGGTAAGTTTTTGGAAACTGTAGATCGTTGGTTTGGAGCTAACCAGTAACCACTCGAAATTTTTGTCCCTGTTTACTACAGTTGGCAATTCTGGTTGTTAATCACCGGTTCTTACGACAGTTCCGTCGCTAGCTAGCTATCGATCGTGTTGACACTAATTATGCTGACATCGCTACCTCATTGTATACACGCTCATCAAATATTATTCAATTACAGAGCTGGTACTGGCATCTGTATATATGTGTGTGGTATATCGTCTCTGATACGCAGGCATGCTGATCACCGTTCTCCTGCCTCCGACTAAATAACATGGCTGCCGATCTCAAGCTCGCCGCCCTGTGCCTCCTTCTCGTCGTCTCCACCCTCCCTTTGCTCGCCGTCGCTGACTGCGACTGCGAGGTCGGCGAGGGAGAGGAAGACAAGGCGGGCGCGCTGAGGCTCAAGGTCATCGCCGTCTTCTCTATCCTGGTGGCCAGCGCCGCGGGATGCGCTATCCCGTCGCTCGGCCGGAGGTTCCCGGCGCTCAGCCCGGGCACGGACCTCTTCTTCGCCGTGAAGGCCTTAGCGGCCGGGGTCATCCTCGCCACGTCCTTCGTGCACATCCTCCCGGACGCCTTCGACAAGCTCGGCTCGCCGTGCCTCGTCGACGGGCCGTGGAAGAAGTTCCCGTTTGCGGGCTTCGTCGCCATGCTCGCGGCCATCGCGACCCTCGTCGTCGACACCATTGCCACGGGATACTTCCAGCGCGCCGCGCACGACAAGAAGGCCTCCGCGGCCATCGGAGTCGCCGACGACGTAGAGGTCACGTCGCAGGATCATCACGCGGCGCACGGCGGTCACTCGCACGGCCACGGCGTGTCGGCCGCCATCGCGGCGTCCGCGGCGGGGGCGTCGGACGCGCAGCTCATCCGCCAACGCGTCATCACGCAGGTGCTGGAGCTGGGGATCATCGTGCACTCGGTGATCATCGGCATGTCTCTAGGCGCATCCCAGAGCGCCAGCACGATCAGACCACTCGTGGTTGCGCTCACTTTCCACCAGTTCTTCGAAGGGATCGGGCTCGGAGGATGCATTGTTCAGGCTAAGCTTCGCCTCGGGGCGGTCCTGCTGATGTCGCTCTTCTTCTCACTCACCACGCCGGTTGGTGTGCTGATCGGCATCGGAATATCCTCCGGTTACAACGAGAATAGCCCCAGGGCCCTAGTCGTCGAAGGGCTCCTCACCGCGGCGGCTGCCGGGATTCTGAACTACATGGCCCTCGTCGACCTTCTAGCCGAAGACTTCATGAACCCTAGGGTGCAGAACAATGGAAGGTTGCAGGTGATCGTGAACATCTCCTTGCTGGCTGGGACGGCTCTCATGTCCATGCTTGCTATATGGGCATGAGGAATCGAACGTCCCCCACGGAGGAAAAATATGTTTTTGATGGAGGGTTGCACGTTTATTTCTTCGTCGCATGAGAATTAGCTAAATCTCAGTCACTCGGTAATCATTGGATTATGTGCCCCAAGATTAGTGCAGCCGTTACTTGTTTCTTTTTGTTTCGCTGTGTGTACAGGCTTTTTTTACTTATATTTTTTCCTTTTGTGTTTTTTTCTTATTGTAGCGTGTGTTCATGAAAATTGTTACCTTTTATGCGGAAATCCATCACGGGTTGTAGGTGCAGATGCACCCTCTACCCAAAAAACAATTTTTAAAATATCAAAAAAATTCAAAATAAAAATTTCGCATATACTTAAAAACATTTTATGTTAGCACAAAAAATTACGTGAAAAAAATTTACGTGAAGAAACAATTATTTGCATGAACGCGGCCGTTGTGCACCCGGGAGCATGTGCTCCCGGTTTTTTTCGAAAAAATATAGAAAATTGAAAAATTATCAAAATATTCCGAAAAAAACATGCACGTACCTGAGCATGTCACGCACCATCGTGTAAAATTACGCGACGAAATGACATCGCGGCCGCCCTGTGCAAAAATGACAAATTCTGTCATTTCGTCGCCAAATTTTACACGATGGCGCGTGACATGCTCAGGTACGTGCATGATGTTTTTTTGGAATATTTTGATAACTTTTCAATTTTTATATTTTTTCGAAAAAACAGGGAGCACATGCTCCCGGGTGCACTTTGGAGTTTCCCTTATTTGCATTGCCTAAGATCAAGTGTATATATTGTAAAATTCGTCTTTTTTACATGTGAGTTAAATCTGAGATTTTTTCAGTTGCACGTCGGTTGAAACTGAGATTTGTCTAGTTGCATGTTGTCGAAGGATACTTTTCATGATCCCCTGGCAATCTTAATTCCGAAGATCAGAAGAAAATTTATTTGTTCGGTAGGCGGTGCATGTCAACAGATTTGAATCGTAAACGATGTAGATGAAGATCTCTCAGTCTTCATTCATGGTGTGGCTACAAAACCAGTACAAAAGGCTATTTCGGCGAGTTATAGCAAGTCTCGGCTGGAGATTATAGTTGTGGATCTAGGTTTAGAACTAGAGTTTTACGGAGAGGTTTGGACAAAGCTTTGGCGTGTAATGAACGTGGAGCTCTTGATGGAGATCCTTCTATATATATGCGGAGTAGATGTCCAAGCCTTGTACGCCTAGGGTTTCCTCTTGCCTTGTACGTGAAGTTTTGATCTTGTAACCTTCTTTCAATGTAGACCTTAGCAAGGTAATCATCAGAGTGCCTTAGTGCATCACAACATATCTTGGTCGGTGAAGAAGCTTATAGAGGCAAGCTACGGGGGAGTTTTGGACGTCTTGGGCTGAAAGTGGTGTAGGCCCGTAAGGTTACGGCCTAAACTCACTCCTATCCGACAAGCCCCCGATCTGTACTTGTAATAAGGTGACTGGTGTCTTGTATATGCATCTCTGCCTCCAGATCAACCTTCGTCTGATGGGCTCGTTGGCTTCTATCTTGGTTCTCCAGGTACCAGGTCTTGATGATGCCTCAGTCTACGTCGCATGACCTCCTCTTCAGGTTTTTCCGACCTGGTTGAGCTTCTAAGGGTGTCCTGGATCCGAGTGATAGATGTCGACGTGTCCCTGAAAAATAACTTAGTAGTAATTCAAGAGAAATATCATTCATGTAGCATTTTTACCTCCACGTCTGAGAAGACTTCTCAGATTGGGGGCGATCTCCGTGACGACTTGCTCCAAGATGATGGAGTAGCAGAAGTGATGGTTCAGAGCCATGCAACCTAAAAAGGGATTTAATAATATTTTGGAAACATGACGTAAATAAGTCGGAAGGGGAGATCAGGTCTTCCCGATCTATTTTTGAAAGCAAGTCCTGAGAAGGCAGCGTGCACCTCAACGATGTGAGTAGGTCGTGGTAGGGGATGAGGCCTTCCCGCCTGGTTTTACGTGCAAGAGTTGTTTCTGATTTCATGAGTCTGCACTGGCATTTGATCTAGCAACTACCGCTTCACATGACATGTGAGGTCATTGCTATGTGGCAATCTATTTCTGACGGAGAGATCTGGTATCTCTACGGTTCCAAAACCGGAGAGGTCGTGGCTTGTGTATGAATCCGAACCGGTCGGCTAAATTACTGGTGCTGATCATAATAATATTTCTACCCCATAGTGTCCATTGACTGGACGTGACGACCGTGGATGGACTCCTCTGTTGCGTGCTCTGATGGAAGTTACCTAAATTTGTGCGCCTTGACCTCATCTAGTGAGAATGTTCAGCACCGTTGGATCATTTTGGTGTGGTTGAGATTCTTTTCTGGGTGGCTGAAGGCCGGGTCCTCTCCCTTTATATTCCCTGAGCAATTTGTTGGAGATATGCCCTAGAGGCAATTAATAAAGTGATTTTATTTGTCATATCTCTTATTGTTCATAATACGTTTTAATACCATGCTATAACTGTATTACTCGGAAACATAATACACGTGTGGTATAGAAACAACCAGGTCCCTAGTAGCCTCTACTTGACTAGTCCGTTGTGTAACAGATGATCAAGGTTTCCTGATCATGGGCATTAACCGGTTAACGACGGAGTCATATCATTGGGTGAATGATTTGATGGACATACCCAAAATATATATAGAAACGTAGTTTCAGATCTTGGACCGTGAGATTATATCAAGTCGCTGCTTCTGAAAGATACGGCTGATCGCACCTAACGTCATGTCTCATACGCACGACAATAAGGGTGACACCTTCGGGTATTGGAAGGAAGTAGTCGGGGCGAGTAATCAATAGCGGGAATTGCCAATCCGCATAGCAGGATAGATACTCTGGGCCCACTCGGTGAGATTACATCTAATGAGCTTGCAAGCATGTGACTAGGTCACGGGGATGTAACATCACAGACGAGAGAAGATAGATTGTCAAGGATGAGGTCAAGCTCGGTAAAATGTGATACCGGAGAACGACACTCGACAATCTAAGTATCACCAGGCAAGAGATTGAAACTGGACGTCTACAGGTTCAAACGAATAAAGAGACATTCGTGGACACACAGGGGCTATCATGGATATCCAGATTCCGCTGTTAGTCGATTGATCGGAGAGAGAGTCTCGATCATGTCTGGAGTGATCCCGAACCGTGGGGTAACACACTTAAGGGTGGGTGACGATTAGATTGGATTTAGAGAGAATGAGAAACAGGAACTCCGGAAGTGTTCTGGAGCTCCGGAAGTGTTCCGGTAATTGTCCGATGATTGATCGGAGGCCACGAAATATGTTTCGGGGTCCGAATGAATTAAATAATATGTATCTAATATTAATAAGTGTTATTAATGATTAAATACATGTTTTATTTAATTAATTTCGAATTTAAAAGGCATTAAAAGTTAAATGGGCCTTAGAGGCCCATTCGGGAAAAATAAAAGGGAAAAAGGAAAAAGGGGGGCTGCCACCCTAGTGGGCCACATGGGGCCCACTAGGGCAGCCGCACCCCCCATGGCCGGCGCACCCCCATGTGGGAATAGTCCCACATGGGGGAGCCAAGGAGGTTGGCCTCCCTCCCTCTCCTTTATATAGGAGTGCCCCATGCCTTGAAAATTGCCCATCTCCTTTCTTCTTCTCTCCTACCTTGAACGGGGTTCCGATTCTGGAGCTTCGTACGAGGAGAGAAGTCTCTCTATAGTTTGCACACCGCCGTGCTGCTAGATCCACTCTTCCACTTCCGCTGCTCTGCTGGATCTGGAGCCCGGAGGTCGTCATCCACACCGTACGTGTGTGGAACCGCGAGGCGCCATCGTTTGGCGCTGGGAGCTGTCTACTTCCTCTACACGACCCTGAGGTCGGCTTCGTCGTCTCCATCGACAACGTTTGTGCGGGAACGTAATCCCGCTTCGGTCTACAAGGGTATGTATTCTGATCTCCTTCCGTATAGTATATCTGCATAGAATAGATCTTGGCTAGTTTATGGTTATCGTTGCTAGGAAATTTTTTGTTTTCTGCCTACGATTCCCAACAGTGGTATCAGAGCCGATCTATGCGTAGATATATCTGTACGGTTAGAACACATGTTGAATGTGGGCATCGATTCTACATTTGTTACCCTCTCGTGTGTACTTGTTTATATCGCGGCATTGTGGGATGAAGCGGCCCGGACCGACTTTACGCGTACTCTTACGCGAGACTGGTTCCACACCTGACATATGGCTTGTACCGTATATGTGGCTGGCGGGTGTCTGTATCTCCTACAATAGTTGATATCGCATTTACAATGGAGGGCCCCGAAAGGGGTGTAATAGAGACAATTGTCTTATCGCTGTTGTGGTTGTTTTCGTAGGTAAGAAACGGTTCTTGTACGGAAGCCCTAGCAGCCACGTAAAACATGCAAAAGATAAAGTAGAAGCGTCTAACTTTATTTTGCAGGGGCAATGTGATATGGTCAAGGTAGGTTTATTAAATTGTTTATAAACTGTTGGCGCGAAGGAGACCATCGGCGCGGAGAAGACCATATCATGTCGCATTACATTTCATATTAGATGTTATGTAGATTGTGTGCATCTTATATTGTGTATATATATATGTCTATATATTAGTTACACGGCGGTAGTATATAAGATGATCCCTCCCAAAATTCCGATAATAGTGTTCTCCCTCTGTCGTGCACCACCAATAAAGTTCTACGTTACGGGGTACGTCGTTTGGGGTTTCGATCCTTCGTCTACACTCGTCTCTTCGTTCGCATACAGTGGGTGTAAGCCACGTTGCACACGCAATACGGCAAAGGGTGTTATGGCGAGCCTAGCATATACCAGTATATGGCCTCGGAACACAAGTACCGAAAGGTTAAGCACGAGTCACATACGGTGATGTGATTGATATACGATGTCTACCTTTGAAGTTATGCTATTCGCCTGATCGATGGGGGTAGCGTAATGGATGGGGATTGTGTAATCACTAAGACGATGAGAGGGATACTCGTCTTGAGTGGGAGTTCTGGTAGTTTTAATTTTACTAAAACTTGAACCCATATTTTATTATGAACAAACGTCTTATGTTTTGCAAATTCCATTGTAGATGTCTCGCCCCACCTTTAACCTTGGCCTGTTCCTTGAGAAAGAAAAGCTTAAGACCAATGGGTCGAACTTCATGTCCTGGTTCCGCAACCTGAGGATCCTCCTCACTCCCCACAAGGTGGCTTACGTCATTGAAGCCGCCCTAGGTGACCCTCCTGCAGACGACGCCTCCGATGACGAGAAGAAGGTCTATCAGACCAAGTCGGAGGATTCCTCCTTTGTCCAGAGTGGCATGCTCTACGCCATGGAAGCCGACCTGCAAAAGCGCTTTGAGAAGATGAGTGCTTTTGAGATAATTTCTGATCTCAAGGCTGTCTTTGCGCCGCAGGCTAAGGCTGAGAGGTATGAAGCTTCTGAGCTTTTCTTCTCAGCCAAGATGGAAGAGCATAGCAGTGTGAGCGAGCACGTGGTCAAAATGTCTGGCTACGTTCAACGCCTGAACGCTCTGGAATGCAAGATTCCTGATGAGCTGGCGATTGATAGGGTGCTGCAATCGTTGCCTCCTAGCTACAAAGGCTTCGTCATGAACTATAACATGCAGGGCATGGCTAAGTCCCTGTCTGAGGTGTTCGTGATGCTCAAGACTGCTGAGGTGGAAATCAAGAAGGAGCACACGCTGTTGATGGTCAACAAGACCGTCGATTTTAAGAAATCTGGCGGCAAGGGAAGGAAGAACTGGAAGTCTAGGAAGGATGGCAAACACGTTGCCAAATCCAAGGCTAACAAACCTGGTCCCAAACCTGGCGTGGAATGCTTCTACTGCAAGGGAGATGGTCACTGGAAGCGCAACTGCCCCAAGTACCTGGAAGACAAGAAGGCCGGCAAGATTGTCGGGAGAGATAAAGGTATATTTGATATACATGTTATTGATGTGTACCTTACATGCGCCCGTAGTAATACCTGGGTATTTGATACCGGCTCTGTTGCTCATATTTGTAACTCACAGGTGGAGTTGCGGAATAGTCGGCGCCTGGCAAAGGACGAGGTGACGATGCGCGTCGGCAATGGATCAAGAGTTGACGTGATGGCCGTCGGCACGCTCCCTCTACATCTACCTTCGGGATTAGTTTTGGTTTTAAATAAGTGTTATTTTGTGCCATCTCTGAGTGTAAACATTATAAGTGGTTCTTGCTTGTTGCAAGACGGATATTCATTCAATTCAGTATCAAATGGTTGTGCTATTTCGATGAATGATATCTTTTATGTTGATGCTCCTGTGAATAATGGTTTATTCTTGTTGAATCTCGATCGTAGTACACATATCCATAACATAGATGCCAAAAGGATTAGACTTAGTGATGATACCGCCATGTATATGTGGCATTGCCGACTTGGTCATATTGGTGTAAAGCGCATGAAGAAACTCCACTCAGCTGGACTTTTGGAGTCATTAGATTTTGGATCTCTTGACACTTGCGAACCATGCCTCATGGGCAAGATGACTAGGTCACCGTTCAATGGTTTCGTTGAACGTGCGTCGGAATTATTGGGAGTTATACATACAGATGTGTGCGGCCCAATGAGCGTATCAACGCGCAATGGTTATCGTTACTTTGTAACCTTCACTGATGACTTGAGTAGATACGGGTATATCTACTTAATGAAACACAAGTCAGAAACTTTTGAAAAGTTCAAAGAATTTCAAAGTGAGGTTGAAAATCAACTTAACAAGAAAATAAAGCACCTCCGATCCGATCGTGGTGGCGAATATTTGAGTTTTGAGTTTGGCACACATCTGAAGGCCTGTGGAATTGTGCCACAGCTTACGCCTGCCGGAACACCACAACGCAACGGCGTGTCCGAGCGACGTAATCGTACTTTATTAGATAGCGTACGGTCTATGATGTCTCTTACCGATTTGCCCGTATCGTTTTGGGGATATGCGTTAGAAACAGCCGCATTCATTTTAAATAGGGCTCCATCTAAATCCGTGGAAACGACACCGTATGAGGTATGGCATGGTGCGAAACCTAAGCTGTCGTTCCTGAAAGTT
Source organism: Poa pratensis (assembly GCA_947311845.1). NCBI lineage: Eukaryota > Viridiplantae > Streptophyta > Magnoliopsida > Poales > Poaceae > Poa > Poa pratensis. Next base: position 16,607,831 of record CAMZMU010000054.1, read on the forward strand.
TGGGGTTGTGAGGCTTATGTCAAGAAATTGCAGCCTGACAAACTAGAACCAAAATCGGAAAAGGTCGTCTTTGTAGGGTATCCACGGGAAACCATAGGGTACACCTTCTACCACCAAGCCGAGGGCAAAACGTTTGTCGCTAGAAACGGCACCTTTCTCGAGAAGGAGTTTCTCGCTAAAGGAGTAAGTGGGAGGAAAATAGACCTCGACGAGATAGTTGATCCTGAACTCGAAATACCGAGTGGCGCAACGGAAACAGTTCCTGAACCGTCCTTCATAACAGATGAAGTGGGAGAAAATGTCGAGGAGGCTATTGTACCTCGTAGGTCTGGAAGAACCCGTACTTCTCCTGAGTGGTACGGTAATCTTGTTTGCACCGTCATGTTAATTGAACAAGACGAACCTACAAATTACAAAGAGGCGATGGAAGGACCCGAGTCCGAGAAATGGCTTGAGGCCATGAAATCCGAAATAGAATCCATGTATGACAACAAAGTATGGACTTTGGTGGAGATTCCCGAAGGGCGCAAGGCTGTCGAGAATAAATGGATCTTTAAGAAGAAGACTGATGCTGACGGTAATGTGACCGTCTATAAGGCTCGGCTTGTCGCAAAAGGTTTCCGACAAGTTCATGGAATTGACTACGATGAAACGTTTTCACCGGTAGCGATGCTAAAGTCTATTCGGGTTTTGCTAGCAACAGCTGCATATCATGATTATGAGATATGGCAGATGGATGTCAAAACAGCGTTCCTAAATGGCAACATTGAGGAAGAGTTGTATATGGTACAACCTGAAGGTTTTGTCAGTCCAGGAAATGTTGGCAAGGTATGCAAACTTCAGCGTTCCATTTATGGACTGAAGCAGGCATCTCGGAGCTGGAATCTTCGCTTTGATGAGGTGATCAAAGGTTTTGGATTTGTCCAAAATGGAAGAGACCTGCATTTATAAGAAAATGAGTGGGAGCTCAGTTGCATTCCTAGTTCTATATGTGGATGATATATTACTAATTGGGAATGATGTGGAACTTCTGAAAAGCGTGAAGGAATATTTAAACAGTAAATTTTCAATGAAGGACTTAGGAGAAGCTGCATACGTATTAGGCATTAAGATCTATCGTGATAGACCCAGGCGCCTACTAGCGTTATGTCAAAGTACTTACCTTGATAAGATATTGAAGAAGTTCAATATGCATTTGGCAAAGAAGGGTCTTGTGCCAGTTGTCAAGGGAAAAACATTGAGCATGGCTCAGTGTCCACGGACGGCTCTTGAAAAAGCTGAGGTGGATGGCACTCGATATGCTTCGGCTATAGGATCGATCATGTATGCCATGTTAAGTACTCGACCCGATGTGGCATTGGCTCTTAGTCTGACGAGTCGATTCCAGAGTAATCCTGGCAAGGATCATTGGATAGCTGTTAAGAACATACTGAAGTATCTTAAGTATACCAAGGACATGTTTCTTGTTTATGGAGGCTGTGAAGAGGAACTTGGCGTAACAGGTTACGTTGATGCAAGTTTCTGCACAGATCCCGATGACTCGAAATCGCAAACAGGCTATGTGTTTAAGGTGAACGGAGGCGCTGTGAGCTGGAGAAGTGGGAAGCAACCCATAGTCGCCCAATCTACAATGGAATCGGAGTATATTGCTGCAACGGATGCTGCAAATGAAGCTGTTTGGCTCAGGAAGTTCATCATCGAACTTGGAGTGTTCCCCAGTGCGCGAGACCCTGTGATTATCTTCTGCGACAACACAGGGGTCATTGCCAACGTGAAGGAACCAAGGTCTCACTCCACCGCCAAACATATTCTCCGACGCTTCCATGTCATACGGCAGTACGTCAAGGGAGGCGATGTGAAGATTTGCAAAATACACACGGACCTGAATGTTGCAGATCCGTTGACGAAACCTCTTCCACGAGACAAGCATGAAGAACACCGTAATGCTATTGGTGTCAAGCTTTTACCAAGTTGTAAACTAGATTAATTTGTACTCTAGTGCAAGTGGGAGACTGTTGGAGATATGCCCTAGAGGCAATTAATAAAGTGATTTTATTTGTCATATCTCTTATTGTTCATAATACGTTTTAATACCATGCTATAACTGTATTACTCGGAAACATAATACACGTGTGGTATAGAAACAACCAGGTCCCTAGTAGCCTCTACTTGACTAGTCGTTGTGTAACAGATGATCAAGGTTTCCTGATCATGGGCATTAACCGGTTAACACGGAGTCATATCATTGGGTGAATGATTTGATGGACATACCCAAAATATATATAGAAACGTAGTTTCAGATCTTGGACCGTGAGATTATATCAAGTCGCTGCTTCTGAAAGATACGGCTGATCGCACCTAACGTCATGTCTCATACGCACGACAATAAGGGTGACACCTTCGGGTATTGGAAGGAAGTAGTCGGGGCGAGTAATCAATAGCGGGAATTGCCAATCCGCATAGCAGGATAGATACTCTGGGCCCACTCGGTGAGATTACATCTAATGAGCTTGCAAGCATGTGACTAGGTCACGGGGATGTAACATCACAGACGAGAGAAGATAGATTGTCAAGGATGAGGTCAAGCTCGGTAAAATGTGATACCGGAGAACGACACTCGACAATCTAAGTATCACCAGGCAAGAGATTGAAACTGGACGTCTACAGGTTCAAACGAATAAAGAGACATTCGTGGACACACAGGGGCTATCATGGATATCCAGATTCCGCTGTTAGTCGATTGATCGGAGAGAGAGTCTCGATCATGTCTGGAGTGATCCCGAACCGTGGGGTAACACACTTAAGGGTGGGTGACGATTAGATTGGATTTAGAGAGAATGAGAAACAGGAACTCCGGAAGTGTTCTGGAGCTCCGGAAGTGTTCCGGTAATTGTCCGATGATTGATCGGAGGCCACGAAATATGTTTCGGGGTCCGAATGAATTAAATAATATGTATCTAATATTAATAAGTGTTATTAATGATTAAATACATGTTTTATTTAATTAATTTCGAATTTAAAAGGCATTAAAAGTTAAATGGGCCTTAGAGGCCCATTCGGGGAAAAAGAAAATAAAAGGGAAAAAGGAAAAAGGGGGGCTGCCACCCTAGTGGGCCACATGGGGCCCACTAGGGCAGCCGCACCCCCATGGCCGGCGCACCCCCATGTGGGAATAGTCCCACATGGGGGAGCCAAGGAGGTTGGCCTCCCTCCCTCTCCTTTATATAGGAGTGCCCCCATGCCTTGAAAATTGCCCATCTCCTTTCTTCTTCTCTCCTACCTTGAACGGGGTTCCGATTCTGGAGCTTCGTACGAGGAGAGAAGTCTCTCTATAGTTTGCACACCGCCGTGCTGCTAGATCCACTCTACCACTTCCGCTGCTCTGCTGGATCTGGAGCCCGGAGGTCGTCATCCACACCGTACGTGTGTGGAACCGCGAGGCGCCATCGTTTGGGCTGGGAGCTGTCTACTTCCTCTACACGACCCTGAGGTCGGCTTCGTTGTCTCCATCGACAACGTTTGTGCGGGAACGTAATCCCGCTTCCGGTCTACAAGAGTATGTATTCTGATCTCCTTCCGTATAGTATATCTGCATAGAATAGATCTTGGCTAGTTTATGGTTATCGTTGCTAGGAATTTTTTTGTTTTCTGCCTACGATTCCCAACACAATTATCCTGCCCCAAACGAATCCTCTGGCTTCTTCTTCGTTTGTTGATATCTGTCGTCCACCTTGCAAACCACAAAGCTTCCCATTGAGAGATGGCATCCTCTCGCCATAGCAATCATAGTCGCGGCGACAGCTCTAGGCAGGAGCTGCCTCCTGTGCGGGTGGAGCTGGTGTCGAACGTTGCCGAGTGACTGGCATCGGAGATTACAGAGGAGATGATCCAAACCTGGAGCCGTGACGGTCTTGTTCATCCGGCTGTGGTTCTAGAGCCCGGTCTTGGCCTTGGTGCGCTGGAGCTGGAGGAGGGCCTTACCGTCGTCCTCGCCGATCAATTCAGGTGTGGCCTGGGCTTTCCTCTATCCCCCTTTTCCCGGAATCCCTCGGATTCTATGGGATCAACTTATGCATCTCGAACTTTCCTCAATTCTTTTGCTATCCGCCTTTGCTCATCTGCTCGAGGGGTACCTTGCTATCTGATGACGTGGATCGCACGTTCGTTGGGAGACCCCAAGAGGAAGGTATGAAGCAGTGTAGCAGCAGTTTCCCTCAGTATGAAACAAAGGTTTAATCGAACCAGTAGGAGCAAGAAATCACTTTTGAAGTTTGTCAGTGGCGCGCTGACGTGGAACCTGCACACAACACAATCAAACTACTTTGCCCCAATGAAACAATGAGGTTGTCAATCTCACCGGCTTGCTGAAAACAAAGGATTAAACGTATGGTGTGGAAAACAGTAGTAAATTGCAGAGAATGAAAAGGAACAATGATTGCAGTTGGTTGTATTATCAGTGTAAAAGAATGGACCGGGGTCCACAGTTCACTAATGGTGTCTCTCCATAAAAGATAACTAACATGCTGGGTGAACAAATTACAGTTGGGCAATTGACAAAATATTGAGCGCATGACAATGCATATATATGACATGATGATTACTATGATATTCATGTGGGCATTACGACAAAATACATAGACCGTTATCCAACAGCGTCTATGACTAATAATCCAACTCTAGGTTGTCATACCGAGTTCCCCGTTGGTATTAAGTTGCAAGCAACGGATAATCGCATTAAGTAATGTGCGTAATGTAAACAAATGCATTAGACCTAACGGCGCACCCTTAAGCTAAGCATTGGTTATTTTATCCCTAGTGGCAACAACACATCCACAATCTTAGATGTTGTTGTCACTCTCTCAGATTACCGGAGGCATCAACCCACTATCTAGCATAAATACTAACTCTTGGAGTTACAAGCATCTACTTGGCCAAAGCATCTACTAGTAACGGAAAGCATGCAAGATCATAAATAACATATAAGATAGATTGATAATCAACTTGACATAGTATTCAATTTTCATCGGATCCCAGCAAACACAACATGTAGCATTAAAATAAGATGATCTTGATCATGATAGGCAGCTCACAAGATCTAAACATGATAGCATAAAGTGGAGAGACAACCATCTAGCTACTGCTATGGACCCGTAGTCCAAAGATGAACTACTCACGCATCACTCCGGAGGCAGGCATGGTGATGTAGAGCCCTCTGGTGATGATTCCCCTCTCCGGCAGGGTGCCGGGAAGAGCTTCTGAACCCTCCCGAGCTAGGGTTGACGACGGCAGCGTCTCTGGAACTTTTCGTGGATAATGGCTCGGGTGTCTAGGGTTTTCCCGTGAAGATGAATAAATAGGCGAAAGGGCGGTGGCTGGAGACGCCCGTGGGGCCCACACCACCCCACGGCGCGGCAGAGGGTGGGGCCGCGCCGCCCCATGGTGTGGCTGGCTCGCGGCCCCCCTCCGTCTCTCCTTTGGACTCCGTGTACGTGTTGGAAAAATAGGAGGTCCTGTCTAAGTTTCGTAAAATTCCGAGAATATTTCCAGACTAGCTTTTCTGGAATACAAAAACAGCATAAAACAGGAACTGGCACTGTGGCATCTTGTTAATAGGTTAGTCCCAGAAAATGCATAAAAATGTTATGAAGTGTATATAAAACATGTAGCAATTGGTATAATATCAACATGGAACATCAGAAATTATAGATACGTTTGAGACGTATCACTATCCTCCACACTCGGGGCTGGAAGATGTAAAAGATGACCTGAAAGAGTTACTTGATGATTTTCACACACGCAAACTACATATATGAAGATTGAATCATGGCATTATTTCACTAGTGATTCCAAAAGTTCCGGATGTAATTGTGTTATCAAAGTTTAGACCAATGTTCTTGCTAAATGTCAGTTATAAATACTGACCAAGATTTTAGCAAACTAACTAGGGATCATAATCCATAAGGTGGTAGAAAAATTCTCAAACTACCTTTATTAAAGGAAGATATATCATGGACGGGATTGTTTTTCTACATTGGTGAAATTCATCATACAAAAATATTAAGTGTGCTTATCAAAATTTATATTGATAAAGCATATGCCAATTTTGATAAAGCATACACCAAAAAAAAACCTGGCTTTCCTTTATGAGATGATGCATGGTGATAAAGATGTGACTGGTTTATGAGATCAGTTAGAGTGAAGAGTGGCTATATATCAAAGTTAATAATCAAGTTGGGCCTTATTATCAACCTTCAGGCGTGTTAGGCCATAGGGTCATTGTGTAGGAAAACGGGTAGGCTACACTAGTGCAAAATCAAAATTTTGTACCACATCATCCAGGAACTGCTGCAGTTATAGATAACGAGATTACCACTAGATGCGTTGTGCCATGCTGAAGTCGGTGAAGCGAGTCGAGGCAGGGTAGACGTACAATCCTCTCCGATCTAGTCGCTCCCACGATCAGCTCCTCGACGGCTCGTCCAAGTGCTCCAAGTGTAGCACCTCTATCGGTATCCACACGTACGGCATGTAGGCACCGCACGCCGGACTATTAGGTTCGCGCAGGCGGCAGGGGCGTGGGGAGACGGTGGCTGGGTGGATTGTGGTGCGGAATTGGGCAACTCTAAAACGTCCAGCCTCCTCTCCTTATATAGACCTCTCCAAATTGGGCTGCCAGAAAACAGCCCACTCTGGAGTCCATATTCAGCCGAATTCAGATTTGATCCGAATTCTACTTCCACTGTCTTAAGTGTGTGACCCTATAGGTTCACCCACGTTTAGACATGACACGAGTACACCTACTCGGCCAATAGTTGGTAGCGGCTTCTAGTAAAACGTGCCAACTCCCAAATGCAAATAAAGATCGTATCGAACGAACCATCACAATGTTTATGCCATTCCCTTTGCCTCACGATATTAGGTCAAGCTTCTAGCTCACCACTCTTTCTCGATCCTGTGATTCGGAATCCCATACTAGGTTAACCTTTAACCTTATGTAGCACGGTCATGCGTTTCTGGATCCGATCACTCGAGGGGCCAGAGAAATATCTCTCTCAAGTAGAGAGGGGCAAATCCCATCTTGACTGACTATGTCTCGCAACATGCTTCATGACAAACCCGTAAGCTACCTTTATAGCTACCCTTTCACGGTGTAGCGTTTGATAGCCCCAAAGTAGGTCGATTCACATCTCGAGTACATACGACAATCTCAGTTCTAGGGACAAAGCAAGCACATCGTGTAGAGAGAGAATTATGAACGTTGTTACGTTATCTCAAGGTGGGTCAGTCCAACTCTATGTTCATAACATAAGTCCACATTATTAGTTTGACATCTCCATGTCTATGACTTGTGAAACATAGTCATCAACCAATACATGTGCTAGTCTAATATTCAAGTGTGTCTTCACATGAAATCAGACTAGAGACATATTTAGAATAACCATAGAAGTAATGAGTTTCACAAACAAGTCACGTACTTGACAATCAATTACAAAGATATTATTCAAGGCACATTATTATAAATCATGGATACATCAAAATCAGGGGCGGAGACGGGGGGGGGGGGGGGGGGGGCTAGCAGGGGTCAGACCCCCCCCAACCGATCGCCCCCTCGTAGATATACTACAGGTGCCAGTACTGGTATGCGATGGACTTATATAATCAGCTATTTGTTTTTTGAGTGGAATATAATTAGCTAATTAATAATACTTAAAGCCCGAAGTAAACGTAGCTATGCATACAGCCACACACCAAAGCCCATCACAACAAAGACAGCCCATCTACCAGTTAGATTGATCGTGGACTCTGGTCGTTGGCCATCATCTGGTCTCACCAGTCGATCAGATCGATCGATCTGGCTACCAGTGGGCGAGGTCACCAGCCGGCGGCGAAAATTGATATCTGTCTTTGCCATGCATCGAATGCGGATTATCTGCAGCGCATCCGAGTACGTCGCCAGCGGCGGAAATTGATCTCTGTCTTTGCCATGCATCCGAGTACGTGGCCGGCGGAATTAATCGCCGGCTGCCGCAGCTCGCTTGCCGTACGTTCGGACCACTGGATTATTAGTCAAGGTATGTACACGGTACATACATGTAAGTATTTTAATATGATATAATTCCCTATTTGCCTCGGTCAAGCTATTTGTTACTGAAAACAAAGAGAAAGCAATGATCTTTCACACAAACTTTATTGATATTGAATCTGGTGGCGTAGTGATTGAGTATTTGGATTAAACTGGCGGTGAATGGTGAGAGTAGGCTATGTCTAAACATGCGAGTAGGCGAAAGATATCGATTTTTTCTTACTAATTTTAATGTTTGCAGTCATTTATATACATTTAGTGTTATTGGCTTATTGCCAAACATATATTATAATTGATAAGCTTTTTATTCGGAAAAAAGCATGATTATACTTGAAATCTTGATATATTACACAACACATGTGACCATCATCGCCACCCCCCCCCCCCCCCCACCCCCCCCCCCCCCCCCCCCCCCCCCCCCCCCCCCCCCCCCCCCCCCCCCCCCCCCCCCCCCCTATGTTGAAATCCTGGCTCTGCCCCTGATCAAAATATCATCATCTCTATGATTGCCTCTTGGGCATATTTCCTACACATTGTCCCATGTAATGTCTGACATAATTGTTGATGGGTTTGCACTGATTTGTAAGAACATAAAAGAACAACATGTGGTCGAAGGCTTGGTTCCTTATCGATTTGAGATTGGCATGGTCATCCAACCATATGTTGATAGCTGCAATTAAAACTTTACGAATGAGCCTATTGTTGGGACTCCAAGCGTGGATTAATATGGCAGCGAATGTCCACAACTATAACTAGGGATTTAATATCGAACAAATGGAAACTAGTTTAGTGTTTATCACATCTAGCAACCTGCAAAGGAACTAAAAACCTACCTTGTTATCTTAACAATAACGAAGTAGTTGTTCATTACAACGGTTTTCAAAATTGATAAGATATCTCGAAATAAAAGTTTTTTTCTCATCACCAAGGGGTATATGGGGTAGCCCATTTTCTTTGAAACATGTCGTCGCAAACGGGGCAACTTCTTTGCCGATGTGGCTCCCACAAAAATGACAGGGCTGTAGCGACGAGACAATTGTCCGTTGCAAATAAGGTTTATGTTAGAACTATGCCCTTCCAGCAATTATAGAGTTGATTCAGTTTCATTTTATCCATAATTTATTGAATGTTTTGAGTTATATTTGTGTGCATATGGAATAACTTAAACGTCTTTGTGTAATTCTTTATTTGTATAGTTATTATAAATTAGTCCTAGTCGAATCTCATGTGGGGAGACACATGAATATTATATCCATATATTTATTGGTTGATAACCATGTTTCGTAGCTCATGGACATTACAATGTTGAAGTAATTAATAATATATATATGAACACTTTTTAAGGAACATGAGGTTAGACATACCCAAATTGAAACATAGCAATAACATTTCTTTCTAAACATTTTGTATATGTTGTGTCTGGACATGAGATTGTCACATGATCAAATGCTACTCTATAACATAAGTGCTACTTAAGGTTAAACAGTTAAGAAAGCAAGTAATTTTGAATAACATGATTGCAAAAGAATGTTCACGTTAGAGTTTGACTACATATCATGAGCCAAAGGGAATCACATGTATATAACATTGTGAGGGTTTGTTCAATACGATATTTATGTGTGTTTGGTAGTTGGCACGTCTTGATAAAGTGTACTATCAATTATTGACCGAGTGGGAGTATTCACATCATATGAAAATATTCATACTTAAGGGGATGGAACCTAATTGAGACTATGATCTGAATTAGACTATGCATGCATTGAGTCCCAATTAATGGGACTAGAATGAGAAGCCAGTTAAGAGAAGTCTGTATAAAGGAGAAGGGTACATGCGTTTCGGCGATGATCAAGTCCAGCAACCACTTCTCTCACCCCAAGCTGCCTGCTTAGATCCAGAAATCGAGCGAGTAACATTCCTCCTCGAACGTGTGGATACCTTAAAGACATCACACATGTGATGATGTGACGAGCTACACGAGACAGATTCACGAGGAGCTGTTTGTGGGACTAGTAGGTGCTACAACTACCCTTCCCTGTCACTACAAATTATCAAACAATTTAAATGTTACTAATAACATGACGCAAAAAAATGAACACATATTTTGATTAAAAAGAAAGACATTGTAAAAGGTCATTTTGAGGTGGTCCTATTATTTCAGAAAGGAAAGTGTGAACTTCAAAACAACTTAGATGGTACACAATATGATACAGTAAATACTGAGATTATTTTTGATAAACGACGGTCCCAGGTTGCAATCAAGTTGAGCACACGCCAACCCGACGATCAGTACCCATTCCATCTTCCGACCCAGTGAGTCAGGTGAAACATGTCTTCTTCATGCTAAGTTACCATAGTAGCCTGCCATGCGATCTCTAGGGGACTAGACCAAACCTGCATACCTCCAATTATGTGTTGATCTTGCCGGTTGTCATGCACTCTGCCACTATCAGAGCTACGCACAAGTGAGGGGGGCACCGGCCCCCCCCCCCCCCCCATTTTGTTAGCTTAACTATGCTATATGATCTAGGTTTAGATAGGGGGATAGGGGGAATGGGTAACTGGCCCGCAGCCGGCTCATCTTACACATGCATAAAGGAGGCCCCATGGATTCTCGACTAGCTTCGTCACAACACTCGTGGTCCATGTAGCCGATTGTACCAGCAAAATCATTTTCAGTGATGGTCGGTCGTGCTCAACGAGTCTGTCAAGCGCGAAATCGCCAAGCTTGGCGCTGAATGGCGCGTCCAACATGATGTTGCCATGCTTGATGTCCCTATGCAGTACACATTGGTCTCGGTCGTGGTGTAGGTAGAGATGCGCAAATTCGAACCCGAGCACAATCTCATGCATGAAGATAGAGGAAATCTCACATTATTGTTTGATTAAGGCTAGTTTAATTTAATGGGAGACTAATATATATGATATGCTCATGCTTCTTCTCAGGTGCACGTACGCGTGCCTAACTAACCATGTAAGCATAGAGCTATATTAATGCTATTTGCTCTCAACGACTCGGCTTCTCGTCCCTCAACATGGTAACGTGAGGGTCGATGATGCGTCATTTACGGCTTTTGCCGAGGGAATGACTGAACAGCGCTGCACATGGAGCAAGTGGAGGATTAGACTCACAAGTCACACCTAACCACGGCTTAGTGATTCTTTTTTTTTTTGTCCAAGCTACCATGAAACTATGAAATTTCGGTTCAAACCATGTATTATCATCGTTTTTTTTGTGCTGTCCGCCCATCGATATATCGATATTTATTGTGGTATATCGTGAACCACTATCATACAATGGTGGCTCAACCATCAACCGTTAGACTTGCGGCTCTGGCCCTTTCAGACCTGGAACGTTTTTTTTTTTTAAGGGAGTTCGAGATCCTCAGGATTACAACACAAACGCACACTCGAACAGAGGCGAGGAAGAACTCACACCCCAGCGACGCCGGGAACCACCACACAGCAAACCTGATCCACGCACCAGCAGCACGCCGCCGGGGAGGAAGAAGGAAAGCACGCCACGCTCCGACGCCAGCAGCCCGAACAACCATGTTGAGCAGCCGCAAGATCCATCCAGCGCAAGCACTGGAATCTTGACGATGAACGAGCTTCGACTTCGGGCCACCGCCATCACGCCCTCGCCGTCTCCCGCCGGAGACGAGAACGAGGGCACCACCCTTCTTCCACAGAGCCCACCCAGCTCGCCGACGGGGAAGAACCACCCGCCTGCAACCTCCCACCGATTTGTCTTCGTCCTCGCCGGCCTGCAAAGAGAACGAAGGACCACAAAAAGCTGCGGGATCCTAAGATCCGCAGCGCCCAAAAGTCGCCCGCGCCGCGACGAAGCTCCGGAGAACGCCGTCGCAGGAGAGGAAGCGCGCCGACCCCCACCTAGCCGCCGACACCATCGCCGCCTCCACGACGCCACCGGCGGATCCCTATCTCGACCTACGCTATGTACAGGCCGGGATCCGGGGATCCCCCACCCTCCCGCCGCCGGAGCGGCCGACGGGGGGAGGAATCCCGCGGATCCGCGGCGAGCGAGGTGGCCGGACGGAGGAGCTCAAAAATCGCCTTCCCGTTCACTGTAGAAGGGGAGAGGAGAGCGACCGACAGCTCTGTGTTCTCTTTTTCAGACCTGGAACGTTGTACCGTGGATGCGCTTATATCATCAAAGGTTTGGATGTTCCGCCTCCCAACAATCAGAGTAGTTAATGTGCAATCCAACAAGACAAATTATTTGATTGTTTTGAAGGAAAAAATGCATTGATTGTGAGCATTTTTATCATGAACTTGCTTTGTGTGCTACACTCCAACGATTGATCATGTGGCTGAATGCTTGCATTTCACAGGGCGCTTGTGGCCATTGTCTATTCCTCAGGCCACATACTACTTCATAGCTAATTAAAGGAAAAGGCCCAAACTGATCGAAGAAAAAATCCCAATTAATAGTCCACTAGGAAGCACCAGATGTAACGCTTAAATATTCGTTTCATAATTTTTGTCGTGGTTTTAGCTTAAATTTGAAGTAAAACCACAACAAGAATTATGAAATGGTGGGAGTACGAAAGAAAAGCTCCCAACTTTTTTTAACGGCGTCGCCATATGTGCTCGTCCCTACTATAGGCCTCGTCCAAGCTGAGACCCCTTGGTCTCACGCGGCCGCCCCTCTAGACTCTAGTGCTGGCCCCTCGATTTTGGGAGGTGCGATGTGTCTTTTGCGCCGGTGGCGTTTGAGCTGTGTTGGGCATTAGCTTATCCAAACATTGAAAATTTTATTTAGTAGATTAATCTGATGTTACTAGGTATGAGAATACGTTCACTATGGAGAACATGCAGCAGGGGTTACAACTGGATTGTTCATTGATTTCTCAATTTACAATAGTCAATTTCTTTAGGGAGACACTGCCTATTGTACACAATGTCTATTGCGTACATGTCGTAACATCTGTTCTCCAAAGAAACACATAAAGGGACACGATGTTTCGGGTCATGGGTACAGATGTACCTGTTGTGTAATACATTTTTAAAAACTTTTCAAAATATAAAAATTTCCATAAATAAATTTGAATATACATAAGAACATTTTGTGTTAGCACAAAAAGTCTCTCGTACGAAGACATTTTGGAGCGTCTGGATTTGTCTTTTTTACACAGGTAATAAAAAATATCCTTTCTTCTTTTTGTGCTAACTTAAAATGTCTTAAAGTATATCCTAAATTTTTATTTTTTATTTTTTAACATTTTAAAAAAAATTGAGCAGTGGGTGCATCTGCATCCATGACCTCGATATCGATTTCAGCACATGTTCATCACTTACTCGGTTACTCCATAAGGCAGAGGTAAAGGAAATACTATGTTTTATTACTTTAAAAAAAGGGAAGGTGTCTTATTTTATACTCCCTCCGTTCCAAATTAATTGACTTCCATTTGTTCACACATGGATGTATCTAGACATGTTACACGTATAGATACATCCACATGTGGACAAATGAAAGTCAATTAATTTGGAACGGAGGGAGTAGTATAAAATTCCTCTTATATTTTCCACACCCCGTCCCGTTGCCGTATCCACTTCTCACCCTCCTCCCACCGCCGCCGCCCTCCAAGGCTCCAACCCCGAAAACCCTAGCTCTCTCTCGCCCGAGCCGCCGGAGAGAGCAGCCATGGCGGAGTACGACCTGACGTCGCGCCTGGTAGCGCACATGGACCGCCATCTGGCGCTCGCGATGCTGGAGGTCCTCCAGGAGCGCAAGGTCTACGCCGACGAGCAGATCCTGCAGGCCAAGATCCGCCTCCTCGGCGGCACCAACATGGTGGACTACGCCATGGACATCCACAAGTCGCTCCACGGCACCGAGGACGTCCCCACCGCCATGGTCGCCCGCCGCTCCGAGGTCGTCGAGAGGCTCAGGACCTGCAGGCGGCCGTCGCGACGGTCGTCGCCTTCCTCTCCAGCCGCAGCTCGTGCAAGAACTCAGGGCCGACAAGCTGTACAACGTCGGCATGATCCAGGAGCGCCACCAGATCGGACCGGATCAGATCGAGGCCTTGTACCAGTACGCAAAGTTCCAGTTCGAGTGCGGGATGTACTCGGATGCCGCCGATTTCCTGGCCCAGTACCGTGCTCTGTGCACCGACAGTGAGAAGAGCTTCAGTGCCCTGTGGGGGAAGCTGGCGGCAGAGATACTGATGCAGAACTGGGATGTCGCGCAGGAGGACCTTACCCGCCTGAAGGAGATCATCGATTCAAACAGCTTCTCATCATCTCTGTCACCGACCAATCAGCTCCACAGTAGGATATGGCTGATGCATTGTGGCCTCTTCGTCTTCTTCGACCATGAGAATGGCAAGAACGGGATCATCGATCTCTTCTTCCAGGACAGGTACCTGAACGCTATCCAGACGAACGCGCCGCATCTCCTGCGATACCTCGCCGTCGCGGTTGTTGTGAACAAGAGGAGAAGCAACAACATGCTTAAGGATCTGATCAAAGTCATCCAGCAGCAGGAGCAGCAGCAGAGCTGCTACAAGGACCCCATAACTGAATTCCTGGAATGCCTGTATGTGAGTATGACTTCGACGGTGCGCTGCAGAAGCTTGTCGAGTGTGAGCAGGTTATACTGAACGATCCTTTCCTGGGGAAGCAGCGCGTCGAAGAAAGTGGTTCCGTCGCTGTTCCGCTGAGAGACGAGTTCTTGGAGAATGCTCGCCTGCTCGTCCTCGAAAGCTACTGCCGTGTGCATCGGTGCGTCGATATTGGCGTGCTCGCGGAGAAGATGAACATCGCCTACGGTGAAGCGGAACTGTGGATCATGAACTTGGTCAAGAGCTCGAAACTGGATGCCAAGATTGACTCGGTGACGGGGACTCTTGTCATGATGACCACCGATCGTGTTGATGTCCATGGGCAGATCATGGAGAGCATGAAGAACCTTAATGCGAGGACTTACATGATAGCAAAGAGCCTCGTGGATCCAGGTCTTGCAGCGGCATAGGAGGCTGCTCGGTGAGACCTACCTCTGAGGTGGCTGGAAATGCAAGAATAAATAACCTTGGAAGCTTTTTTTGTTGTTTGGCAGTGAATTCGGTGCTAGTATTTTGAATCATATAAATATGGTGAATTGCAGTTTGCTACAGCTAAAGCTGTCGTTTTAAGGTTTTTTACTCGGAATTTTGTTACTCAAGTTAATCGTTCTATATCTATCTAGTACTGCATGTCATTCCGTTGTTTGCATGTTTTACTGTCCATCTTAACCCAGAAATGCTTTTTGTTGTTTGGTAGTGATTTCGCTGATAGTATTTGTATCATACAGATGCTGGTTTGCAGTTTGGTACAGCTCATGCTGAACTTTTTAAGGTTTTGTAGTCAGATTTTGTTACTCAAGTGAATCGTTCTATATCTAGCCAATAATACAAAGGAAATTTAGTACGTTTCCTCGCTGTCGCCGTTGTTCGCATGTTTAACTGTACTCTGTTGTCTAGATCTCCCTGTTTTGTACTCACTTTCTTAGCTTCCGCATAAACAATTTCACCTTAGTTGCACTTGCACACCTGTAGCTGATTGCCGATTACAGCAAAGTCAGTAACTGTACTGAGGTCATAGCCTGTGTGCCTGTTTAACCGTGTTTGTGTGATGATCGGTCAGCCTCCGTAGCTTCTGTCGACCTGAAACAAACAACCACCTCAGTCCACCACAACATATTTTGTGCAACTAGTTGACCCTGCACCGGGATAATTTCTCTGCATTTTGGTCTGTGGATTTTCTTTTTTTGATTGATGTCTGTGGAATTATAAAAACCTGCAAAGGAAATTGTGGATATAATTCTTTTTTTGCAGTAATTTTTGGATATAATTCAATGCCATAGAATGTTGTCGTGCAAAATCCCATTAAAAAAACTCAGTGCTGCTTTTGTTTTTTGTCCAGGAGAAAAATAAATCAGAGTTTCCCTGTGCTAAACAATGATTTCGTATTGTCCCATCACTCTCCGTGTGAGCCTATAACCTTTGTTTTTTATCTCCTGTAATCTGTGTGTTCTCAAATCAGGACTTTTACCGTTACCGAAATATCTCATTTTCTAGCGAGTTGTGAACTTTTTGTTGTTGAAGGAAAGCGAGTTGTGAACTTGTGATGAGTCGTCACGCGCGGTGGCCGGTGGTGTGTATATAAGCACTTAAGCAGTCGTGAATCACAAGCTCCACTCTGAACCTCAAGCAAGCAACGAGGCCACTACCACCACAACTCATCACAAGGAAGAAAAAGAAGATGGCCGTCTCTGTCTCCTCATCCATTCTTGTGCTCCCGCTCCTCCTCTTCCTCTCCTCGCCCGCCTCCGCCTGCGACCGCTGCGTGCACCACACCAGAGCCTCCTACTACACCTCCTCGCTCACCCTCGCCGGTAAGTCCACAAGCGCCCATCGATCGATCGGTTCTTTCATTCATAGAGCTGCATATGCTCTGTTATTTGTGATTCTGACTGGTTTTTCTGTGGAACGAATTTCTCGTGTTGCAGCCGGTTCTTGCGGGTACGGTACTGCGGCCGCGTCCTTCAACGGCGGCCTGCTCGCCGCCGCAGGCCCGGCGCTGTACAGGGCCAGCGTCGGCTGCGGCGCGTGCTTCCAGGTGCGGTGCAAGGACAAGGACCTCTGCGGCGCGGCGGGTGCCAGGGTTGTTGTCACGGACCGCGCCAGGACCAAGTCCAACGGCACCGACCTCGTTCTCAGCAGTCCGGCGTTCGCCGCCATGGCCCGCCCCGGCATGGCCGCGCGGCTCGCCAAGCTCGGCGCCGTCGACGTCGAGTACAAGAGGTAATTAATTATGATACGCTGCTCTGCTTTTTTTTTTGTCAATTATCCGCGCGGGGACGCCATGTGGCTTCACCGCCGTAAGCAAGAAAACAGCGGCCGCCGAGCGTGGCGTCATGAATACATACAGGGCTGCGTTTGTCTCGGAGCTGGTGGGAGTTTTTTATGAGTTTGTGTGACTTGGGAAGATCGGCTCAACCAAAATTGTCACATGTGCAGAGTGCCGTGCGAATACACGGGCAAGAATTTGTCGGTGCGGGTGGAACAGAGGAGCCGCGCGCCAAACGAACTCGCCATCAGGTTCCTCTACCAGGGCGGCCAGACCGACATCGTCTCCGTCGACGTCGCGCATGTAAGCACAAGAATGTTTCAGCAAGAACTCGATCCATCTGTGCATAATCGCTCTCTTGACTCATGATTTCGTGATCCTGCAGGTCGGTTCGTGGAGCTGGAAGTTCCTGACACGTGACCACGGCCCGGCGTGGAGCACGAGCGTGGCGCCGGCGGGGCCGCTGCAGCTGAGGATCGTGGTGACCGGCGGGTACGACGGGAAGTGGCTCTGGGCCGACCATGAGGTCCTGCCACGCCGGTGGCGCGCCGGCGAGGTCTACGACACGGGCGTCCAGATCACTGACATCGCCCAGGAGGGCTGCTTCCCCTGCGACACGCAGGAGTGGAGGTGAGCCAACAAGACGAGGAAGACAAGAAGCTCCTCGCCACTGCCAGTTCCGGCTAGGCTTCTGCTTCCAACGATAGAGATCGAGTAGCTGACATATAGAGTCCTAATCACCTCGATCGGCGACGTTTCTGTCGTGTTTTTCTCTGTTATCCAACTGTTCTGTGTACATAAGCTACTGCTGACGTGTAAGATAAGTAGTAGTATTAAACTAGTGACGATGAAGTGATGCTACTAAGTGAAGGCGTGGCCGTTGTTTGCCTCTTGCCTTCATGAAGCCTCGTCGTAGCTTTCTTTTCTCCATGGATAACGTCGCCGTTCCACTGGATTCAAAGGATCGCATGTTGTGCCCCGTTGCTTTCGGCAAAGTTATTCTTTGGTCGACAACGACGATTAAGGTTTCACGGGCAGCAAGTTGAATCGGTTGCTTACGGCGTGCCTCGGTTGCTCGTTTCGGCAAACCTGTTAGTCTTTGGTTGATGACCAAGGTTTTCATGGCGCCAAGCTCGATTGGTTGGTTACTCGTTTGAATGGGTTGGTGGAGATTGATTTGTTGGACGATGGAAAAACCAGTCGTTGGTCTTCTAGGATTCACTGAACGAGAATTAAAGTAAAGTGTATACTGTAATGAGCAAAAGCACTCACAGTTCAGACATGTAAGCACTGAGAACACAGGAGAGTGCGCCATAAACGGCAGGTAGCCACTCACTGCAAGTCTGCAACCATCTATCTCCAGCATCACGGTAAGATGTGATGATAGGCCGGGTTCCTTGGTGGAATGGAGCTACTAGTGCACTGCATGCTAATATGCAGTGTAGTGGTGGCAGGTGAAAGACATGGTTATCTGAGAGTGCACTGTACGCCACAGCCAATGTTTCCTTGTATGTGTCGAGCACTGGTGCCAAAATTCAGTCCAGAGGGGTGGTGACATGAGCAGAGAGTGTTCTTTCAACAGTTGATGTTCCTAGCCGTAAAATCTAAGTGGAAGTAGTTGGGAGGTGGATCCATACTCTTCTGCTATTTCAGGGCAGCGTCCAAGCACGTATTGAAAACAACGGGGGTGCTAACTGAATCGATGCGGTTAGTACTTTCTGCTCAAGAGCAGACCATCTGAAAGTCCTGGGCACTTCCACGTTCGCCTGAAAGATTAGGTGGCGAATTAAACCGTTCGACGCATGTTATAGTCCGGACAGACAACGAGCCATGAATGCAGCGAGCGTGCGCCGGCCTGGCGGTGATATAACTGGCTGTCGATTCATGATGCTACGCTTGGACTGTTGCTGCCGTATTGCATCGACAGCGTCTCGATCGAGGCCCTTTACTTCTCACGAGTGATCCAAATGGACAACTGAATTTTAATCTGGGACCATTTTTGTTACGACTGTATGTTGTTATTTCCAGACGCAGAGTATATGCACAATTTCAGTTCTGGCAGGCAACCAAAAATGCATGATTAAGCATGCGTTTAGGTGCTTAGGAACTAACCGCTAAACTAAGAGCCGTTGCAGAGCTAGCGAAAGCGAGTCGTCGTATAATCAGGGGCGTCCCGTCACAACGGATTCAGACTTCAGACATTGGAGATGGGAACCGGGCGAAAGATATAATCAGGGGCGTGTTTGCAGGTCCACTGCACCGGCTCATCGATGCCCTGATTCTGTTATGCTTAGATAAGCAGATATGTTTAAGGTCGGAGTCGTGTGTATTATATAACCCCTAGCTTCTTATCCATTAGGACAGGGCAGCTAACTAAATAGCAGAGCAGGTGCACGTTGGCCTAATAATCGAGTTGGTTTATTTGAGAGACCTACTTGAGCTCCAACCTTCTTGGTGACCACCCTAAAACCCAACGGTATCGCTAATGTGGAGTTAGTGATCGAGTGCTAATACGTGTACACCAGTGGCGGATATTAGGTGGTTTTTGTGCGTCATGCTTAGCAGCAGAAATCAGGAGTTTATTGGCACACTAGTCACAAACGTGAAGGTGATGTATATATGCGTCATGCTTAGTGAGAGCTCTACCTCGTGGTGTACCAGCGCGCCAAGGGCCAGAGCCTCGTGCTCTTCGGCAATATGCCGGTAAGATGTCTTTGCACTCTGCTTTCAGAAATTTAAGTTCCATGAGTTCCGTTAGAAGATAATCGTCATACAAACGTGCAACTTGGATCACAGTACAAAGTTCTAAAAATCCTGCTATGGCTTGGACATTGGGGACACCGTGTATGTCTGCAATCCATTGATTGTGTTAGACTATTGCTTGGTCCTCCAGTTTCCTAAGTCTAGTCGGCCCTTTGGTTTATCTGTGAAGGATTACCAGACCAAGGTCGAGATCGCACGCTTCAATAGCTCCGGTGAATTATATTCCCTCCATGGTGTCCCTGCCGCCGCCGCTCCTCCAACATCCATGGTGGCCTCTGTTGATCTTTGGCACCGTCGTTTAGGCCATCCAAAACATGCTGTTTTAGCGCCTCTCCTTAACGAATTTTCTATGCCTTGTAATCGAGATTCTCATAATTCCTCGCTTTGCGAGTCTTGTCAACTAGGCAAACATGTGCGGCTTCCCTTTAGTTTCTCTACCTCTTCTAGTACTTTTCCGTTTGAATTACTAGATTGTGATCTTTGGACCTCACCAATTGCAAGTGTTTCTGGATTTAAATATTATCTTGTCATACTAGATGATTTTACACACTTTGTTTGGACTTTTCTTCTACGCAACAAATCAGATGTACACACACTATTTCTTAATTTTCAGCGATATGTTTATGTTCACTTCTTCCTCCCAATTCGTTTCATCCAGTGTGACAACGGTCGTGAATTTGACAATATTAAAAATCGCAATTTCTTCTTACAACATGGCATTTCTTCTCTGTTTTTCATGTCATTATACCTCTCCTCAAAACGGTAAATCTGAGCGCTCTCTTCGTACCCTTAATGATATGTTCGAACCCTTCTTTTTCAGTCTTCTATGCCTCCAAAATTCTGGGCAGAAGCACTTCACACGGCCACCTTCTTGCTAAACATTCGTCCTTCCAAAGCCAACCCAAATATCACCTCATATTTCTCTCTTTTTCTTTGACATCCCAACTATTCCGACATTCGTGTCTTTGGTTGCCTCTGTTTTCCAAATGCCTATGCCACCTCCGCCAATAAACTTTCTCCACGATCTATTCCATGCGTTCTTCTTGGTTTTTCTGACGAACATAAGGGCTATAGATGCCTCGATCTACTCACTAGACGAGTGCATGTATCTCGTCACATTACCTTCGCCGAGCATATCTTTCGTTTTGCTCAACGCACCGACCACACATCCGCTACCCTCCGTCAGTCATCTCTTCTTCTCGCCGTGCATCTTTTCCTTTCTACACCCCTGTCGCGGCAGCAGAAATAGCTGTAAAACCCTGCCGCGGCAGCCGAAACCGCTCAAAATCCTGCCGCGGCCGCATCAACCCACCCACACGCTACCGAATTCCCTGCCACGGCACCAGAAAACCGACCAAACCTCTGCCGCGGCGCCACCACCCAACCCATCCGCCACCAGTCTCCTGCCGCGGCCCACAGAATCAACCAAAACCCTGCCACGACAGCCTCGCCACAACCCACTACCGATCCACCGTCACCACCTCCCACGTCCGCATCTTCCGCTACGCCGGACACCCCTTCCCCTTCCCCTGACACCCCTCCCCCTCCTCCCATCCTACCAGCTCGTGTTGTTCCTACCATTGCACCTATCAATGATCATGTCATGCGTACTCGTGCCAAATCAAGTTTTCGTCAGCCACGCCTCAACCTACATGCCACCCTATCTCTCTCTTTTATCCCAAAAACTTACAAAATGGCTCTCTTGATCCCAATTAGGCAGCTGCCATGCAAGAAGAATGCAATGCTTTAATTGAGAACAATACTTGGCAGCTGGTTCCTCGCCCTTCTAATATCAACATTGTCTCTGGCAAATGGAATTTTCGCCAAAAATTCCACTCTAATGGGAGCCTTTCCCGCAACATGGCATTGATTACGATGAAACATTCTTCCCTGTTGTCAAGCCAAGTACCATTCGAACCGTCCTCAGCATTGTTGTCTCCTTCAAGTGGCCTATTCACCGGTTATATGTCAAAAATGCTTTTCTACATGGCTCTCTTCAAGAAACCGTCTATTGTCAACAACCCATTCGTTTTGAAAATCCTTCCTATCCAAATCATGTCTGCCTTCTTAAAAAATCTCTTTACGGTCTGAAACAAGCACCTAGAGCCTGGTTTCAACGCTTTTCTACCTTTATTCAAACCTTTGGTTTCACCCCCTCTCGTTCTGAGCCTCTCTCTTTGTCTACCACAACAATTCCGATACTTCCTATTTTCTTCTATATGTCGGTGATATCATTCTTACTGCCTCTTCTCCCACTTTTTGGATCGCATCATCACCCTTCTTCGTGCTGAGTTCTCTATGACTGGTCTTGGTCTCCTTCATCATTTTTTGGGCATGGCAGTTCTTCGTGATTCTTCTGGTCTCTTTCTTTCCAATGTCAGTATATTCTTGATCTTCTGAATCGTGCTGGTATGCTTGATTGCCAATCCTCTCGCACTCCTGTAGATACTAGTTCTAAACTTTCTGCCGACGGTGAACCTTTCTCTGACGCTACTCTTTATCGTTGTCTAACCGGTGGTTCTTTAATATCTTACTATCACTCGTCCTGAAATTACTTTTGCTGTCCAACAAGCTTGTCTCTACATGCATGATCCCCGTCTTCCTCACTTTAATCATGTCAAACGCATCCTTCGGTATTTAAAAGGCACCCTCGATCATGGTCTTCATGTTAATACTTCTTCCCCTACTTCACTTACAGCATACTTTGATGCAGACTGCGCTGGTTGTCCAGATACTCGTAGATCCACATCCGGTTTCTGTGTTTTTCTTGGTAACAATTTGATCTCTTGGTCCTCGAAAAGACAGGTCACGGTCTCCGCTCGTCCGCTGAAGCTGAGTACCGTGTTGTGGCACATGTTGTTGCTGATACTATTTGGCTTCGTCAGTTGCTATCGGAGCTGCATCGACCGATTGATCAGGCTACTATTGTTTATAGTGATAATATCTCCGCTGTCTATTGTTTATTGTGATAATATCTCCGCTGTCTACATGTATGGGAATCCTGTTCAGCATCGACGGACTAAACACATTGAGATTGACATCCACTTCGTTCGAGAGAAGGTGGCTCTTGGCCAAGTTCGAGTTCTTCATGTTCCCACTACGGCTCAGTTTGCTGACTATTCACTAAAGGACTTGCTACTACGCCATTTCAAGATATCCGATTCAGTCTCAACATTGTTGAGCCTCCCGTTAATACTGCGGGGGATGTTAGACTATTGCTTGGTCCTCAAGTTTTCCTAAGTCTAGTCGGTTTGTAATACCTAGCCTAAGTCGGTTTGTAACCCAATATATAAAGCCATGTACGCTGCAAACAAATCAATCAATGAAAAACTGTTGTTCTATTCAATCTTTCAGATTGTTATGCAACGCTTCTGCCATGGTCTTCTTCCTTTCGCAATCTTTGTAAGTTCATGAGCTTTTTGGGCCGGACTACGACCATCAAGCCATCAATCAGTCCAAAAAATAATCTTTTCACCATTTCCATGGATGCAATTGCTTGTGGCCTGAAAGAGCTCATCGGCGGTTTTTCCAACAGTTCTGGCAGCCGTCACTTTCAGAAGCCATCTTCATCTTGTTCTGAGCGCAATGTTGTGGAAAGCCAAGTTATCAATGCTAAGGCCCCAAAATTGCGTTGGCTTGCGAACTTATTTATATGCCACTAAGCAGTCCTCCTTTTAGGTCGTCGGAACCATGCCATAAGAATCCCTTGTATATTTTGTTTAAACACTCTAGCACCCATGGCGGCAGGTCTAGCAAAATCATATTGTAAACTGCAATTGAGGATAATCAGTTAGTCTAAATTCCAAATTGAGGATAATCATATGGCGGCAGGTCTGGTGGTCTTATTACTATTTGGAATGGAAGTTATTTCTCTGGGCAAGTGATCAGTCAGTCTAAATTCCAAATTACAGTGGAACTGAAATGCAGCTTCTCTGCTCATACATTTTTTGTGACCAATATTTATGCACCATGCACTACAGAAGGCAGACAGGAATTTTTTTGATTGGTTTATTCAACTGGATTCTTCACTTTTTAATCTTTGGATCATCATGGGAGACTTTATATGGTCAGAAGTACATTTGATAGGAACAGACCTGGAGGAAACACTAGTACCATGCTCATGTTCAACAATATTATCCAAACACATGATTTAGAGGAAATTCCTTTAAAAGGCATGGCTTATACCAGGAGCAACATGTAGAGCACACCACTTCTAGAGAAACTGGATTGGATATTTACCTCACATGCTTGGACTACGACTTTCCCAAATACGATGGCTGCTCCAATGTCAAGGCTAGGTTCTGATCATATACCTATAAACATTCAGATTGAAACTGCAATACCAAAGGCCTAGATTTTCCGGTTCGAGGAGTACTGGATTGAATTCGATGAGTTCAAGGAAATTGTGGAAAAAAATTGGGACAATAAAGGCTCTTACAAAAATGCTGCTCAAGACATTACTGCAAGGTTTAAAACTTCGAGGCATGGGATCAAAGTTTGGAGCAAAAAACTCTCCAATTTAAATTTACTAATTGAAAACTGCAGCTTTGTACTTGCTATATTTGATGGACTGGAAAAACAAAGAATCCTCTCTTTACCAGAGACCAATTTCAGAGCTGCTCTTAAAAAACATATTACAAAGTTACTGGAGGCAAAAAGACTGTATTGGAGAAAAAGAGCATGTATTAGATGGTCTAAGCTTGGGGATGAGAATACAAAGTTTTTCCACACTATTGCCACTAGAAATTTCAGGCATAATCACATTGCCTGCCTCACGGATGAGAATAGAAACATGGTCACAGAGCACGACCAGAAAGCTGCTGTTCTGTGGAAATCTTTCAATGACAGACTTGGGAAAACAGATAACGTACAAATGTCATTTGATCTAGCTGCCCTTATTACTCCCAGAGATCTTAGTGATCTTGAGCTACGGTTACAAATGAGGAAATAGATGATATCATTAAACATATGCCAAATGACAAGTCACCAGGACCTGATGGATTTAATGGTCTTTTCATGAAAAAGTTCTGGTACTTAATAAAAACTCAGTTTTACAACTTATGCCATAATTTCTTTGATGGTAATATGGACCTAAGCAGTATTAATACGGCTTACATTGCGCTCATCCCCAAAATACCGAATCCTGAAAGACCTGTAGATTTTAGGCCCATCTCTTTGGTCAGCATGGGACTCAAGCTTATTACAAAAATTCTGGCGAACAGAATGCAAAAATAATTATACCTATGCTGCATAAGAATCAGTATGGTTTCATCAAGACAAGAACTATTCAAGATTGTCTAGCTTGGGCATTTGAGTACCTGTATCTCTGTCATAAATCCAAGAAGGAAATTGTAATTATTAAATTGGACTTCGAAAAGGCCTTTGACATGGTAGATTATAGTGCAATTCTACTTATGTTGAAGCATCTAGGTTTTGGTGAAAAATTCATCAAATGGATCACAATCATAATTAATTCAGCAACGACCTCTATCATTCTTAATGGTGTCCCTGGGAAGAATATTAAGTGCGAAGAGGAGTGAGGCAAGGTGATCCTCTTTCACCTCTGCTATTTGTTTCTACTGCTGAATTGCTTCAAATTGTCATCAACAAAGCTTGGCAGGATGGTATTATTTCACTGCCATTGGATTGTACATATGGACAGAGCTTCCCAATACTACAGTATGCAGACGATACACTTCTGATAATGCCAGCAAATTTTGCACAGATTACTAGTCTCAAAACAATTCTGGAAGCCTTCACTATTTCGACTGGACTGAAAATAAATTATCACAAATCTTCTATGGTGCCAATCAATACTAATTCTAAAGTGTGTCTTGAGCTTGCTAATGCATTTGGATGCAAAGTAGAAGCCATGCCATTTACATACCTGGGCCTGCCTATGGGAACCTGCAAACCAAAAGTTGAGGACTTAATGCCCATGATTACCAAGATTTCTAACCTACTATCTTATTGCTCCAGAATTGTTGTTATCAAATCCATTATCTCGGCAATGCCCAATCATATTATGTGTGCACTCAAGATGCATTACACTCACTCGGATCACATTGAAAGTCCATGAGAATTTTCTTTGGCATGGAAAAGACATTGAGAAAAGGGTAAATGTCTAGTAAAATGGGAAATAGTATGCAAGCCAAAAAAATGCAGGTGGTTTAGGTATTATCAGTATGAGAGATCAAAACCAAACGCTTCTGATGAAAAACCTGTTCAAATTCTTCAATATGAATGATTTGCCTTGGGTAAAGCTACTTTGCGAAGCTTATTACAAAGATGGATCTGTTCTACTGTTCACCAGCAAAAAGGTTCGTTTTGGCGGAGGAGCTGTATATCATTTCTGGATGATTTTAAAAAACTAACAAGCTGCAAGCCAGGATCTGGGAATAGTATTATGCTATGGAAGGATAAGTGGCAGGAAAATACTTTGCAGCGACAAATGCCACACCTCCACTCATTTGCTCTAGATAAATCCATTAATCTGCAAAAGCTTTGGAATTTACACCTGATGATCTGCACTCTATGTTTCAACTACCACTCTCGATAATTGCATCAGAACAACTGGAGGCGTTGAGCAACATGCTGTCTGGAATTGAAGATACCTCCACACATGACACCTGGAACTTTCCATGGAATGGGAGCAAATACTGCACTAAAAAGGTTTATCAGGCCCTCATGAAACCAACGGATGCCCCTCCCCCATTTAAATGGATTTGGAAATCTCCATGTTTTCCGAAGCATAAATTTTTCTTCTGGTTAATGATACAAGACAGATTGAATACAAAAGATCTTATGGAAAGAAAACATTTCTATGTTGAATCAAATTCCTGCGTGCTATGTGATAGGAATGAGAAGGAAACCATGATACATCTGTTCTTTTCTTGTGAATTCAGTCAAGCGATATGGGATGAACTTGATATGGAATGGAACACTGACAAGCAGTTGGAGCATTTGGAATCACAGGAATAAAATCATATTTGATGGGGCTTTGAAAAGCCTAGATAAATGCTTTACTTTTTTAAAGATTCTGTAATAATGATTAGGCATAGGATTAAGCCTAGCCTCAAGGAGGGCATGGAAGACTGGATTGACATGCTGTAATTTACTCTAGAACACTCTTTGTACTTCTGTTTGTATATGAGAAAATGAGAAAATGACGCAGTGGGGGTCTTCCCCACTGTCCTACCGCGTCAAAAAATTGAGGATAATCAAAGGTCTTATCATATGCACCCGGTATTTAAAAAACATATTTCAAAATGTCCAAAAAAGTTCTGAAACAAATTTTCCCAGATATATCATCACATTCTACATGTTCACAAAATCGTTTCGTGGAAAACCGAAATATTTTCGTGGCATGTGTAAAAAAGATAAAAATTGTCTCGTGAAAACTTTATTTTAACACAAATTTTTTTTTTGTCTTTTGTACACAAGCCACAGAATATGTTAGTTTTCCATTAAACGAATTTGTGAACACATAGAACGTAAATCTATATCTTTTTGCATTTTTTGGCATTTTAAAATGTGTTACATCCATGGATTTGTTTGTTTCTCACATTACCTCTTGATGTTTGTTTAATAATTAGATGATGTTCAGTGGCAGAGCTTGCCAAAGCGTGCTGGGGGGAGGGGCAAAATACCATATTTCAGTACCGCGGGGGTAAAACAAACGAAAATTTAAAATATGTTGTTTAAAAGAAAATCTTCACAGATGTGCAAATATTGGGGGGGGGGGGGGGGGGGGGGGGGGGGTTGTCCCCTGACATGCCCTACACATGGCGGTGTGATCAACGTCTTCCTCTTCCTACTACTCCTTGGTGGCGCCGCCGTGTGCTGGCAGAGGTAATTCATATGCTGATGAACTTTGTGAAGATGATACAATTTAGAGTAAAGAGAAACTTAACCTCTTTCCATTCCAACAAGTTAGGATTTTACAGTGGCCTAAACCATTTCAATGCTCCTCCCTAGTGTCATAGTATATTTGTTGACTGTCTTTGCATCATAGGGTACATTTTTAGGAGTTCCATAGAATTCACCCATGATTTGAATTATCCTGCGAGATGACACTTTAAGTTTGTGCAGCAGGTCGAAAAATTTATACTCCTTTTTAGGATATTTTTGTGCGATCTCAGATACTTCTTGAGCTCATACTTCTTAATCAACTCACGCGTATGGTCCTCAACAAACTGAGCAATCTCCCATCTAGCGCATCCCTTTTGATGCACATCCTTGCCTTAATCACACTGTGTCAGCTTCGTGATGCCAAGGTTTCTCAGTTCGACAGCCTACGGTCTCCTTCTTTTTATGAATTCTCCCAGCCTTGTTATAGATAAAATGAGACTTGTCTGTCTCATTTTGTTCCTTGTGATCTTCTGGATATGCTGATCTTCATTGAAATGCGCTGCCAACATGCTTTGCATACCTATTGTAATGTAATTTTGTTGCATCCGATGAATCAAAAGTCATGCGCACAATCGGTGTCCGCGTGTGTAAATCCTTCAGGTGTAGATTGGACCTCCTTATCGCTGCCACTATCTTCGGTAGGTACAGTGTCACCAATGGGCACACCTGAACCAAAAGTCGCCATAGTGTCTATAGGGTTCCCCATGTCAACTTCAGTTTGGCCAGGGAAAGCAGGTCAGGAGTATCATGCTCCTTCAACTATATTGCCATGAAGTCAGCAAAAAAATGTTCTTCAGATGAAATATTAAGATCAATCCCTCCTTGTTGAGAATTGACGTCCATGTGCTCTGTAATATCACATCAAAATCATTAGTGACCATTCACTTTAAAAAAAACTTTTGTTCCCCTTAATGTACTTACATCAAAAAAATTGTGTGTTCTATTGCAAGTCAGTACATAAAAAGAAAGATCGAATCAAGCAAGGAAACCTAATGAGAAGTAAACAATCGTAAACCACAATTTTTGACAGCTTTTTGTTATTTGTCAAATTGTTACATCCACCATCAATAAACGCTAAAACCTTCATTTCCATGGTACCTGTCTATTGCTACTAACCATAAACCTGAAATTTCTTCACAACATATCAATTTTATTTTGTTACACCTGTTAGTTGTTTTCCTGCATTAATGATGATCGAACGTATGGTACAAACTTACAGCATATTAATGAAGACAAACCTTACATCTATACATTTTTTTTGCTCCAGCGGATGAACAAACAACTATTTACATGTTTAGAATCTATTTTATTTCCAGAATTTTACATGCAACTTGATTAATGTGGCGGTGTAAGAAAAGTTGATTCTGGTTTCGAAAGCTATTTTTAACATGCAACTTGAATTTAGATGCTTACAACTTGGTATCCACGGAATCTATTTTGCTTTCCCAGGCTTTTACATTCTAATTTTGATTTACTCTGTTACAGGAACAAGGAGCAAAAAAAGGGTTGGGGGGGGGGGGGGGGGGGGGGGGGTGGGGCATGGAGGAAGATCCAAAGTACCGAAATGGTTTTTGGTCACTTTTTTCACATATTGTTGCTACTAGATGCCTAGTTTTGCCTTCGATGCAAACTTGATTCATCTGCGGTATAAGAAAAGTTGATGCGACTTTGATTCAGGTGGGGTGTAAGAAAATTAAAAGTAGACCACATAGAATCATCCATAAAAACTTGCTTCAGGTGCCCAGATTTTCCGTTAAAGTAACTTACATATTGCACCTAGGAAACAGATTCCTGGAGACAGAAAATAAAGAAGAAAGAATTGATGAAGATTTTCTCCACCCCTTCAAAAAATATCTGAACCTTAATAAAATTAATAAAGGCCGCATGCATCAATCGATGCAGAATCTAGGATTTTCCTTTTCAAAAAAAAAAAACTTGGGGTCTAGGTTTTGGGTTCGGGCGCCCTGAAAGGGTATAAATACAAAAAATAGGTGAGGTCGCATTAGGCTATAATGAGACCGAGCACGACGTAGCCGCATCCTTCATAAAACCTGTAAAATAATTTAAGGATGTAAGTCAATGCCATACCATCTGCTCGTGCAAAATCCCATACAAAAACGGTACTATTTTTATTCCGGCCAAGAGAAAAAAAATCCGAATTTCACTCTCCACATCAGCCCGTACCATAATCAGTACCTGTTTTACACTCTTAGTCTCTTACTGAATTACAGTTAAGTCAGTTCGAAAGAGTACAGATGTTGCAATCTTGCAACGTGTGTGTGAGGGACGGAGGGTGAGGTGTGATTGTGAAGCTTCTCGGGCGTCGTCGCGGTGGTGTGTATATAAGGAGCCGTCAAGCACAAGCTCCACCCTCAACTCAAGCAAGCAACGAGGCCACTACCACTCCAACTCATCGCAAGGAAGGGAAAAAAGATGGCCGTCTCTGTCTTCTCCTCCCCATCCATTCTTGTGCTCCCGCTCCTCTTCTTCCTCTCCTCGCTCGCCTCCGCGTGCGACCGCTGCGTGCACCACTCCAGAGCCTCCTTCTACACCTCCTCGCTCACCCTCGCCGGTACGCTCTCACGCGCCCATCGATCGGTCCACGCAACTGCCCTGCCCATATGTGTTTCTTACTGTTCGATTCGCGTGTTGCAGCCGGTTCTTGCGGGTA
The DNA here is from genome assembly GCA_947311845.1 of Poa pratensis. Lineage (NCBI taxonomy): Eukaryota > Viridiplantae > Streptophyta > Magnoliopsida > Poales > Poaceae > Poa > Poa pratensis. The sequence goes on from CAMZMU010000054.1 coordinate 16,638,112, forward strand.
CGGTCCGGCGGCCGCGTCCTTCAACGGCGGCATGCTCGCCGCTGCGGGCCCGGCGCTGTACCGGGCCGGCGTCGGCTGCGGCGCGTGCTACCAGGTGCGGTGCAAGGACAGGGACCTCTGCGGAGCTGCGGGCGCCAGGGTAGTCGTCACGGACCGGGCCAGGACGGAGACGAACGGCACCGACCTCGTGCTCAGCAGCCCGGCGTTCGCCGCCATGGCCCGCCCGACATGGCCGCGCAGCTCGCCAGGCTCGGCGCCGTCGACGTCGAGTACAAGAGGTAGTATACGCTCCTCTTCTCTTTCTTTTTGTCAACTTCCCTTCCCGCGCGGATGCGCATGTGGCTTCGCCGCCGTAAGGAAGAAAACAGAGTCCGCCGAGCATGGCGTCATGAATACATATACAGGACTGGATTTGTCTTGGAGCTGGTAGAGTTTGTAACTTGGAAGATACTAGTAGGCTAAAATTTGTCAACTCTTTGCATGTGCAGGGTGCCGTGCGAGTACAAGGGCAAGAACCTGACGGTGCGGGTGGAACAGAGGAGCCGCGCGCCCAACGAGCTCGCCGTCAGGTTCCTGTACCAGGGCGGCCAAACCGACATCGTCGCCGTCGACGTCGCGCAGGTACAGAACGAAAGACAGTAACCTCTCACCCAAAATCCAGGCCTATGAATGTTTGCCTTAGAATCTAATTGTGCTCTGATTCCGTATGCTGCAGGTTGGTTCGTCGAGCTGGAAGTTCATGACGCGGGAGCACGGCCCGGCGTGGAGCACGAGTCTGGCGCCGCCGGGGCCGCTGCAGTTCAGGATCGTGGTGAACGGCGGGTACGACGGCAAGTGGGTGTGGGCCGACCATGAGGTCCTGCCACGCCACTGGCGCGCCGGCGAGGTCTACGACACGGGCGTGCAGATCACCGACATCGGGCAAGAAGCCTGCTTCCCCTGCGACACGCAGGAGTGGAGTTGACGATCAGAGCAAAGAAGAGGAGGAAGACAAGAGGCTCCTCGTCGTCACTGCCAGTTTCGACTGGGCTTCAAACGATAGAGATGATCTAGTAGTTGACACGTAGAGTCCTAATCACCTCGATCGGCGACGTTTCTGTCGTGCTCTTCTCCCTTATCCCAACTGTGTTGAGTACATAAGCCGCTGCTGACGTGTAAGATGAGTAGGAGTATTAGACTAGTGGTAATGAACTGATGCTGCCGGAGTAGATGAAGGCGTGGCCGTTATTGCCTCTTTGCTTCCTTGAAATCCTCGCATCTTTTCTGGATGAATAACACCGCAAGTCGCTGTGCGGCGGGGATTCAGAGGGATCCCATCATCACACGCTCATCCTCCCTCGCTTTCGGCAACGTTATTCTTTGCTCGACGACGACGACTAAGGTTCTCATGGGCAGCAAGCTCGATCGGGTGCTTAATTACGGCGCATGTCATCGTCTCGCTTGAAAGGGTTGCTGGTTGTGTGCTTAAATTGTTGGGCGAAACTAGTCGTTGGTCTTCCAGGATTCACTGAAGGAGCTGGTGACAGGATTAAGGTATAATGGAATACTATAATGACCACTATCAAAAAAAAATACTATAATGACCAAAAGCACTCACAATTCAGTTAGATTTGCACTGTGGCTCGGTGCGCCATTAACGGACTGCAACCATCTACCACCGGTCGATCTCAAGGTATGATATGATGATGCTCATCGGGTTTCCTGGTGGAACCAGTGCACTGGCCACCAATATGCAGAATGTAGTGGTGGCCGGTGAAACCGGCGGCGGGATTCTCTCGGAGTGCACGGTACGCAAATTCAGGGACAGTGTTGACGCGAGCAAACTCTGTCCTTTCTTTCAGACGAACACTGAAAACAGTTGATGTTCTCAGCCCTAAATATGGTAAGTTGGGTGGAAGCAGATCAGGCCCCTGTCGATGTGTATTCGGATACTCTGTTTTTCAGAGCAATTCTACAGCAGCCTGAAAGATTTGGTGAAAAATTAATTAAACCAGTCGCCGTTAGTTGATGTCCGGACAGTGAAGGGGCCAGGAAAGGAGCGCGTGCGCCGGCCTGGCGGTATAATTCGTGATATGCCGTTGGACTTTTGCTGCCGTATTGCCGTATGCGATGACAGCGACTCTGGTATGTCTCTTCAGTTTCAGTTGCTACGAGTGATCCAAATGGACAACTGAATTTTAACCAGCTAGCTTGATCAATTAAACACTAGCCTGGGGTGCGTCGTCTACCCTTGCTGTTCCGAGACGCAGAGTATTGTGGTAGAAGTGTGGGTCTGGCTGGTGCAGTTTTTGGACTAAACTAAACTAAGTTAATTAAGCGAGTCTTATTGTCACATCACGAATTGAGATGGGACCAAGGAAGAAAGCTAATCAAGGCTGTGTGAGTTCACCGAACAACACAGCTTACGATGGCCTGATTCTGTTATGCTTTCATAGCCTAATATCATCGGAGTAGTGTGTATGCATATCTCCTAGCTTCTTATCCATTATAGGACAGGGCAGCTAACTAATCAGAGGGGGCAAGTAGACGTCGGCATCAAGAACCGAGTTGATTTTCTTGAGACACGTACTTGAGCTCCATCATCATTCTTGGTCACCACCCTAAACCAAACGATACAGCTGATGTGGAATTGTGACCGAGTGCTAATAGATGTACACTGTTGGCCGATGCTAGTTGGATTTTGTGGATCGTGTTTAGCAGCATTAATCGGATGAGTTCACTGCAAATGGCACAGTTAGTAAGGCAGTAACATAGTTGGACGAAACTAGTCGTTGGTCTTCCAGGATTCACTCGAGCTGGTGAAAAAAATAAAGTAGGTGGGATACTTTAACGAGCAAAAACATTGGCAATTCAGATCTGTCTAACGATAACAGTTCAGATATGTATTGTCACCTGGGGTGCCATAAACAGTCTCCACTAAATGCAACCATCTACCACCGGTGACCGGCCTCAGGGTGCTATCAGTGGAAAATAGTGCACAGGCCAATATGTAATGGTGGCCAGTGAAAGCCGGGATTCTCTCGGAGTCCACCAGGGCGGCGCCGGGTGCGGAACAAAGTTACTGAAATTCAGTCACTGTGTTGACATTTGACACTAGCAAAACGTGTTCTTCCACATAAATACTGAAACGGTTGATGTTCCTAGCCGTAAAATATGGTTGGGTGTGAATTGTGATGCGTCGACAGTGACTCGGTATGTCTATTTGCTACGAGTGATCGAAATGGACAACTGAATTTTAATCTAGATGCATGTCTTAGTACTACTGTCTAAGTGTCTTGCACTCTTGTTGTTTCCAAAGGCAGGGCATTTGCACGTACGGCAGCAAAGGTTCAGAAGAATGAACAGGTAAACTGAAGAGCCGTTGCAAAGCTAGCGAAAGCGAGTCGTCTTTATGGTACCTTATTTTCCTTTTTGTGTCCCGTCGCAACGGGTTCAGACTTCACACATTCGAGATGGAGCCAGGACGAAAGGTAATCGAGGGCATGTCTGCAGGTCCAGCACGGTTTGGGTTACCGAGCGAGAAATCCGGTTACCGCGCGGTAACCGAGAATCTCAAGCACCCACGGTAAAAGGGCTTACCGAGCAAAAAAATTGGGCTTTTTTGAATTTAGCCCGGCCCAAATAAGGATTACCCAATTTATGAAAAATCCCAGAAATTTGAATTCAAAATTTCGGTATTTCTTCGGTTACCGAGCGGTTACCCAATTTATGAAAAATCCCAGAAATTTGAATTCAAAATTCAGAATTTGAATTCGTCCGGTAACCCGTCGAGATTTCTCAGTTACCGCGGTAACCGCAAATCTCGAGCACCCACGAGATTTTTTCCCAGTTTGGTAACCAAAACCTTGAGGTCCAGTGCACCCAACTGCACGGTCGATCGGTGCCCCGATTCTGTGATGGTATATTTAAGCAGATATGCTTTGAGGTCGTGATCGTGAGTATTATATAGGACAGGGCAGCTAACTAAACAGATCAAGGGGCAAGTACGCGTCAGCGTCATGATGGAGTTGGTTTATCTGAGAGACGTACTGCTAATGTGGAGTTGTAATCAATCAATCACTAATAACAGGTGTACGTGGGCGATATTCAGCGACCTTTTCTGCGTCATGTATGCTTGGCAGCAGAAATTAGGTGAGTTCATATGCTAGTAAGCCAGAGGTACTAAGACAGTAACATAGCTCCAAGATCCCTTGGTTCACTGACAGACGAGTTGATGCATAGACAGTTGTATATAGTATAAGTTTAATTAGTCAGTACCATATATATGTGCCGACGTGATTGTTGTATTCAGACACAAGTTTGCGAAGATGCTTAGATGATGTAAGGACAGCAACGTATTAGACTACTGAAACGATCGATGCTTCATAGATGAAGAACATTACTATATTGCTAATGTCACTTTCGGAGAGGATGTTGTGGTGTAACGCGGGAGTTCACTATTCTCCGAGCACAAGGGGAGTTGGTGGCCACGAGACCTGAAATTAGGAGAAGAATAGATAACAGCCTCACACTCTTGCACTCGTTCACACTCTTGCACTCGTTTTGTCGAAGTTCAGGGCTTGACCCGAGAGACACTCTGACGTAAAAGAAGGAAGCTGAGCTTATGTAAATGCAGGCATGATTGGTAGACGATAGAGTGTATGTGAGGTGTTCGTGACAAGTCAGATTCATTGATATCTTCTACCTAGCTCGCATGATCACATCAAATATCTTCACCTACACGAGAAAGGAAAGGGAGCCTTGTGGGTGTCCATGGACGCGCAATGTCTGCATATCATAGCTGATGTCTCGCTGTCGTGCAGGCGACCAAGTGCCACGAGCCAATAGAAGAAAAACATTGAGTGTATGCGAGGCAATTGAAGATACTTGCAGAATTGACAGCTTAGCATGTGTGAAGAAAAAGAAAGAATTGGCAGCTTAGGGCCTTAGGCATGTTGGCCGGGGACGAATACATAAGGTGGCCCTGTCGCGGCGAGCGGCGTGTGAGCTCAGCTCGTTAGAAAGAAGCCCGTGGCAGTGGCAAGCCTTCGTCGTGCATTGGGTTGATTGGCCTGTTGAACTGACTGGCGCAGCCGAAATATACTATCTCTGCTCGTCAAGATTAGGCCCATTTAGTCTCGTGATATAAGGCTTGAAAACTTTGACCGCTTGTGTGCAGCGAAAAAGAAAATGATGCTCCAACCCCTAAAAAAAAATGATGCTCCACTCCACTCTTTCGCGTCTCTGTCACGGATCAAGTGCGCCCAAGCGGCCGTGTTCGAAACCTTTTATTTTCAAGTGTAGGGGCTCCGTCCCAATTTCATTTCACTTCTGAGAACTTGCCTGTGGCAAGATGGTTATGAAGGTGGTTGTACTTCCAGCCCATCAGAGTTCAAACCTTAGGTTTGACGCTGGTGTTCCTCATTTAAGGCAGAATATTCTTCAGTGGGAGGCGATGTTCCCGTCGACAGCGAGACGCCCGTGGTGACTTCGTCAATCTCAAGACTCGACCCGCCGACTCGGTATCTCGGAGGTGCTCATAGGGGTAGGGCGTGCGTGCGTTCATAGGGGTGAGTGTGTGCGCGTGTATATGAGCGTCTGCGTTGTACTGTGTTTCGCAAAAAAAAATTCATTTCACTTCCATTTTCGTTAAACCGGTAAGTAAAACACAAGGGCATCCAGTTCTCAAGTACCACAAGGCATTAACTGTACATTTTATTGTAACTTCATGAGCGACAAATTTCAGTGCCTCGAGAAAAAGAGCAATGAACTGATATACCTTCACTTCCCTTTGTCCCCTTTTCAGATACCTAGAAAAATCAAGTGATCTAGCCACCCAATTATGCATACAAGACAGGTTTATTTAGTAGCCGCGGCACATGCCTATGTTTTTCGCTAGATTTCTACGAAGCCGAACGTGCTCACGCAGCCAAGAAACATGTTGGAGTTCGCCGACCAAGCCGGCGGCCGGTGCGTTTGGGACAAAAACAATGGGGAGTAGCCATTCCAGATTTCCAGTCGATCGATCTCCCTAGACCCTAGCTACCAGTGCGCGGCCATTTAACTAGTTTTACTTTCCTAAACTACTAGACCGGCCGGCCACTTGGGAGTCATGGTTGAGTGTGATACCGGTCTCCAACAACCTGTCCATTTCTTCTTCTTCGTGTATGCATCTGGTCTGACGGAGAACCATATAACCAAGTCGCTTTGGCGTCAACGCAAACGAGAGGAGGATACGATTGGATTCCGTTTGACTGCCTCGATCGAGTTGTTAATTACTGGATCTACCTCAAAACTGAAGGGAGGGATGGGATTCAGAGAACTAGAAATGTTTAATATTGCACTCCTCGGCAAACATGGATGGCGGTTCATCACAAAACCAAATTCCTTGTGTGCGAGGGTGATGAAAACTCGGTATTTTCCCAACACAGATTTTATGCAAGCAACTGTGCCAGGGACGGCCTCACCTATTTGGCGAGCTATCATTGCAGGGCGTGAAGCTTTGCAGTTGGGTCTGCTAAAGCGAGTCGGAGATGGTACTTCCATCAATATTTGGGAAGATAAATGGATACCAAACTCTGTGAAGATGACACCTATGCTGCGTCCCGCAAACTGTGATCTGGTTAATGTAAGTGAACTCATTGACCCAGTGAGAAGGACATGGCGAAGAGAATTAGTTCGTGCTACTTTCGTACCTCCTGATGCAGATGATATCCTGAATATTCCATTGAGGAGTGGAGGAGGTGACGATTTCTTTGCTTGGGCCTTTGAAAGTTCTGGGAACTATTCTGTTAAATCGGCGTACCGTTCTTTGATGATTCAGAAAGAGCAACTTGCTCTAGAGGAGGGAACAGGTGCAGGTACCTCACAGACCAATGAACAGATGTGGAATTCCCTGTGGGAACTGAAGGTTCAACCAAAGATTCGAGTGTTCTGGTGGCGGGTTATTCGTGGAATCCTGCCAGTTGAGAAGACTTTGAAACGAAGACACATCAAAGAGATGAGCAGATGCAATATTTGCCTATCTATGGAGGAGGATCTCATGCATGCTTTGGTGCATTGTTCGCGTGCGCAAACCTTCTGGACTGAAGCTGAACAGTGGTTCGATTTTCGGCTGCCTCGGCTGCATTCAGATACATGGGCGCGTGACATTTTATGTGAGTCTCAGTTCTCGGATCAGCGGAGAGCGGAGATTATTTCAGTGATGTGGGCAATCTGGCACTCTCGGAACAGGTTGACACATGACCAAGATGGTTTCGATCAAACATTTTCTATCCGTCGAATCAAGGAAGACCTGGCAGTGCTGGACATACCCCGCAGCCATGCGGTAACACTGCCAGGTTATGGGTGGAAGCCCCTGATACAGGGTGGATCAAAATTAACACCGACGGAGCGATTGATGCTGGAGCTGGAAATGGTGGTGCGGGCGGTGTTGCCCGCTCTTCTTCTTCTCTAGTGGGGGCCTGGAGCAAACCCCTACTGGGAGTCACGGATCCCCTCATAGCCGAGACGCTTGCATTGCGTGAAGGAGTGATTTTTGCAAAACTTCGTGGCTTTCAGGAGGTCGTTATGGAGACAGATTGCCTGGAGATAGTTAATCTCTGGAACCTTCGGAGCAGCTCCCGTTCGGTGGTTGCGCCTATTCTCGTAGAAATTGGAGAGCTAGTTACTTCTTTTAATTCCTTTGTAATTCAACATGTTAATCGAGCAGCCAATAACTCAGCTCACCTGTGTGCGAAGCATGCTTGCTTGCTGCAGGTGACTGATAGCTGGCTCGATGCTGCCCTAGTTTTCTGGTCACCAGCCTCCTGGCTGATGATCCTAGGACCTTGTTTGTTGAATAAAGCTCCATAGTATACCGCAAAAAAAAAATACTGGATCTACGTACATATATAAATACCTCCAAACTCCTAGGTACATGTACATTCCTAATGCTGTACCACACCCTTGCTGTACTGAACATTGGTGCTAACATCTGAATCCTTCCTTAATTCTAGTATCATTAGCTTCTGTTTTCTACTTTTCTTATGTCAAACATTTCCTACAACCCGAGCACATGACAACATGTATCTGAGTATCTCTGAAAAGAAAGAGAGTGTGCAGTAAAGGAAAGAACTCCTTCTACAATACACTCTAAAATTTTCTCATAAGAAAGAAATAACACTTTCAATATCGTCACATGATAAATTTTGCAATAAAATGACTGTGTGCATCTATTGATGCAAAGTTCGAGGCTACGCGCCCTTTTGAAAAACAATTGCCTCATAGGTACGACTGAGATGTTATATGCCTGATATGGCAGGGTATTTTGCAAACTAATAATCAACAACACCTTACATAATTACTTGTTGGTATTGACCAATGCGATCTATATGGTGATGTAACAACTCTCTCGCCGCCAAATGACAAGGGTGGATGGTACTGACCGAGGGTTGAGCCGCTAAACACGTCTCATGCTAGTACGCCATGACACCCCTACATAACCACCTTGAGATTTGTAGATTAATCACGGTACTTAACTCTTGACCTTATTAATTTATTTCTAGTTCTGGTGCACCGCATTTGATTGTATTGTACCATTTCCCACAAGCTATTAGCTCATTTCTTAGAAGGAGAGTGCATGCCCATGCATGTTATGAACTACCGCGTGAATAGTTTGTAAGGAACAATTATGGTCTCTATTATTGTTCTTGCTAGGTATTGGCGACACGATTATTTCTTGATGTTTAAGAAACAACTACCTTCTGCCTCGGAGCTAATTTTTTGTCTCTAAGAATCACCATCTTCGGCAACGTTCAGCGTCGGCGGAACGGCGCATCGGTCGCCGGACCACACGGACCCGAAAAATCGTCGACTCGGGAAGATGGCGGCGTATGCACACGCACCCGAGGCTCGGGGTCTGACGCTTCGTCATCAACGACAAACAACAACTTCGTCGCTCCACACGATAAGGCGACTCCGACGACTTCAACAACTCCGCGACGTCGACTCCGTCCACTACAACGTCCATAACTCGACAAACTTCTACAACCACTTTGACGAGTCGACCTCGACATTCTACAGATTTCTATCGCTCATGAACAGCTAAGTCACCTTCATATTTTATTTCTTCAATTAATTCTTACCTGTTTCGGTTGCATCCAACACTCGGGGGCTGGCGCTTTTCGATTCCGGTCCGCCGCGTCGACGCTCTCCGCCATACAATTCCGCCGCGTCGACTCCGGTCCGCCGCGTCGACTGCTCCAGCAGCAAAAATCCGCCGCGTCGACTCCGGTCCGCCGCGTCGACTGCCTCAGCAGCAAAACTCCACCGCGTCGATTGCCTCAGCAGCAAAACTCCGCCGCGTCGACTCCGGTCCGCCGCGTCGACTGCCTCAGCAGCAAAACTCCGCCGCGTCGACTGCATCAGCCGGAAAACTCCACCGCGTCGACTCCGATCCGCCGCGTCGACTGCCTCAGCAGCAAAACTCCGCCGCGTCGACTCCGGTCCGCCTTGCGACTGCCTCAGCAGCAAAATTGTCTTGGCCGCACCTGATACTTTACCGGGTGCTGCGCCGCACAGGCCGCAACAAAATTTACTTGGCCGCACCTGATACTTTACCGGGTGCTGCGCCGCACAGGCCGCAACAAATTCGCCTTGGCCGCACCTGATACTCTATCAGGTGCTACGCCGCACAGGTTGCAACAAATTCGTCTTGGCCGCACCCGAAGCTCGGGGGCTGCGCCGCACAGGCCGTAACAAATTTGCCTCGGGCACACACGACACTCGGGAGGGCACTCGCCGCCGGCTCGAGTGCTGCGCACCCGACAAATATCTACGCCAGCAGACACAAAGACTGGAGCACTCGCAAGATACTCGACAACAACAAAATAAAGGCAAATTGAGCCTATGCCCAACTACAAATAGTTGCACATAGCCTCGGGGGCTACTCCCATCGGGAGCGCTGTCGCGCACCCGATGAGAAAATTCATTGATCCTCAACAGAGTCGATCCAAGCTTATCACGCCACACAGGTTATACGAACACCTTGGAAAAATCAAGAAATTCTTCATTTTACTCCCATCGGGGGTGCACTCGCCGCTAGCTCGAGTGCTCCGGATTTCTCAAAGTCGAGTTCTCTATAGCTCGCATCAATATTGTCAAAGTCGGGTTCTCTATAGCCCGCACAAGATTTCTCAAAGTCAGGTTCTCTATAGCCTGCACCGGATTTCTCAAAGTCGGGTTCTCTATAGCCCGCACCAGATTTCTCAAAGTCGGGTTCTCTATAGTCCGCACCAGATTTCTCAAAGTCGGGTTCTCTATAGCCTGCAACGGTATTCTCAAAATCGGTCTCTCTATAGACCGCATCAGATTTATTACTGTCGGATTTTTTCTGCACACACATTGGATTTCTCATAAATGATTCAACTCTCAAGGCAGGGTTAATACGTTCATCACATGATCATCAACGCACCTGACGCATTGACTACGTCTACTCGACATACTGCTATAAGTCTCTACCCAATTCTGCGAATCGACCAGACACTCGGGGGCTACTGACGTGGTCATACCCTTCGGGTCCTCCACTTTTGGTATACCTGATGCGGCCCAGACGAAGGCCCACCTGGTGGACCGGCTATTACTTCAAGCACAAGCCAATGACTCCAAGACGTAGTCTATTAGGACTCATGTAAACCCTACCTGGCTACCTTTATAAAGCTAGGCAGGGGCACCCTCATAGACAGATCCATACGAGCCAGACAACAGACATACACGCCATAGCATAGCGAGACCACGTCTCACACCATCGCCATTACAGCCACCATGTAATATCATCATCATCAATACATATCAGACAAGCAGGATGTAGGTCTTTACCTCACGATGAGGGGCCGAACCTGGGTAAATCTTTGCTTGTCAGCCGACGGAACTACCAGCGCGCCAACTTCTCCCTCTATACGAAACCCTAGGTATCTCACCATGGGATTTGCCGTGGTAACCCACGTTAGGGAGAGACAGAGATGATCTGGACAATATATGGCTGTTCATGAATAAGTGAAAAAGATCGAGCTTGCGGCTGAAATATAAGAGTGATACGCCTTTTTCACATCATGAATCCCCACCTACAATCACAAACGTCACATGCCCTTTACAACACCGTAGCTCATGTGCTTTACTTCGTCTGACGAACCGCTCCATTGACGATCTGCTTCGGCGACCTCCAAGATTAGGGATCCGATGCAAATTTACTGTGTTCACTGTTATCAAATCCACTTGATCTTCAACCACACTATTGACCTCTAGATTGGGCGACTCTAGGGTAAGGCCCTCGTCTTAGAGCTGGATAGAAACTCACCTCCGATCAACATATCACTCACAATGACAACACATTGTGTTAAAAACATACATTTCACATATTTTTTTAGCATTCGCAAATTTTTTAGCAGAAAAGCACGAGGACAACACCATTTTTATCTACATTTATCTTATCTGATATAGATTAATTAGAAGCTAAAGCTATTATAAAGTGTTTTTTAATGCCTAAATTGTCCTAGTTTGGTAGAACATCGATAAAAATTAACCGAGATTGATTATTTAATTAGTTTTCTACTTTATATTATATATTTGTAATCTTTTTTCATAGATTTTTACCGTAATCACATTGTTTTACACTATTTTTCTTTGTTTATTCATTTGATTTGACATTTTTAATTTATTTTTGAAATAGAATTAGTGTGTGTGCCCATATATATAGCGAATTTGTGGTTTCCTTACTACCGAAACTATATGTGGACCCTTAGTGACTAGCTACAGTGACAAGAAAACCACACAATCTTCATGAGTAAAAACTTGGTACATCAAGACACCCCCAATTTTTACTGGCTATCACCTCTGCCGTATGGCATTGGTGTGCTTTATAATACTTATACTTGATAGTCCTTTGTTGTCTCTTGTGACGGGTGTCAAACAGTACCATTGGATGCATGCTAAATGTCGATGTCTTAACCATTCTACTACAAATATCTTATAGGGCATAATTCATTTGGTTAAGAAACATGACATCGAACAACAAGTACAAATATCTATATGGCACAATTCATTTGTAAGACACATGGCATCGACCAACAAGTATAAATATCTCATAGGACATTTGGTATAACATCAACTAACAATACACAATTAACATGTGGTTCTGTCAGAGGCGGACCCAAGAACAAACCAAGGGAGGAGCTGCATTGGCTTATAATGGACTAAATGAGGCTAAACTACACATGATTAAGTATTCTGGCGCTTGTACGACCCAAGTACAACACAATTTCTCCTTTATTTCCTGGGTTGGGCTAGTGCTTCAACCCGTCTAGCACGAGTTCTGGCTCCTCCCCTGATTTCTGTGACATTACCTATCATGGTCATGAGATTTTTTTAAATATGAAAAATCATGACATTGGTTTATACCTCATAGACTTCATAATTAATGATATGATTTGTGGTGAAAGTCTTTTCTTAACCCTTGTAATATCTTTGTACAAACCACTATGGGAGTATATGTCCTAAACAACTCTTCATCCACCAAGTACACGATCACATTGATGTTTTTCTCTCCTTGGGAAATGTTGAGCCAGATTAGCCCTCTAAGTGAGATGCCCGATTATATTCGGCGGAAATTCACGAAGAATGGCACCTACTGGATGGCCTCGGGGTAATCCTTTTTTGTCTTGCCAATTTGTCCATGTGTGGCATGGTTTGGAAGGTTTCAGCCCCTCCCAAATTGTCATGGTATTTCTCGAACTTTAAATTTATATTTGAAGAGGTCACGCTCGAAGCTCGGGATGGTAGCCGACCTGAGATTTATACAAATTCAGGCCCCGATGAACAATGTCCGACTAATGCCCTATATATTATTTTTGGCGACATAGATTATCTGTCGTATTCTCTAGAGATTTTGAGATATAGCTAGTTTACACCTATGGTGGGTGTGGATGATTGGATGAATAAGGATGGTGAATATGGGTGATGAGATGTATCGTGTTCTGTTCGGCTGGCCCCCATTCTCCTTTATATACTTGGTGGAATTAGGGTTATTGAGTACCGAATGGGTTTATGTATGGCTATACCCACAAAACTTGGAGAGGAGCTCTAGAGTGGCTTGGCATCTAATACATCAACATCGTGGAGTGACGACTATTCAAAGGGCTAACAGATGAAGTTTGTATGCTCTAAGGGACATATAAAGCGGGTCATTGGCAGTCTCACCACTTGATCTCATTCGAATGAGCAAAATTTGAGGGTCTTACACCACATGCTAAATTTAATTGGTTATAACCGAGATACTAAATTTTATTTATATGAAATTATAAATTATTAATGTGAACAATTTGATGGTTGAAAGAATGGATGATGTGTAGCCTGCATGTAGAAATTAATAAATATTAGTGGATATTATATGAAAATTTGATTTGGCAAGAGAATAAATGATGTGAAGAATATGTTGAGATAGATAATCATTAATAATAATACATTTTGGATTATGCTTTATATCAGATATAAATTCCGGTTGATCGAGGGGCAAAAGTACCGCCAGCAAATTAAGGACGAGATATTAATTGTGCGTGCGTTCGTAAATTAAGGACGGCACTGGTGCTGTGGTGCATTGCATCTGATTGTACTGCCTGCTGTGCTCTTGATTGTCTCTGGTATAGCAAGTCATGGGGTCTCGCGATTCTTTAGTCGCACGCATTCATGCGTAGATCCGCGCGTCTATCTGGAGGATCTTGTAGGAACTCGTAAAGAATGGTTGAAGGATAATTAGTAAAATTTGGAGTATAATACTTGTCGATCCACTCGAGAATATTACTACAAGAGATGAGCAGTTTGCCGTTTGCCAATGACATGCCTGCATCTGCATGACAGCATGTGCCATCGCAATACTACTGCATATATCGCTGAGATCTTTCCTAAACTCTCGTGCAGTTTTGGAAAGATCTGCATGGCGAGGAGGAACGTCGAACCGAACATCGCCATCTTTCAGTAACCACTCGTGAGAACGAAACAACGCCGCACATATATGTATGCATCAGTGGAAAAGACCCTGACAGGGCAACAAAATGTGCAGGAAACGTACTACGTCTTTCCGATCGTCGCAAGAACGAACACCGCAACCAATGATTAGTTCATCCGATCTGCATGAGTGGAACGAACCCAAAATCGGAGATGGGTGCGGGGCCGGCCGACTGTGGCGGGCAACTCTGCCAGGCCGTAGCTACAGGGGATCCGATCCATCCGTTACCATGTCGATCTAGGGCGCCTTTTAATGTTCATCTACATGATCGATCGATCGATCAATCGGCTGGTTGTGGTGCTGCGTCTGGGCTGGGCTGGGGAAAATGATTGGGTCTTGCCACTGTGTGGTGCCAAAGAGGAAATGGAAACGTCCTTGTCACCACCACCCGTCTGATGGATGGATCCATGGAGGAGGTGATGCGACGCAGAACGTAGGGTGCACCCATCCGCCTCCGGCCCCCACGGCACAGTGCACGGCAGACGAACAGTGCACGGCAGGATCGAGTTAGCTACGTACTTGATGGTGCCGATTGGCAATGGCGATGGGCGAGCGAGCGGGCCGGTGGTGACCATGGATGGACGCCGACGCGCGCGGCCATGACGGCATTGAATGGGGCCGTGAGCTGTGCGCTGCGCGAGGTGGACTGCACGTGTGCCCGGTGGCGCCCACCCGCCAGGCCTTGGAGTCTCTTGGTGTCATACTGCCTCGGAGGGAGTCGGAAAACTGTTGTTACTGCTACGCTCCAGTGTCAAATTCGTGCTGCCGCTGCCGACAGCATCTCTACGCAGCTAAACCCCTACCGTGGAATATTTCATTTCAGCTGATTTGTTCGGAGGAAGCCGCTACATAACGCAAAACGAATCATTTTTTATATGGTTTAGTGACAATGGTGCATAAACTAGACAATAATCTAGCAAGGCTATCACAATAGTTCATAAACTTGACAACAATCTAACAATACTTAAAGTTCGTAATCTAGCATCACCGAGCGGTTGATAAAATGGCGGCAACTAATCACCCCGGAATGAGGTAATGTGAATCTCATTGTCTCATATATTATAATTTCCCAGCGCTCACGAGTCTTGTACATTTCACTAGCATTGTAGAACATGATATTTTCCTAAAATTTAATCAGATCTATCATCTGCCTTAAATCACGGAGATGAAATCTTTGCTCCATGAAATCCCCTTGCAGCTTGGCATGTATCTCCACTGCGAGGGACTTTTGCAAACGGAGTTCGAAGGACCGCTCCTCGACTCCTCCTAACCCTTGCCACCAGGCCGTCGCCGGGCCGCCGCCGGGCCGCCGCCGGCGCTCACCCCTCCTCCCCGTCCTCCTCTCCCCGTAGTTTTCGTCCCCTGCCTCGCCCCCCGCGCGGGCGAGCAGGGGAGCCTCGTCCTGCGCCGCCTCTCCCTCCTCTCCTCATCCCCTCTCCTCGCCGCCGCCGGACGGCGTCGCCGGCCAAAGGCCGGGCGCTGGCGGCGGCGAGGCTGCTCCTCTCCCTTGCTCGTGGCTCCTGGCGCGGGTCTGGCAAAACGGCAAGGGCGTCGCGTTGTCCAAGGGCGCTGCGGCGCGGTCGCTCCGGCGACGGCGTGGATACTTGGTGGTCGCCGGGCGGGTCTGGGACGGCGACGACGCGTGGTGGCGGTGGCGCGGCGGTGCAGCGGCGCCCCGCGGGGATGCCTCCTGCAGCGGGGTGGTCGGCGCGTGTGCGGGCTGGATCTGGGCCAGGCGGGCTCAGATCTGCCGACACGAGCTGCGGGCCAGATCTGGGCCAGGCGGGCCCAGATCTGCCGGCGGGCGCCGTCTCGGCCTGCTGTGGCGGCTCCATGGCTTGGCCGGGGTCGCCGCTGCGCTGCGTGGGCTGGTTTGTGGCGTGGTGGTGGTGGATGGTGCGTTGCTGCGGCTGGGACCGCGACCCTCCGGGCGTCCTCCCCCCAGTCTCCGCATCGATCCGAGTTGGCGAGCTTCATCCTGACGGGTGGTGCACGGCTGCGGCTGGGACCGCGTCCCTTCGGACGTCCTCCCCCAGCCTCTGCATCGGTCCGTGGCTGGCGGCTTGCTCACGGCAGCGAGTGGTGGTGACGTGGTGGAAGCTCTGCGGCGGCAGCAACCCGCGGGCAGCAGCAGGGTGGCGGGATCTGTACGGGCCAGGCGGGCCTGGATTGATCCTGCTACCGTGTCCGGTCGGCCTCCGCCGAGAGGCGTTGGAGGGAGGCCCCTCCAGTGGGCGGCTGCACGCTAGGTTTCCCTCTCCGACCCGTCGTTCCTGCAGTGTGTGTGCCCTCGTGTCTTAGGTTGGAGTGCGCGGATGCCGGGGCGGCGGCCCTGGGTGGCGGGTCACTTTGGTTGCTCTCCGGCGAGCACCATGGTGACGGTGGTGGCTGCCTCGCTTGGTTGTGGGGGCAACAAGGGGTGCAGCGGCGGGCAGCTCGGGCGCGTCTCTGGCGGTGCCTGGATCTGGATTGGGTTCCTTTTCGCTTACGCCCTACGACCCTCTTCGTGCCACGGGGGAGGGAACGAGCGAAAGCTTCTGACGGCGGCGACGCCTGCGGGCGCCGTTATCCTCTTGGGGACGTCGTCTTGGTGATCTTCCCCGTGTCAGGGCTCCGGGTGAAAACCCATGTCCTTTGGACTCGGCAGCGGCGACGCTTTGCGCCGTTACCCTCTTGGGGGCGTTGTCGTGGAGCTCAAGGGAGTTACGGCGTAGCGTGGAGCTGGTGTGCTTGTCCGGCTTCGTAGTCGCGGTTCGCTGTGGCTTCTGTAGTTCGGTTTTCTTAGGATCTTCTTTGTAAGAGGGCTGCCTCACTACTTTGTATCGTTTTGCCGGTTTTCTTTGGGCGTTGTGCTGTCTGGCCCAGCAGCGGTATCAAAATGTGCTTTATTTATAAAGCTGGGCGAAAGCCTGTTTCGTGGATGTATCTCCACTGCCTCTTCCAAAGACATGTTATCAATCGGATGCTCTACTTCCTCATCATGGATATTCAAACTAAAAATCAAAAACACTAAGCAATACGTACAATTTGACACACAATCAGAAACAAGAGAAGAAAATTAACCTCTCAATTTCTTCAGCAAGCACGACGTCGTACCCGGCGACGTGAGGCGTAGGAGTTCTTGAAATGTCCCTTCCGCAAAGGGGAAGTGGACTATGAGGGAATCCAGATAATGAATCCTGGTTTTGCAGGCCCTTTTTAGGTATCTCTAAAAAAAATACAGATCAAGCCTTTTCGCGGGTTCTGTATTGTGTAATTTTTGGGCGGACAGCTATAAATTGACGGTTATTTTCTTACGGATTCAGGCCTTTTAAGTAATCCGCTAGAGGTGCTCTGATAATACTCATTACATGAGTGAGATCACAACAGGTCAACTGCCTGGCCCACATTTTTCCAACTTGATCGATTTCGTACTCATTTCCTTGGTTTTGACATTTTCCAACTTGATCCGCTAGCTACTAGGCTTAACACACCTGTACATCCCACTTTTCAGCGTCACGGGGCTCATCCCGATCAGAGGGTCAAACCACTAAAAAGTTTGTACACGTACAAAGTGTTCAGGCACTTTTTGCAATCTTCCATGGGAAGGTGGTTAAAACCAAAAGGGTTTGTTGCCCGGGCTCCTTGTTTAGCAAGCTCAACGTTTCCAGGCCGACGTGTCCCATGCGCCGTCGAGCCATCTGCGCCTTGCCGGTCACACTATCCACCCGTGCGGGCTCCGCCGACCACCACCCTATAAAACCAGCTCGCCGCTCCACTTGCCACACCACGGCACCAGCTCGAGTCCACACCGCGACGACGCCAGCCGGGATCAACTCGTGCGAGCAAAGCCAGACGACGCACCAAATGGCAGTGGGCTTCCGTCGGCGGCTCGCCGCTCTCACCATCCCTAAGGCCTCCCCATACCTCCGCCGCACGCGGCACAAGAAGCTCTCCTACACGCGCTCCGCCACCCTCCCCGGCCGCTTCCACCCGGCCGTCGCCGCCCTCCACGACTCCGCCAACGCGCTCCTCGGCTGGACCGAGGCGCCCGCGCCAGCGCAGGCCGGCACGACCTGGATCGCCGACGGCGTGGACCACCTCGGCCGCCTCCTGGCCGGCCTCACCGACCTGCTCCACCATCCGCAGGCGCAGGACCCGCTCCGGCGCTTGCAGCGGCGCACCTGCAAGGCCGCCGCGCCGTGGACGGAGCGGCTGCTCGACGACCTCCTCATCCTTGCCGACGCGCACGGCTGCTTCCGCGAGGCGCTCCTGTCGCTGAAGCAGCTGCTCGCCGAGGCCCACACCGCGGTCCGCCGCCGCGACGCCCCAAGGCTCGCGGCCGCCCTGCGCGCGCGCCGCCGCTCCGACCGCGACCTCTCTCGCCTCGCCTCCACATTGCGCGCCCTATCCCACCGCTCTTCCTCCGCCGCGTCGACGACCGACTCCGGCGAGGCCGCTGTCGCCGAGGCCGTCGCGGCGGCTGCGGCCGCGTCTGCCGCCATCTTCGCGGGGCTCGCTTCCGCCTCCGCGTCCTCTGCCTCGCGCACATTGGCATCCCCGACATCGGCATCGTCTCCCGCCGCCAAGGCCGCGGCCGCGCCGGTCTGGTGGGTGGCCGACCTCCTGCGGTGGCGGCGCCGCACGGTGTCCGTCGCCGCCCCCAGCGATTCCTCCGGATCACCCACCTGTGGTGCAAAGGACACACAAGCGGAAGAATGCTCCGACGAGGAAGAGGACGAAAGGAAGGCGGCCATGGAGCGGCTACGGAGCATGGAGGAGTGCGTCGTGGCGGCGGAGGACGGCTGCGACCTGGTGTACCGCGCGCTCGTGAACGCGAGGGTGTCGCTGCTCAACGTACTCACACCCTGCTTTTGACGGTCTAGCCACGATTGCTTTGTAGGGAAACGCAAATTAATTTTGCTCAGATTGATCTTTCTTAGTTTTGTGTAGCGTGTATACATGATGTATAGAGATCGTTTCAAAGTGAAACGAAGTTAATTATAGTTAGGTGAAATGTGAAGTAATTCTTTTGTTCTTAACTGAAAACATCTCTTCAAGAGTTTGCAGTGCTTCTCTAACTCTGAACACATGGGAGGTGCCGTTGGATTCGAATGTATATTCAGAACGTATACTGATCTTAGGTGATCTGGGGAGACTTGGGTAGGATCTCACCCTTAGGTGAGATCGTAGGATCAACTTTTTTAATTATTTTTTTAAACTGTAAAAAAATCTGAAAAAATAGACAACATACTTACAGTCGACTCGTACAACTCCAAAAATTGGCAGCTCAAAACTCGACCTACAGTTAGAGAGGCAAAAAAGAGAAACTACACTGTGAATAGTGTCAGATTTGAGTGACACTATTCACACCGAAATTTCTCTTTTTTGCCTCTCTAAGTATAAGTCGAATTTGAAGCTGCCAATTTTTGACGTTGCATATGTAACATAGATGCGTGTTGTCTATTTTTTTTGGAATTTTTCGACATGTTTTGAATTTTCAAAAAAATGGATCCTTCAAATGCCAGTACGGCTAAAGTTTGCTTTCCCATTGACATAAGTCATTTTCATTATGTTCAGAGAAGTAAATCCGTCTGCAACTTGTGCCAAGTTTAACTTCGGTTTGCTTAATTTTTTTTTTTTTTTGAAACAAAGGGCCCTCCCCGATTTCAATTATAGAAACCAGAATTTTACAACTATCCACCATAACACTGCCACCACCAGCAAATCCAAACCCAGGGAAAGAAAGTACAACGAGGTCTGAAGTTTCTCAGAAGTAACAAGCAAACGAGAACAACTACAGAGCTAAAACCAGAGTACATCATCCTCCCAGCCTTGGTCTCCACGTTGCCCATCCTTTTGTGCTTCTGAAGGCTTCATCCGCGACTCGCACCAGCAGCCTTGCGCCCACCTGTAGCTCCACCTTTGCGTCCTCCGATACCTGCATTTTGGCCCACCAATCAATCCAATGCCCAATCCTGTGTATCACTTCCACTGGTTCGTTAGGCCACTTGTTTTCAAAACATGCAAGGTTTCTCGCTTTCCAAATCCCCCAGAATACTGCAGCCACTCCTACTGACACTTTCCCCCTCTGTTTAACATCAAAGCTATCTAACCAAGTAGTCAGACACACATGGACGCTAGCAAACTGGCATTTCATACCTGTAGCTACGCTCACCACATTCCAAACATACCTAGCTAAAGGGCAGCTAAGGAAGAGATGGTCAATGCTTTCATCCTGCCCACAGAACAGACAGTTTTTTGCACAGACCCCTCCTCTTCTAAGCAAAATGTCCCTGGTGAGGATACTACGTTTTAGTATCAACCAAAGGAAAGTTTTAATTCTCAGAGGGATTTTTATCTTCCACCAGAATTTATAAGGCACGCTTTCCATAGATTGCATCGCTAGATAAAAAGATCTAACCGAGAATTGTTTTGAGTCAGATAAAAGCCACATAAGCTTATCATCTTCCTCTGTCAACCTCACATTAGCACAACAGTTCAAGAGATTCGTCCATTCTACCCGTTTAACTCCGGTTAAATTCCTTCTAAAAGACAGAGAATTAATTCCCGAGTGAAACACCGTAGATACAAGTATATTTTGATCATTCGAGACCGCATACAGGTTGGGGAATTGGGTAGACAAGTTTGTATCTGAAAGCCATAAATCCTCCCAGAATCTTGTTCTTCTACCATTTCCAACCACAAACCTACAGCAGGCTAAGAACAAAGGTTTTATCTCCATTAAACCTTGCCAAAATTGTGAGTCCCCAGCTTTTGCAGCACACTGGCCTAAGCTGGAATTTCTCAGGTATTTGGCATGGAGAATTGTTTGCCACATCCCAGTTTCATTTATCAATTTCCAGAGCCACTTAGCTATCAGAGCAATATTCATAAGTTCCAAGTCAAGCACCCCTAATCCACCCTGATCCTTTGGGAGGCACACCGTTTTCCATTTTACTAAATGATACTTTCTTTTCTCCACCTTATCACTCCATAAGAACCCAGATCTAATCTTATCAAAACTTTTTCGTTTTCCAACAGGCATTATGTAGAATGAGAGCATATAGAGCAAGCTACCAGTCATAGACGTGTTAATTAACAACGTTCTACCCGCAATAGACAAGTTCTTTCCATTCCAACAACCTAACTTATTCATTAGTTTGTCTCCTATCGGATCCCAGTCACTATTTTTTAGCCTAGTCTCATCTACTGGTAATCCTAGATATTTCATCGGGAGTTTCCCTACCCGACAAGTAAGGATCTCTTCAAAAATATCCACTCTCTCTTGATCCATGCCTAGGCAGTAAACTTCACTCTTGTGAAAGTTTATTTTCAGCCCCGACATTTGCTCAAATAGGCATAGAATAAATTTTAAATTTCTGGCTTGTTCAAAGTCATCCTTCAGAAGAAGGATGGTGTCGTCTGCATACTGCAGAATCGACACCCCTTTATCTATAAAATGACAGGACAGACCACTGATTAGACCACACTCCACAGCTCGTTCCATCATAATTGCTAACACATCACCAGCAAGATCAAACAATAAGGGGGAAAGGGGATCCCCCTGTCTGAGCCCCTGATATGTGCAGAAGTATGGGCCTACTTCTCCATTAACTTTTATACCTACTTTACCTCCAGAAACAATTTTCATAACTAAATCATTAAATTTACTGGGAAATCCTTTCATTTCAAGAACTCGAAGTAGAAAAGGCCATTTGATTTTATCAAATGCTTTTTCAAAATCGATTTTGAAGAGGAGTCCTGGTTTTTTATTCACATGCAGATCATTAAGCACTTCATGCAACACTACCACCCCTTCCATTATGAATCTGTTTTTTAGGAAGGCAGTCTGTGTGATTTTGACAACTTTTTGAATAACCGGGGTTAAGCGGTTCACCAACATTTTAGTGATGATTTTAAAGACAACGTTCAGCAGACATATAGGTCTGTATTTCTGAATTCTGTCTGCGTCAGCACCTTTGGGAACTAGAGTAACCACTCCATAATTTAATCTGTTGATGTTAATTTTTTGGTCCACAAAATCGTTCACTAAGCACAAGAGGTCAGTGTGAATCGTAGGCCAAAATTTCTGATAGAAATCAGCGTTGAAACCATCAGGTCCGGCTGCTTTATTTTTTTCCATACCGAAGACAGCATTTTTCAAGTCTTCCAAACTAAATTTGCCCACAAGACTCTCTGCATCGGTAGTCGAAATTCTATCCACACCTTCAGTTCGCAAATGGATTTGATGATCGTCAGATCTACCAAAAAGGGTTTTATAGAAGCCAGTGATATACTTTTTCAAGTTATCTTGCCCCTCTATAATACCTTCATCTTGGTGTAAACTGACAATCCTATTTCTTCTCCTCCTACCATTCGCTTTAGAGTGATAGTATCTAGTGTTACTATCGCCTTCTAAAAGCTC
The DNA here is from genome assembly GCA_947311845.1 of Poa pratensis. Taxonomy (NCBI): domain Eukaryota; kingdom Viridiplantae; phylum Streptophyta; class Magnoliopsida; order Poales; family Poaceae; genus Poa; species Poa pratensis. The sequence continues at coordinate 16,660,536 of CAMZMU010000054.1, forward strand.
TTTCTCACCCGAACGTTGCAGCCATTTAGCTTCTTCCTCTTTTAAAATTGTACTAAGTAGTTTTTTGCACTGTTGCAGATGATCCCAATCATCTGCAGACAGTCCAACCGACTCACTTAATTTATCTAATCTGTCGAATTCATTTGCTAGTTCCTTTTTCTTTTTCCTCACTTCACTTTCGAAATTTATGTTCCAACCTTTTAGTTTCCTTCGCATGTTTTGGAATCTTTTCAGCCACACATCTAGGCTCGAACCGCTACCATAGTTTCTTTTCCAAACATCGTCAACGATTTTTCCTAGATCATCCCTAAGAAACCAAGCATTTTCAAATTTGAATAGCTTTTGGGTCTTGGGCACCTCTCCTGTCGAAATCAACAGCGGGGTATGATCTGATAAATCTCTCGTCATTGCAGTAACGGTGACTAAAGGAAATTTCTCTTCCCAGGAGGGGGAGACAAGCATCCTGTCCAATAACGCAAAGGTGGGATCCTTTTGATTATTGGACCAAGTGTACTGCCGCCCACTTAGTTGAATTTCTAAAAGTTCACCCTGCGATATAATGGAGTTAAAGAGCAAACTCCAACGGTTTAGCCCACCCGGTTTATTTCTATCGCTCACTCTCCTTGTAATGTTAAAGTCCCCTGCGATGACAAGTGGAACACTAGAACGTTTGATAACATGCACAAGCTCCACCAGGAATTTCGCTTTTCCTGTGGGCTGTGCATCTCCATAAACGATCACCAGGTTCCAAGTGAAATTCTCAACTTTGCTATGTACAAGGAATCTAATGAAGTACTCTCCTAGCTCCTTTTCTAAAACATCCATTGTGTTAGTATTAACTCCCAACAAAATGCCGCCAGATCTACCTTTCGCAGGTGTCCAAGCCCAATTAAACACAGTATCTCCTCCAATAGACAAAAGCATTGACTCGGAGAAGTCTTGTTTAATTGTTTCTTGGAGCCCGATGAAGTCTAGTCTGCGAGTGTCGGCAGTTTCTTTAATAAAATCTCTTTTACATTTGTCCCCAATCCCTCTTGGGTTCCACACAAAACCGTTTAACATTTTAAATCTTTTTTTCTTTCTTCTTCTAACCACCGTTCTCACAGGCGTCTTGACCGAATAAACCTCATTCGAGCGTTTATCGGCTAAGAGCTTTGAGAGCACATCTGAATTATCATTTAGAATATTTATTCCTTCCAAATCTCCTTCCTTCTCTACCTGATTAAGTGCCAACAATTCTTTTAGAATGTCATCCACTTCCTCAGGTTGGAGGTGAGTATTCTCAGTCTCCGGAGTTTCCACTACTTTTGTTTTTTCACTAAACATTGAAAATCTAGCATTTTCTTGTAACCGAATGAGATCAAGATTATGTTCCACCATATCAATAGAAACACCTAGGTCTACACCAATCAAAGCAGCCATATCTATCAAAGTACTGTTGTCGGTATTAAGAACAGTGGGGAATGTGTTGTTACCTTCCTCCTTGTCAAGAGATTTTGCTTTAATTGAGATCGCCCTTTCCATCACCGGCAGATCACTGGTGTTCTTCTCCGCCAGCCTATCACTGTATCTCGGGCCCGTTTCTTCTTGTGAATTGTTCTGCGAGTTGTTCAAGTTATCAGAAGCCAGGAAACCTCCCGTGTTGTACGCTTGGACCTTCTCCCTGAAGTTGTCAACCTCATTCTGGGAAGCATCAAATTCAGGATCATCATCAGATAATCTCACCCTTTCTTCCTCAGATTTCTCAGTCTCCCCTTGTCCCATTTCAGTGTCTCCAGATTTCTCAACTAGGTTTTGGTCAGTTTGTTCCTTCTCAGTCAGCTGGAACAGAGCTTTCCCGGACTTCAAAGCATTCAGCCGAATGTCCACTTCGTCTTGTTCCCTCAAGTTTTTTTCCCTTGTTTCTAGCGCAAGCAGCGTTCTAGTGCTCGCCACCACATTCACCCCAGAAGCAACCATCTGTCCTGATGGCGAAGGAGCAGCATGGGCATCATTCTTCTGCCTTTTTGGATCTCTACCATTCTCAACTTCTGGCTGGCTATCCATTAAGTCCTCAAAATCTTGCAGAAATTCTTCCTCAGGTCTCTCCCAGCCTAGTTCCACTACTTCCTCGAGTTGAAAGTATATCCTGTAGAAGTAGAGTTTCTTGGTGGTGATTTGTGTCCACTTTGGAATCTTCAGGTGATTGACCACTCCAATTTTCAGTCTCACTTGTCCAGTCTTATGCAAGTTCTCCATATCAGCTTCTAGGTGCAAGCCCAGTGTGGAACCAACCTCACAAAGCCCATGAAAGTTCTTCAGAGATTTTGGAATCCCCTTTGCCTTCACCCAAACAGTAGTTAATTTACCAGCTGCAAGCGACTCATCTGTCCAGAGTTTGATGTTTACCATTGTGTTGATCTTTTTCAGAGGTACCCAGTCATAGATCTCAGCTTCAGAAATCTTTGCTGCAGATGGGAATTCCACCAGAAAAGCTCCAGCTGCCACTTCTTTAGCTTTCCAAGCCCATCTCCACGGGTAGGTGCTAGCCAAGCCAAGCTCAAGTCTCTCAGAAGTTATCTGAACATCAGCCGCATCCTTAATCCTCACCAAAGCAGTGGCATTTCCTTTCTGGCTTGATGTAGAATCCTTTGCATGTTCTGCTACGAAGCATCCCAGTCCTTCTCCTCCAAAGCCTACAAACGCTGCCACTGGTTTCCTCTGGTGTAGCCAAGCACAGTTGGAAGATATATGAGACACTTTCGTGCAGTTAACACACAGTACATCAGCTTTGCAATCCTTAGCAATATGATCTCCCTGCACACAACATCGACTGCACAGGAGTTTCACACTCACTCCTGCTCCCTGCTTAGCAACAACATCTTTCTGTACTGCAGTTGATCCTCCCCCTGAGCTGGTTGTTGCTGTTTTGGCCACATACTGAAGATCACTTTTGTTCTGACCACCTGAAGGGGGTATGCCAGATTCAGCAGAAACAGATCGGTTTTTGTTGTTCAGGCTCGTGTTTCCTCTCGTGTTTCCAGAGTAGTTCCTATTCTGGTACTGGTAATTGGGGTTCTGTCCTCTATAGTTTGTGTTCTGATAATTGTTGCCCTGGCCTCGGTAGTTGTTGTTCTGGAAGTTACCTTGATTGTACTGACGTTGAGCAGGGTTGCTGTGGTAGCTCTGGTGGCTCTGGTTGGGGCCGTAGCCACCTCCTCCCTGGTAGCCTGGGCCCTGGTTGTTCCCGGCGCCGACTCCATGATAGCCGCCACCGGCGTTGCCGTAGCCGCCGCCGCCAGCGCTGCCTCCATGGGGACTGATACGTCTCAAACGTATCCAGAATTTCTGATGTTTCATGCTTGTTTTATGTATCATTGTCACATGTTTTATATGCATTATATATCATTATTATACATTTTCTGGGACTAACCTATTAACAAGATGCCGAAGTGCCAGTTCCCTGTTTTCTGCTATTTTTGGTTCCAGAAAAGTATTTCTGCGAATATTCTCGGAATTGCACGAAACAAAAGGCCACGTCCCTATTTTTCCAGCACCGTCACGGAGTCCGAAGGAGAGACGAAGGAGGGCGCCGAGGTGGCCAAACCACACCCCGGCGCGGTGGGCCCCCTTGCCGCGCCGCCCTATGGTGTGGGCCCCTCGGGCCTCCACCGACGTCGCCCCTTCGCCTATATATTGCCTCAGACGCGAAAACCCTAAAAAACCAAGTCATATTTCCAGAAGAGTTCCGCAGCGCCGCCGCCATCGACGACAAGTTTCGGGGGACAGAAGTCTCTGTTCCGGCACGCCGCCGGGACGGAGAATTGCCCCCGGAGTCATCTCCATCGACACCACCGCCATCTTCATCGCCGCTGCTGACTCCCATGATGAGGAGGGAGTAGTTCTCCCCCGAGGCTGAGGGCTCTACCGGTAGCTATGTGGTTCATCTCTCTCTCCCATGGTGTGATCTTTATGTGATCATGTGTATTGCTAGTATCGCTGAATACATTAATAATGTTTATGCTACTCAAGTGATTTTGTCTAGTTTCTCGAGTCGTTGTGACAACACGGTATCAAGGTGACAGTGTGGGTACTTGTGTGACTCTATGAATAATTTAGATATTTATCACGGCTTATTCTTGGGAATTGAGATGTTTGTTTACTCAGACTTTGAGGTGTGCTTTTGCAGCCCTACGCATAGTACTCTTGCTTCATCAAGAAGGAGAATAATCCCGAGCAGTATTTACTTCTGTTCAGTTGTGCTAATCTAGTTGAATATGTAGATGTTACTCTTTATCTATTATGCACTCCAGAGGTTACTTTAATATGAACTCCGGTACTCTCCACGGTGTAAAGGTGACAGTGTGTGCACCGTGTGTGACTCCTTTATGACGTTGTGGCGCTTGTTTACTCCGGCTTGAGGTGTGCTTTTGTAGCCCTACACAATGAATGGTGTTTGTTATCCAATAAGAGAGTGTTTAAGAGTAGCTTTTACTTATTCAGTTATGAGATCATTGTTGAGAGTGTCCACTAGTGAAAGTATGATCCCTAGGCCTTGTTTCTAAGCATTGAAACACCGTTTACAACAAGTTCTGCTACATGTTTGCTTGCTGCCATCTTTATTTCAGATTGCAGTTACTACTTATAATCATCCCTATCACTTGTATTTCACTATCTCTTCGCCGAACTAGTGCACCTATACATCTGACAAGTGTATTAGGTGTGTTGGGGACACAAGAGACTTCTTGTATCTTAATTGCAGCGTTGCTTAAGAGGGATATCTTTGACCTCTACCTCCCTGAGTTCGATAAACCTTGGGTAATTCACTTAAGGGAAACTTGCTGCTGTTCTACAAACCTCTGCTCTTGGAGGCCCAACACTGTCTACAAGAATAGAAGCGTGCGTAGACATCAGGGACCGGCCCCTGTCCACCACCAGACCCGCCACCACCCCCTCCTCCTTGCATCTCCTCTGCTTGTCGCCGTAGATCGGCCTCCTCTCGATCTATGGACCTCACAATCGCTTCACTAACAATCGGTGATGGGCACCAGAGATGAGCGAACAATGGAGAGAGGAAATTAGGTCTAGATTGCGATTCCAGCCTCGGTGTGGAAGCTCTATCCGACCTAGGTCCACTTCCACCAGCTCCCAAATGGGCCCCCAAACCGTGTTGTGCCAGCCCAGTTCGGCCCAAAGTTCGAATCGAAACCCTGTTACGGCCCTCACCTACCACAACGTCGTCTCCCGAATTTCCGACGAGTCTCGCCGGCGATCGGGAAGGCAGGTTCGTCGACGGTGAGCCGGAGCTGCACCTCGGCGACCTAGCATCATCCCGTCCCATGTCCGACTCGAAGGAATTCAAACGAGGCAGTCGGATAGGTCTACCGTGAACCATCTGGAACCAATCGCCATCGCCATCAGAGGCAGGGGGCAAGGGGGAACCGTCGACAACCGCTGGAGCAGCACGAGCGCCCCTGGATGCCGGCTCGAAAGGAGGCGCCGCCTCTGAGAGCGCAGATCTCCTGCGCACCTCCGCTCTGAGCTTCTGTTCGATCCTCTGTAGTTCCGCCTTCCGCCCTTTCCTCTGTTTGCTTCTCCGTACCTTCGCGCAGAGCAGGGCATCTGCGAGGGTCGCGGGTGGCGGGGTGCGCTCCTCCTCGGCGAAGGTCTCGTCGGAGAGCTCTCCCTCGTCCTCGCTCTGCCCGTCGTCGATCGCCAGAATCTCCCGCCGGGACGGCCGCGGTGGTCGCCATCGCCATCGCCTCGTCGGTTTGCTTAAATAGATGGCTGAATGTAGCGTTTAATATCCAGCAAATTAAAGCACATGCATGCGGTTAATTAACCGCAGATATGTAACCATGCATGTTCATGTATAAATCCGTCCCTGCAGCAGCTCGTCAACAAAGGGCTCGGGGGTCGTGCGACAAGCCGCACCCCTAAATCTAGTTAGTATGAGTAGGATATCCTTTTGTAGATGAAGAAGAAGAACTCTCTTTTTCTTAATCAATGTAATGGGAAAAGTGTTGCACCGTGTTTCAAGAAAAAGAAGAATCGTTCGCTACTATATATACAGTCGTAGTGGTAAAAAAGAAGAACCTTGCTTTATCGAAGATACAGTGGTTTATATTTCTAGTTGTATGAAAACTCGGCTCGCCATGCCGAGTATTGGTCTTGAACTCTTGATACGACCATTAACTTAGCCATGGATAGGATGGCAATGACTACGGTCATAATTTGGATTCAAATCCATCAATCTTCATACATGCAAGTCCGCTTTGTGAAGACATTTTCTTAAAAAAAATCGTATTATTTGATATTTATGATTTTTTCTTGATAATGTTACAATAAAAAGACAACTCTCAGCAAATTTTCCAAAAATATTGAACTTCTCGCAATTTAAGTCATTTTTGTCAACAACGCGTCTAAAATTTCCTCTTCAGATATATAGCTAACTACCATATGTGAATAATATTCCGGGTTGTTGATATCTTCTCTTTTTTCGAGTTTCACCTGATTTCACAGAATCAAGTAAAAGTTGTTGTAATATTATACTACCTCCGTTTCGTAAAGTAAGGTGTATAGTTTGCTGAGCTGTACAACAAGATTGACAGGTGGTCTGGTAAGGAGATTAAAAAGCAACCAAAGTTCTTGAAGAACGGCGATGCTGCTATTGTGAAGATGATTCCCACCAAGCCCGTGGTTCTGGAGACCTTCTCAGAATACGCTCCTCTTGGTCGTTTCGCTGTGCGCGACATGAGGCAAATAGTTGCTGTTGGTGTGTGATCAAGAGCGTGGAGAAGAAGGACCCCATGGGTGCCAAGGTTACCAAGTCTGCTGCCTTAACAGGACCAGTGAATCCTCTGGAAGTTGAGGATATTTTGGCTCGGATACTACTCTTCTGTCTCAAACCAGGATCGCAGCCCCCCCTCCGAGCCGGCGCCTGCGTCTGCAAAAGCTGGTCTTCTATTGTTTTGTCAAGTTCATTTTTTGAGGATTATGTAAAACTATACAATATTCCACCTTTAATTGGTGTTCTGAATGGTCTAGTGTTTGCCCCAATTTTTGTTACTCCTGGGAGTGTACGTCGTCTATGTGTTCGAGGTGACAGAAGCCTTGATCAGTGGACCATTAGGGATTCCCACAAGGGCCTTGTTCTTCTCCAGGACAGGAAGTTCGAAGACCGCCATAATATCATAGTGGTAGATCCCATCACGCATCAGCAATCGACTATTATCAAAGCCCCAGAACATGTGCATGCACTTGCAGTTATACGTGATGGATCGTTCAGTTTCAGAATTGTCATGGTAGATATGCACCTAGCCGATAATCACCAAGCCAAACTCATTGGATCCGTTTACAGCTCAGCCAATGGGCTATGGAATTCCATAGCAGTTCCTGAAGAATCTTTTGGTTACTACTATACCTCTGGTTTACCGACACATGCTGCTAACTCTATTTTCTGATCCTTTGCTAGCAGCGTGGAGGATGGACTAACCGTAGTCGGTAACATAGTTAAATGTGATCTGGAGAAAAACACTCTTGTGTTCTTTCATCCTCCAAATCGTACTAATGCACTACGTTGGTACCCTCTGTCTGAACATCATTTGTGCTACCTTGAATGGCCGAACTCTGGAAATTTAGGATAAAGAGATTGCAGAGTGGAATCACCACAAATCTGTTGCTCACAAGCCGCGACCCGACGACGATCGCAGACACGTGTTGTATAGTTTTCTATTACACTTGACAAAATAGAAAAAATTAATATTGCTTATTAAGACACAACCTTATTTGGTAATTTGGGACAACATTTTCCAATAACATACGCATGCTATTTTCTTTTTATGTAATGCCACTTAATAACCATTAATTTAACCGGGTACCCACAACTATGAAAAAGAAAATATCTCATATTTCTCAGCATATTAATCTATTGAATAATAGGATATACATGCATGTTATGCTTCATCTTATATTCTTAAGTGTTTTCGGAGAGAGCCCTAGAATGTATTGTTTGAGAAATATCTCGATAGAAAAATGCCATGGCCTATAAGGCTACTGAACATATTTCATTGTGTATCTGGTGATATTTGATTCTGTAGGTTCCCGCAGCGTGACTTGTGTCTACCTGTTTAGGTCATCGATGTTGCATGTGTGCTCGCCTTTCTAGATGTCGAGATGGGTTGTGCACGGCTCCCTCTTTCCCTAAGAACCGTCTTTGTCAACCACGAGGCACAATATCCTCCCAACCGTGCCAATTGTTGTGTTTTTGGGACTTTTCTTGATAAAGAGAGGTTCTTGTTAACTTAGAATGTGGCATAAAAGTGATATGAGCATGAAGTGTCGACACGAGGGCTATGCATAAGTAAGATGCACACGACTACAATCGAAATGTAACATAGCGTACTAAGGCGAGAGAATGCTAAAACGTCATGCATGTTGGATAAAACCTGAAAACCGGTCAATCCATATCCGCCGTAAGCTAGCAACTCATTGCTGGAGAATAGACCAAGAACAAAACGCAATGCACTGTATAACAGTCATGTCTCTCTCTGTTATTTTCGGAGAATTACTAGGTACGGTCAAAACACTGTGCATGCTACGTATATACGGATCCAGTTGTCTTGTCATGATGACTAACTTTTTTTGTGCGAGTGAAGACCATGACTAAGTTGATAGTACTGTTCCTCTCTGTTCCTCGTTCGATGTCGATAGGTTTCCATAGAGTGCAGTAAATGTGCAGCTGTAGGCGATCGAGAGTTCTACTTGTACTTTTAGGGTGTGTTTGGTTGGGATTTTGCAACCAGATTCACTGCGTGAAAGTTGAAAGCTGAACCAAAGGGTTACGAGCCCGACATAGATTCTGGGAACGCAACAGATTTTCATTGTGCAAAGCGAAATCTGCTCTGACCCCTAATTTCACTGCGTCGCGTTGAGCCGAAGATCTGAAAATTACCCACCATGCCACTGGCAAGTGAAAACTGATTGGTTCGTTCTTCTTTTCTCCCCCGTAGCCTCCTCCGGTACCACACCTTCTCTCCACAACTCTTTTTTTTAGGCTTGTCTCTCCACAACTCTCGCTAGGAAGAGAACAGGCAAGGCTAGGGTTCCCGTCGCCGGCCTATTCCGGCAGCCTGTTCCCTCAAATGTCAAAACCATCTAGATCATGTCTTCTCCACTGGACACACCAATCAATACAAAAGGAAATATGACGCATGGGAGAAAAAGGACAAATGTAGGTAAAAAAGTGGCGATTTTTACAAGGGAAATTACCATGACATTTAGTGACGGCGACAATGTGGGCTCACCTCCGTTAATCCTCATTAACATTTTCTAGCTTCTGTATGCATGATGTACAAGAAATCGTTTCAAAATGAAACATTTTTTCGAGAACCCGCAGGAGATCTACGCGTCGTTGTATTAAGCTTAAGAAAATGAAACATTTTATAAGTCGGTGATTGCTCAGCTATTTTTGTTCTTAACTGAAGATGTATGCTAAAAAGTTTGCATACCACTCACTCTAAAAATCTTAATATTAGCCTGCAAAAAAGAAAAGAAAATGAGACTGTATTAGGCTTTTCGTTTTGTGTTGACGCAGAGTATTCAGATTCGGACACACTAACAGTGGCCAACATCATAGCCTGACACGAAGGATTACTATTACTGTACTTCAGTTAAGACTGACGACTGCTTAGTTAATTCATTTAGAAACCAGAAACAATGCACACTGATCTTAGATGTTGGTTCACACGTGAGCACATAATGCTTCAAACATCCATATGGCTACCGCTACGACAGTTCGATTGCGGACACCATTCCAGCGATACAGGGTTCGGCTCTGAACACATGTGAGGCCTCCTCTTGTTTTATGCTATCACAGAATCTATGTTAACTTGCGTAGGTCGTTAGGTCGGTTTGGCATCACATGGAATCGGCCGGTGAGGAAGTCATTAAGGTGCCATGCACGTTGGACTGGCTAACTTAAACTTCCCTCTGGACTGAAGTTGACATCCAGCGTCACCGATCCAGGCTTTGCCTTGCCGTAGTTAAGACGAATCTCTGCGTTCAATTGTGCATGAGTAGCATCTTCTAGATCTAAGGTACCACGAGTGTTAGATGATCAACATCGCGCATTGTAGCACGAGTGTAATCTCTGTACTAGGCCAAAATGCAACGCTGTTCTGAGCTTTCATATCAGTGGAAGCGTCGCCGAGATGGAAAGCGGCTCAGCAGCAAGATTATCAGTTAAGGCAAGCTGCCTGCATGCAACTTTTAAGTTGGATCTTTCGTCCCCTTTTAATCAAACCGGTACAGTGTACATGCAGCTAACCCAATGATGGATCCAGATGGGAGGTTGCAATCCAAGGTAGGATCAGGAGCGCGTTTTGGCGCCATTTGATAGAAGAACTCTGAACCGGCGTCGATCAGCTTGGTAGGGGAAATGTGCAGCCAAATGGTACTACGTGGTTAGCAGTAGCACGCGATGTTGAACACTGATCATTCAGATATGGCTGTTATCTGCAGTAGAGTGTAGAGACGTGGATATCAAAATGAAAATGGGCCTGCAGGTGGAAGCCCCACCAACAATCTGGAACCCCAAACACGGTGGCGCGTCACTATCCTCTAATCATATACACTAGTACAGTACGTAATAAAGCTTAATTATATTTGGAATAATGCATGCAAACAGGATGAAATTATCAACAGATGAGGCAGGCCCAAACAAAGGGCAAACCTTATTTGACGACCAGGTCGGAGCCCAATGCGCTCTGCACGCCTGGTCGCCCCGCCCGTTGCTTACGGTCCGGCCTAGTAGTGCACCAGCTTCTCTTATTTTCGTTTTCTTTTGGCTGTTTCTATATCCTTTCTTATTTTTCCTGTTTCTTTTTCATTTTTTGGCTGTTTTTTATGTTTTCTTTATATTTTTTTAAAATATTCAACTTTAAAAAATGTTCAGATTTGAAAATTGTTCATATCTGAAAATTGTTCATATTTCAAAAATCGTTCAAAAATAATTTTCGTTAATATAGTTTTTGTTCACTTTTTTAAAAATCATTCAAAAATATTTTCGTTCATAGAATTTTTTCTGTTTACTTTTTAAAATCGTTCAAAAATAATTTCGTTCACCGACCTTTTCTGTTCACTTTTCAAATCGTTCAAAAATAGTTTAATTCAACGTCATTTTCTGTTCATTTTTTTAAATCGTTCAAAAGTAGTTTTCCTTCATCGGCCTTTTCTGTTCACTTTTAAAATCATTCAAAAATAGTTTCCGTTCATCGCCATTTTATGTTCATTTTTTTAAAATTGTTCATATTTCTTTTTTGTTATTCTTTTTTGGTTGTTTCTTTCTTCTTTTCTGTTTTCTTTTTATATATTATTTTAAATTTTTGTTCAAATTTTCATTTTTGAAAAATGTTCAAATTTAAAAAAATTAGGATTTGAAAGAAAAATCATATTTGATAATTGTTCTGATTTGAAATTTTTTCATATTTCAAAAATTAATCAAAAATAATTTCCGTTCATAGAGTTTTTTATGTTCTCTTTTTTATAATAGTTCAAAAATAATTTCCGTTCATAAAGCTTTTTATGTTCACTTTTAAAAATCATTCAAAAATAATTTTCGTTCATAGAATTTTTTCAATTCATTTTTTAAAATCGTTCAAAATTGATTTCGTTCACCGGCCTTTTATGTTCACTGTCAAAATCGTTCAAAAATAGTTTCCGTTCACCGTCATTTTTTGTTCTTTTTTTAGAATTGTTCAAAAAAAGTTTTCGTTCACCGGCATTTTCGTTCACTTTTACAATCGTTCAAAAATAGTTTCCGTTCACCGCCATTTTCTGTTCATATTTAAAAAAAATCCAGATTTAAATTTGTTCATATTTTTAAAAAATGTTCAAATTTTAAAATTATTTAAATTTTGAAAAATGTTTGGAGTTAAAAATAGTTCAGAATTAAAAATTGTTCAAAATTAAAATTTTGTTCAGTTTTCGTAAAATGTTCAAATTTTGGAAAATGATCCAAATTTAGAATTGTTCAAAATTAAAAAAAAATCAGTTGTGAAAAAATGTTCAAATCTTCGAATTAAAAATTGTTCAATTTTTTAAAATGTTCAAATTTTATAAATGTTTATAGTTAAAAATCATCCAAACAAGATAATTTTTTTTTGAGACTACAAGATAAATAATTTATTATTATTATTTTACCCATGTGGATTTGTATTTTTTTACTTTTCTTGCTTTACGAAAAAACAGAAAAACGAATAGGATTAGCAGTACGTTTATTGGGCCAAAGTCGAGGCGGCCCATGAAGACAACCCTTTGAGGGAGCGAATCGCTCCCGCACAGGTCGATAACTAGGAGCTCTGCAAACAAAGGCCGTAGCTGGATTGATATTAAGGGAGCCGAACGCAGCAGCCCACGAAACATAGGCTTCTCTTTTGCCTCTCTTTTGCTTAACGGTAGCGAGTGGCCTGTCATCAGCTCCTTTCTGTTGAGGTCCCGCCATCGTTTCGCCGGAGGCCGGGTCGTCCCTGTCAACGGCAAGGTGCTCCGTGGCAACACCTTCATTAACCTTGTTGATGACCCCGCGTCATGCCCACCTGAGCACGGCCTCTAGGAATAGTCCTTACCGTTTGAAAAGAACATGGACTGTTCATCTGAACTATCATATCAATGTGGCAACCTCCACTGTGTAATTCTGTTGGAATCCATGATCCGTAAAGCCCTGAGCGCTCACATAAAGCAACGAGGCCAGGAAATAGATGCTCATTCTCCTTAATATAATCGAAGTCCATACTTTTTTTCTACAACCTCGGTGCTCTTGTATGCAACGAAAACACTAAAGATGGAAGCTTGTTGTCTATACCAAAAACACATATCATCAAGATTCTCTCTTTGAGATACAAAGGGGTCAACATTCATCCTCTTCTCAATCCATTCTTGGACATGAACATGAAATCCTCAGTCGGAGGCGATTTTTGAACATGAGCACCGGCTTTCTTCCTTTGCTTTGGCTTGGCTAAGAACCACTAGGCTTTGGATCGGAGGTACCTTCCATGGTATATTTTGATAACTTTCTAGCGGGTTGCGACCTTGTCATCCCGGGGGCCACACGCTTGCCACGAGCATGCTCGGGAATAAACTCATGATCATCTTTGAATAGATAGGTACGATAGAGTAAGGTAAGTGCACAAATTCACCGGAGGAATCCAAATGAGATTGAAATTTGACGACAGCATACTATACAACTCACACCTGAATCAGCTCCGGAGATACTTGGAATTTGATCAAAAGACCACCAAATCTCACACATACACATCACGTTGACCACAAATTACCATGTAATTACGGCAATAGTGAAACGAGCACATTAAAACCCCAAACACGGTGGCGCGTCACTATCCTCTAGGCAAAGTATTAGGCTTAATTGATGTCACAGTCGACATAGGCCAGTGCCCCACGGTCGCTGTCATTGCACCACACCACATCCATACATCTGGGTCGCTGTCATCACAGCTGGGATGTTGTTGCTGATTGTTGTTTGGTTTTCGCCCGGTTTCTTCCACTAATAAACCGGGCACCTTCTTCTTAATAAATGGTTGGGGCAAAGCTTTTGCCCCACATTTTTCAAAAAAAAAAAATACATCTGACCGACATCCCAGCTCATCGTACCGCCTACTCTCACAACATTCCTACGTGGCCACCGCCTTTCGATTATCGGAAGCCGTTAGGTTCTCTGGGGACATGTGCGGCGTGGTTGATGTGGTTAGGTACATGTCCTTGTCCTCCTGCCTGAGGATATTACACATTTTTGTGATTATATCACAATTTGCAACTCGATTTGGTGCTACCTTCGTGCTTTTCCGGTGTCAGTGGCCGGTGATGTTGACCGCGAACGGGTGTTTTCGTTCGAATTTTACAATCAGACCAAGATAAATTTCAAACAAAAGTATTTGGAACACCGAGATTCAGTTGGATGTAAAAAACTACAGTAAAATTAGTGACCTCGATGCTTTCCGTTACGTGGAGTTTGAGAGTCGAGACCACCTGTCCCTGACTGAATACATGACCAAGCAAAGGGCTACGATGCAAGCATTCATCGACGTCACGTCCTGACGCCACTTATATCTTTTTGGATCAAGTTGTGTACCACCTCGATCGACGCTGTGGACGAACACCTGTTGCTCAGACAGGTGGTAGGCTATACACAAACAGTTAGACACGCCACTGTGCGTGCATTGAGGCACGTTTACTCTGGAGCAGCCTCCCTATAAAAGAAACTCCTGCTCTACTTGAGACAGAACGCACCCGAGCCCAACTAGATTTCAACAGCAAATCCACGCCAGGAGCATCTCACTTTCATCAGCAGCAAGGCCGGACGTCAGGCTCAGCTAGCGCGAAAACAAGATGGCCGTGGGATTCAGCCAACGCCTCGCCGCTCTCAGCGTCCCCAAGGCGCAGCGCCGCATGGAGCTCTTACGCTCCGCTCCGACACCTTCCCCAGCCACATGATACACCCGGTCGTCGCCGGCCTCCACGACTCCATCAACGCTCTCCACGGGTGGACCCCGGAGCCGGCGCAGCCTGCTTGCACGGCGTGGATCCGCGCGGGGATGGACCACATCGGCAACCTCCTGTCCGCCCTTACCGACCTGCTCCGGCACCCGCTGGTGCAGGACCCGGAGCGGCGGCGGTGCAACACGGCGTCGTCGTGGACGGAGCGCCTGCTCAGCGACCTCATCATCCTCGCCGACGCGCACGGCTGCTTCTGCGAGGTGCTCGTCTCCCTCAAGCGGATACTCGATGAGGCCCAGGCCGCGGTGCGCCACCGCGACGCCGCCCGCCTCGCGGCCGCGCTGCGCATGCGCCACAGCTCCGACCGCGCTCTCTCCCGCCTTGCCTCCACGCTGCGCGACCTCTCGCACCACCGTTCTTCTTCTTCCGCAGCGGCCATGTCCGAGGCTGCGCTGGCGGAGGTCGTCGCGGCCGCCACGTGCGCCGCGGCGGTCGCGTCCGCCGCCATCTTCGCTGGGCTCGCCTCCGCCTCGGCCTCCTCTGCATTGCGAGCATTGACCTCCGACAGCTGCTTCTCCGGCGAAGGCCATCGAACAGCTGCAGAGCCTCCAGGAGTGCGTCGTGGCGGCGGAGGACGGTTGCGAGCAGGTTCACCGCGCGCTCGTTAACGCGAGGATGTCGCTGCTCAATGTACTCTCGCCCTGCTAAACGGCCACTAGACAGTGCAGATTGCTTCCGTTGATCTTTCGTAGTATTCCCTAGATTGTGCAGTGTACATACTTATATAAATCGTTTGAGGATGAAACGTGATGATGGTACGTGAAATGTTCAGTACAGTAATATTTTTTCTGAACCAAAACCATCTATGTTTCTCAAAAGGAAAAATACCAAATGAAACATAGGTTCAAAATTTTGCCGTTCTTCTCTGTGACAACTGATATAGCGATGGTGCCAACTTAATATCACTCTGTTAGACTGTTATCATCTACTATTTATGTTTTGCATAAAGAGATACACTCTGCTAGGTAGTACTCGTTGGAAGATCAAACTTTTTTTTTCCTGAAAGCTCAACGGGGGCGATCGCCCACCTGAATGCATATAATCATATTCATTTTCAAAAAGTTACGGGGGAGAGGGGGGACTCCACACACGGCATGGGCGTAGGGGGGAGGGGGGTCACACCACCCCGTCGCACCATGCTCTGAGGGCACAAACCATAAAAAGGCGTAGGTCGTCCACGACCATGGCGAGCACCCGAGTCGTGAAGAGGGGTCGCCATCGAAAACCATGTTGTTCCGAGGCTTCCAGACCGACCACAGGATGGCGAGGGAGACGGTGTTGAGCGTGGAGGGGTGCATATATACGTGGGAGGTGCGACGAGAGCTCATGTGGCCGAGTATGTGGAGTGAGATTAGCATCACCATTCCCATGATCAGTGGAACCGGGTCATCGGCCGACTGTACACTAGTCAAAGTTAACCGTCCATCTAACTCTATAAACTAGGAACCTTTATAATAACTATCATACAATATATGATTCAACAAGCGAATCACATATTTGATAACTTATATCTCTGATGACGGTTTAAGGACTATTACATCAACTTATGAATACATTGTGGAATTGGCCTTACCGAGTCTAACTCTAGGGCATTACTCCAACGGGAGCTTCACCTCGGCGATGCTTTAAGCAAGGAGATGTCGCACCAGGCATCGCCATCACCGGCTCCAGCCACCCGACGAAAGCAGGGTTTACACCCAAATCTTCTCCGCAAACGTCCATCCAACACGTACATTTGAGCAACCACCTTAAGAGACCTCGTCGACAGTCAAGCCATACCAGACTTAATTATCGGACTATTGATCCGGAAGCAATCTCCACGATCTAGCTCATCGGATCCACGGTGGCCGGGGCTAGATGAGCACGCACCACGAGGGTCACACCTCTAGGATTAGTCGCGACGCGTAACACCAAAAGCCTCCACCGCAATCTGAAACACAAATACCTCCACTGCGCCGCCATGGAACTTGTCAGGAACCCAGTGTCCCGCCGTCGCCGTCCTTGGCTCGGCCCAAACTTTCCAGAGGGCGCCTTCCGGTGGCGGCGAGACTAGGGGGAGGAGGGATGTGGTGGCGGCGACGATATAGGGTCTCCCCCGTACCGCTAGGGGAGGCGACACGGGGGACGAGGGTTTGGGATGCGGGGTAGAAAAATACATCGACGAAGGGAATCTCGTTTGGTAAAAATAATAATCAAGACGTGTTTTTAGAGTGTGCTATTTTGTTGTTATTGTTGTTGTTGACAGGAATGCTATTTCAATCAAGAAGAAGAAAACACGTGGCATTGGAGGTTTTTCACGTGATATTCTGAAAAATCAGACCTCAACTTTTGCATATGCCGATCTAATTTTCTGCGCAACCAGGCAAAACACGGCCGATCAATTATTTGACAAGAAAGCACTTTTGTATGTGACCTCGATGCTCTGGATTCCGTTGCGTGGGGGTTAAGAGTAGAGACCACCTGTCCCTGAATTGAATACATCACCAAGCAAAAGGTATGATGCAAGCATTCACGTCCGTTACTGACGTCGCTTATATTTTTGTTGGATAATATTAGTCCTTCTGGATTAATTAAGTTGTGGACACCTGTTGATCAGATAGGAAGACAGGTGTAGGCTACAAGTCACACGACGCCGGGGGCCACCTTTACCCCGGAGCAGCTGGCGTCCCTAAAAAGAAGAAGCTTCTGCTCTACTTGGAACAAAACGCACCTGTGCCCAACTCTTCAGCAGCAAATCCACGCCGGGAACATCTCCATTTCACCAGCAAGGTCGGATTTCAGCTAGCGCGGAAACGAAAATGGCAGCGGGGTTCCGCCAACGGTTGGCCGCTCTCACCGCCTCCCGCAAGGAGCTCTTACACTCCCGCTCCGCCAGCCTCCCGTTTATCGCCGGCCTCCATGACTCCGTCAACGCCCTCCTCGGGTGGACCCAAGCGCCGGCGCAGGCTGCTTGCACGGCGTGGATCGCCTCAGGGATGGACCACCTCAGCAACCTCCTGTCAGCCCTCACCGACCTGCTCCACCACCCGGAGGTGCAGGACCCGGAGCGGCGGCGGTGCAACACGGCGTCGTCGTGGACGGAGCGGCTGCTCAGCAACCTCATCCTCCTTGCCGACGCGCACGGCCTCTTCTGCGAGGTGCTCGTCTCCCTGAAGCAACTCCTCGACGAGGCCCAGGCCGCGGTGCGCCACCTCGACACCGCCCGCCTTGCGGCCGCGCTGCTTGTGCGACGCCGCTCCAACCGCGCTCTCTCCCGCCTCGCGTCCACATTGCGCGTCCTCTCGCACCACCGTTCTCCCTCTTCCGCAGCGGAGATGACTGGTTCCGGCGAGGCCGCGCTGGCGGATGCCGTCATGGCCGCCACGTGCGCTGCCGCGACCGCGTCTGCCGCCCTCTTCGCCGGGCTGGCATCCGCCTCGGCCACCTCTGCATTACGAGCATTGACCTCGCCGGCGGATGCTTGTCCGACGAAGGCCATGGAACGGCTGCGGAGCCTGGAGGAGTGCGTCGTGGCGTCGGAGGATGGCTGCGAGCAGGTGCACCGCGCGCTCGTTAACGCGAGGATGTCCCTGCTCAATGTACTCACGCCCTGCTAAATGGCCACTAGACAAGTGCAGTTTTTTTGTTTTGTGCTGGACAGTGTGCTGTGTACATAATGTATATAGAATTGTTCCAAGATGAAACGAAATGATTATAGGTGAAATGTTCAGTAATTTTTTTCTGAACTAAAATCATCTACGTTTCTCAAAAGAAAAGAAAAAACATATGTTCAAATTTGTGCCGTGCTTCACTGTGACAACTGATAGAGCCATGGGTGCCAATTAATATCTCTCTGTTATCATCGATTTATGTTTTGCAAGAAGAGACGAGAGATATGCTTTGCTAGATGGTACTAGTTGGAAGATTTTTTTTTTTTTTTTGAAACGGGGCAGGAGCTCTGCCTTTTCATTAATTAAGGAGTAAACAGACTGGCCTAGACCAAAAAGAAAAAGGTCACATCACGACATTGAGGGGTGCCTTCGGGCGTCTTGCACCCACGAAGGCACCACACACCCTCTAAGGGACAAGCTGAGCAAAGTGCTTGGCTCCAGCCGCAATCCAAGCGCGCCTCACGTTGGAAGATCAAACTGGTGCCTCCTTGGAATCCTACATATTTTTCCCCTTCCAACATTTGCTGTCTGATATGGGAAATTAAATTTGCAACTAGTTGCACCCACACTCAATTGTCAGCAGTCCCACCTTCCGAGTTTTCAAAAATTGCAAAATAAATCATGAGCGTAGATTATGTTGTATCAGGTGTATACCCAATTTTCATCAAAAAAATATGTCAGTCTGTGGCCTGCGAAAAAAATAACATGTGAATGACACATGATACTATTCACTTAGACATTTTTCTTTCTTTACACATATCACATATGGTCATATTTGGAACGAACTTTTGTACATGCGCATGATGCAACATAATCCACATCGATGATTTATTTCACATTAAAACCATGCTCCTTGCGGAACCGCTTATCCTCCTCATGCTCCTCCTCATATAAGGCTCTCTCGTATAAGAGAAGTACACGTGCGTGTCCGATGAAAGCGGCGAGAACGGACTCTCCGCCATGCCTAGGTTACTCGGTTTAGAGAGACCGGTCCACGGCATTTTCGCGTGAGAAGATAGAGAGAGAATGTCCATTGTTTTTCGATTGCAGGGTTACTTTAGGGTTACAACAGCGGGCAGTTTCAATTCCCCCGTTGGCATTCATGGTCCTACCATGTAAAGTCTCACGCCTTGTGACTCAGCAGCGAAAGAGACCACTGTGAGCGTCCGACTCCGACCTGTCAGCGCAGTGACGGTTCCATCATGTAAAGTCCCATCCAATGTGACATAGCAATAAGGGAGACCACAGTATGGGTCGCACCTGTCAGCGCAGCAAGAGAGGCCACGGAAATGTTCCATGTGGGCATTCGCGAAGCTGATTTTGACGAAAAGGACAAAGGTGAGAAAAGCTAGCAACTATGGTTAAAACTTATGGCTAAAATTGAGTAAGGATAAGCGACACCAAAATAGGAATTTTTTTTTTAGTGGCAACATAGAAAACCTTGATAGTAAGGAGTCCCCACCTGGTCGTACGGGCAACGCCACGTCATGGAAAGGGACAGAAAGCACGGCACGAAACCATGGAAAAGGCTTGGTTGCTAGCTTTTGTTTTTCTTGGGATTTTTTTTCTAGGAACTCTGCGTATCCTTCCTGAATCCTTTGTGATTGGTTGGTTCGGTACCTGTCCTTGTCCTCTCGCCTGAGGATATTTCTCGTTTTGGAGATTGTCACAATTCACAACTGGGTTTCGTGCTAAGTTTTCATGCCATTTTGGAGCCAGTGATATTGCGCACGAGCAGGACAACCTGGCAAAGCACGACCGATCGATTATTTGACGAGAAATTGCTTTGGTGTCGCTCAAAATCCGTTCTAACTAGTTTAAACCAACTTGGTCATTTTACAGCCATGTTCGTAATGGAAGTACACATGAAAGAACTATTTTTGTTTTTGAAACGCAGAAAGAACTAAAATACTTCTAGCGTTAAGTGCTAAGCCGACTCCTTGTTCTTTGTATTGTTATTGCATACACCAAATTAAGGTGCTCAATTAAAACTTGGACTGAATACGAATGGGTGGAGATTTCGTTCTCCTGATCTCTTTATTTTAAAAAATAAAAGTTTTAAAAAATCTGAAAGAAATCATGGTTGTTCGCAATGTTGTCTTCCATAAAGGTGTAAAATTTTGATTTAAAATACTTTGTATTTTGAGCTACCCAAAAATGACAAATGTACACATATGAGTATAGTGAACAATGCATATTTTTCAAATGTTCAGATTTTGCAATGTTGTGTAGTCCATAATAAAAAGAATTTTTCGTTACGATTTTGCATGCTTAGAAGCCATCCTTGTCTACATTCAGATTTTTTCATATTTTTTTGAAACGTAAATATTTTTTTATGTTTTTCTAAAACATCAGGATCACTGGAACTCGGAAGGCAAAGTGGGTTTTCAACGAATATGAATTGTTTGGTAGAGCATGTGAGAGACGAGAGCAACAAATATTCCGAGTTTCCGACCAGTGGGAATTGAGGAGGAGAATGATTACGATGGATTCAGTTGGATCTACAAAAACGACCTCGATGCTTCCCAGATCCTATATAACTAAATAGTTCATCCCCACTAACTATTTCTCTCAACATGCAGCCTATCCACCTCAGCACTATGCCACATCATCAAGCTCCACTCGATTCATGAATTAACAGCTAACCACGTCACCACGCATGCCACAAATCTTTTCTTAGAAAAAAATATTTTTAAAGATCTCGCTGTGCGGTGTGCAACTCTGTCCCTTCATTTGGCAACTGATCCACTTTCTCCTCCCCCTTCGTTTTCTGCACTGGGCAAGAAACCGATCCACTTTTTTCTCCCTCTTCATCTTCTCCACTGCAAAAGATGAGGCTAACCAGTGGACTTTCCTTCCCCTTTAAGAACCAGAGTTGCTCCTCGCTTCGTCTCGCACTCTCACCTATTCGACGCGAGAATTTTGAAGCCCCTGCCGTCGACGGCCATCCTCTACTGCTTCTTCCCAAAACAGCTCCGACGTCATCCAAGTGGCCGATCAATTTCCCATCTACTATGATTCCCTCGCATAGAATGTCCGCCGGATCGAGCAACTCAGGTCAAGCGTGGCAAACCTCCACTCCTGATTAGCCTGCTTCCCCTTCTCTTCGTTCATGGTTATACATTCATATGGTGTTAATGAGAGAAGTATTGTTTCACGCTTAAATTACGAATTTTCTTTTTTCAATCTTCTCTATATTTGTGTGGTAACTTTCACCATATCTCGGACTGCAGCGGTTTGCCAAATCCCCAATGCTCCAAGGATCCTTTCTGCAGATTTTTGGTTCTATATAAGTCTGGCAAGGTGTGATGAAAATTGAAGGAGCCATTAAGGTGCAAATTTCAGTGATCTCACGGTCCTTACTATCTATGTTTATTTTTCGATGACCTATCTATTCAGAAAGTCTTTTTAGACTTTTGGATCAAACTATATGTGCTGCTACAGGTCAGCTCCCTGCAAACTCATTTTCTTCAGAGAAGCTTCGATATGTACTTCCGTCATTGCTTTACCTGTCCTGTGCAAGATATTTTCTAATGTTGGAGGGAGAATTAGGCCTGGGATGGTTTCCTAAGTCGGGTGGATATATGGGAAGCTTAATTGCCGGTCCTATTCTACTTTTGTTTCAGTACTATCCTTTAGAGCAATACAGGTGATGTTTACTGTTGCAAACGAAGGTTAAAGCGGGCATACAGACCTGCTATGTCAACTATCTATTAGGCTGGTACAGTTCTTCAGATGGTTCAAGCTGCTGTTTGCTGATCCTAACAATATACCAGGTTCACTATACTCATGTCATGCTTTATGTATATGTATTCAGAGTTAAGAAGAATTTCTACAGGTCATATTAACTGTACATCTAAGATGCTTTATAACAGGTCACACAGCTTTAGCAGTGTTGATTATAATGGGCAAGCTAATTTCCTTTTTTCCTTGGCCGATGTCAATCTCACATGAATATATAGCTCTCCTTTGTTTCGGCTGCCTACACTACAAGTGGACAACGGAACAGTAAATCAACTGGCTCTGTTGGTCAAGTATTTAGTGTGCCTGGATAATTGGTGTCCGTGAGAAAAGTGCAGTTTGTGTAATAACATCGCATCAAAACTTTATTGTTGGAGAGTTGTAATGAAACTTTACTACATTGTTTTATATGTGTAAGAAGCTTCATGCGCAGCTTAAATCATGTGTGGTTCACAAGAGCTCACCCAAACACTATTATTTGTCATCAAAAGAGTGCACGTTACCATTTTTAAACTTTCGTATACTAATATCCCGCAACAACGTGCGGGGTATCATCTAGTTGTAAAAGTTATGACGTCCATCTAAAAAAGTTATGACGTCAGCCTTAACGACGTCACGTCGGTTAGTGACGTCCCTTATATTCGCACTACCTCGACGCTGTGGACGGACACCTGTTGGTTTACATAGCAAGGCAGGTGGTCGGCTACACCGTTAGAGAAGAGATGACACTCGGAGGCACGTTTAGTCGAGAAAATGAAAGAAAACTACGACATTTGGGGCTGACTTGTCACTTGACTACGACAATTGAAATAAATGACACATGACTACAATCTCATGGGCATGGTCGTGACACATAGCACTGATTCTTCAGTTTAAGCGTGCTAACACGTTTTCTGACAACTCGGACCCACTTGTCGGGTATACGTGACAATAGAAAAAAAAACGAAAAGAAAAGAGAGGAAGTCAACGCTAAATCCTCCCCGTGCCTCTGGGCCGCGCTCGACCTCCCCGCCGCCGCCTCCCTTGGCCCTATGTGCGCCGCCCACCTACGCCACACCACCACCTCCAAGAGCTCCACATCCGGCCCGAGCACCTCGCGTCGTACACCGGTGCGTGCAAGACGGGTACATGCCCGTTCTCGATCGATCGATGGCCCTCCGTGCTTCTGGCCACCGCTGCGGTCGCGCTGTGGTGCCACGCCTCGGAGGCGGTGGGCGGCGACGCCGCCGAGCTGATCTTGCGGGCGAAACAGCCGGAATTCGAGCCGTGGATGGCCATGGCGGGCGGAGGTGCGCCAGGACGCGCAGGCAGGCCCGCGCTCGTCGTGCACGAGGTGTCGCACGACACGGCGTCGCCGATCCCAGTGAGCGCGCTGGCATGCACCTCGTGGCGGGGCGACTCGGGGACGCGGGCGCGTGGCCACCGGCGGCGTGGTGTCCAGGGCCATACCGGAGGGCAAATTGGCGGCCGCGGCGGTGCTTGGCCAGAATCGAGTGGGGGAGGGAGAATCGGCCGGCCATGTCCCGACGCCCTCGACGACCAGATCCTGGCACGCCATTGGGCACGGATGCGCGGACGGCGAGCTCGGTGTGTAGGGCCATACCGGCACGGGCGAGGATGAGGTGTCGCATGACACGGCTTCGCCGATGCGCGCCGGCATGCTCCTCCGGTAGGGACGCCACGGGGAGCTTCGCGTCCTTCTCCAGCGCGGATGCATCTCAGGGACGCGAGGGTCAGAGAGGTGGGAGAGGAGCGTGCACAGGAGGCCAGGCACGGGCGAGTTCCGCCATGCACAAGCGAGCTCCGGCCAACGCGGGCGCGGGCGTTAGCGCGGGCACAGGCATGGGCGAGCCGACCAGCCGCCGCCGCGACCTTCTTCTCCGGCGTCTCCTCCCTCTCCAACGCCGCCGCTGCCGCACCCGTCAACGTCGCCTCCATGCCCTGCTGGAGCTGATCGGGGCCGAACAGGGAGGGTGAGAATGGGTGCATTGAGACGGGCAGCGTTGACTTCTTTTTTTAGTCTGTTTTTGCCACGTGTACCTGACAGGTGGATCCGAGCTGTCAGAAAATTGTGCTAACACGGTTAAAACGAAAATTAGTGCTATGTGTCACGACCCGGCCCCAAAGATGGTAGTCATGTGTCATTTGCCCCAATTGTACTAGTTTTGGAACAACATGGCCCCAAATGTTGTAGTTTTCTTTCATTTTCTCCGTTTAGTCTGAAGCAGCCTCAGTCCCTATAAAAGAAGCCTGTGCTCCACTTGGCTCACCACGGCAGAAAACACACCCGACCCCAACTCTTCAACACCGAATCCACTTGGCTCAGCAACCTCACCTAGCGCGAAAACAAACCATGGCAGTGGGGTTTCGCCAACGGCACGCCGCTCTCACCGCCCGCAAGGCGCTCTTACTGTTACAAGCCCGCTCCGCCATCCTCCCTGGCCGCTTCCACCCGGTTGTCGCCGGCCTCCACGGCTCAGTCGATGCCCTCCTCGAGTGGACCCTGGAGCCGGCGCAGGCTGCTTGCACGACGTGGATAGGCGCGGGGATGAACCAACTCGGCAACCTCCTGTCGGCGCTCACCGACCTGCTCCACCACCCGGAGGTGCAGGACCCGGAGCAGCGACGGTGCAACGGGGCGTCTTCGTGGACGGAGCGCCTGCTCAGCGACCTCATCCTCCTCGCCGACGCGCACGGCTGCTTCTGCGAGGTGCTCGTATCCCTAAAGCGGCTCCTCGTTGAGGCCCAGGTCACGGTGCGCCACCTCGACGACGCCCGCCTCGCGGCCGCGCTGCGTGTCCGGCGCCTCTCCGACCGCGCTTTCTCCCGCCTCGCCTCAACATTGCACGCCATATGGCACCCCCGTTCTTCATCTCCCGTAGCGGCCACGTCTGGCTCGGGAGACGGCGAGGCCGCGCTGGCAGAGGTCGTCGCGGCCGCCACGTGCGCCACGGCGGCAGCGTGCGCCGCCATCTTCGCTGGGCTCGCCTCCACCTCGGCCTCCTCTGCATTGCAAGCATTGACCTCGCCGACAGATGCTTCTCCGGTGAACTCCATGGAACGGTTGCGGAGCCTAGAGGAGTGCGTCTTGGTGGCGGAGGACGGCTGCGAGCAGGTGAACCGCGCACTCGTGAACGCGAGGATGTCGCTGCTCAATGTACTCTCGCCCTGCTAAATGGTCAGCACACTATAGCGATCAGGACAGTGCAAATTTATCTGCCGCCGTCGATCTTTCTTGGTATTCTGTACCTTTGTGTATATAGAAACCGTTTCAAAATGAAACGAATTAGGCGGAATGTTTAGTAATTTTTTGATCTGAACTAAAACCATTTGTGTGAATGTTTAGTAATTTTTCGATCTGAACTAAAACCATTTGTGTTTCTGCAAAAAGACATCTCTGTAGATTTTAGCAGTCCTTCTCTATATTAGCGTCCACTCAGATTTATCCCAGCACTCGGCCTAGTTTCAGACGTTTATGCGCACACGGCACAACTACAAGAGGAGAGCCCATTCCATCCCAAAAGTCCGGACTGAAAGGAGGAGGAATCTCTCCCTTATAAGTTGGGTGTGACCTCTTCCCCTAGGCGAGGTGGGACTAAACTTGAGCAGACTCCACTAGTCAACAGCAGCCTAACATCCCATCCCCCGGGAAGCCCTCAGGCAGGCATGGCAATGCTGGCTCTGATACCAGATGTCAGCGACCCTTCCTTCTTATGAGCGACCCATCCACTTGGCTTGGGCTGGATCTGGGCCGGTGCTACTGTGCTCGGCCTGTTTTAGAAGTTACCAAATGCTACAAATACAAGAGGAGCTGGACTTGGACAGGGGGGTCGGAACGGACGGAGGCTTCGGCCTGGAAGGCGAGGATAGGCTAGGTGCCGCGTGGATCATCTTCTTCCTCTAGATTTCCCAAATTCCTGTAATCTCTCGTGTGATCCCCCGTAATCCGAACCATATGTTCCATTGAGCAGTGGGTTGATAACACTCTATGACAATTGATAAACCATGGATGCCAAGCTAATATATAATTCTGTTATGCCTCGTTGGAAGTCTAAAGGAATCACTTTTTTTCGAAATGGAGGTTGGTCTAAAGGAATTACTGGTGCCTGGTAGCACAAACTAGCACTGTACTTCTGTTAAGCACGGAGACTGATTCGAGTATTATTATTTTTGACCGCGTAATGATATTGGACGTTGATTTACAAAGGAGCAAACAGTTTTCATGCAATGGCCGTACGGCTTAAGTTCTATCTGTACGCTCCAGCATCTGGATGAGTCATGCAGTTCAATTTTGACAGCCATTTACATTCCACAGATATGCAGGCAATCCAGAGTTCAGCTCTCAACAAAAATAGTGCTGTTAAACCAAGCAACTCATTCACCATCAAAAATAAAGGAACAGACATCCACAAAGAAATACTAAACCTCATTAACAGAACGCACTCAATCTGTAGTAGAGCTTCATTTGTACAACTAGATGACGGATGCAGTTATAGATTCAGACGGAAAATAAAAGAAAAATGCATTATCCAGAAAAAGTTCAGAAACCTCATAACACACTCAATCTCCCCCATCACCTTCCCCCAATCGGGTCAGCTGCACTATTAGCCACACCATAGGTCGTACAAACACAGCACAAGCCATGAAAACACAAAAATAGTCCCTGGTCTCTCCTCCTGCGTGCAAGCTCGAATCCTGTAGGTGCGGATGCAACAAAAGGACCTAAGCTAGCAAAAGGGGCCGCTCGCCATACGCAAAACCTAGCTCGAACAGAAAAAATTACCGCTCGATCTATGAATCGCGGGCTCGCGGCGGAAACAGAAGAGATTTCGCTACTTCTGCGTCTACGGGCGAAACTCCATCGGCAACGGCAACGACGAGCTCACCGCTCGCCGTGAGCTCGTCTCCAGAGAATTCTCCGCGTCTCCTTTGCGTCTTCTCGAATGAAACGAAACACCTAGGCGTTGTTGTCTTGCCAGGAGAAAGAAAAAGCAACTAAAAAAATCGTTAACCTGTTGGGCTTCAGACAGTCATAGAGAACAGAATACAATAAAAGCCCATAAACAACCAGACAAAAGCTCGCGATGGTCGACACAGACTTCGTCAACAACTGCGACAATCGCATTTCTCAAAAAAAAAAAAAAAACTGCGACAATCGCACAGACTCAATGTAAAACTTGATGGTAATGTACAAATCGACTAAGACATAACAGAAAATTAGTCAGCTAACTTAGCAAATCCGTTATTATACGAAATAAGGGTGTGCATATTTTAGATGCCATTAATATTTATTTCTATTAAGGATGGACAACCTTTTCGTGTTCAAAGAAAATGGACAACCTTTATGCCCCCGAATATTCAGGTGTTCTGCTAGATCCTCCACCTCGGCAAAACCATAACTCGCGCCCACCTGTTCCGTCTTGGGTGCCACTGCCCATTCTGCCCAGGTCAACCGCAAGACCTGCTGCATCTGTTCGTCTGATGCCCCCGTCTGTCCGAGGTGTGTGCTCACGCTGTGGCAGAGCTGCGCCTCCCCTTGATGTGGATCGGGCTGCACTCCTACAGGGGTTGTCTAGCCGCCTCCCCCGTGTGCACACGTCTGCGTCAACACGGTCTTGCTCACCGTCTTGTGGCATGTCTGGAAATCGTGGAACCACATGGTGTTTGATGCTGATCTCCTCTCTGCCAACTGGGCGGTGTCCCTTGTTTTGGAGCCCTTGAGACTCTAGATGGTGCATGCCCATTGGCGTCTCGACCTTGGCGGCCTCCGGGCTTGGTGCGGTAGTTTTGCGTAGCTTCTACTCTTGTTGAGCCGTTTCTTTGTCACCCCTTTTTGTACTCCTCGGAGTAAATGATAAAACACGTCCATGCGGGAGATCCCCCCCCCCCCCCCCACATGCACTCTAAAAAACTATTTTGTTTACTTTTACTATCCCCGTTCAAAAAATTAGAATGTCCTTGAAAATATCCAATCAAAACTTATTTACCTTCAAAAATTAATCAAACGTTTTCTAAAATATAATATTTTTAGATCTTTTAGTTAAAAGTTTGTAAAGATAGATTTTCATGCCAAGACTATAAATATATATTTTTGCTCACATATACATATAAAATATCGGTCAGTCTTACATCTTGGAGATTGTATCCTTATAGAAATCTCTTCATTTTGGAGATGCACCTCTTTAACTCGATTGTGGCCTTCGTGAAGGACCTTCATCATCTCTGATTCAGCCTTCGGTGATTTCTTTCCTTCGAGGTGTTGCATCGTGTCCTTTGGCACCACGAAGTAGATGGTGGTGCATCGCTTGTTTACCGTTTCAATTCTTCTCAGCACCGTTGGTGTACTAGGCGGGGCATAGCGCCGCCCTTGCTATCGCTGATTTTCTTGGTATTGCAGCCGGTGTGTTGTTCTCCCCGAAATCTCCATTCTTCACCATCGCCATGATCTCTTGCTTGCTTTTTGGAGATCACGCACAAAACACCACAACTCTTACACCAATTGTCATCTTTCAGATAGCTACCTACTCGGAGAAATCGCGAAGAACAATAATACACGCAACACTCATGCAGATTTCATGGCAACAGTCTCGTGGCATGTCTACGATTAATTGTATTGATATTTGCATTAGCTAGGGTTTACGAGGGGGTTTAGATATATTTATATATAGACTAGGGTGAGTCCTTGCCTAACACATCATGGTTAAACCAGGGGCGGAGCTGGAGCTGAGATGACCCCGATGCACCACTTTACTAAGGCGATTTTTTTTAAGAAACAGTCTACTATGTAAACGTATGGTTTGCAACTGCTAGCATATATAGATAATATGACATAATAAAAGTCAACGCAAGTATTACTAAAAAAAAATCGACCCGCATTCCTGTGCATCAGGGTCGGCCCATTGGGCTCCGCCCCTGGGTTAAACCCAACAAATACCACCAAACATATGATTTGAGTCGAATGTAAGAACCACAAATTAAAGTGATTGTCTTTATTTCTTATCCATAAGCAGAGATAGCACCACACATGATGAGCGGAGTGCACATGTGCATACATGCATGTCACACATATCTACGGATGCAACAAGCTTATTCATGAGCCAAGATTTATCTCTAGAACCACTGAGACTCGTCCATACCAAGGCAGTACGGAGCGTTGTGAATGGTGGCCAAGTTGCACTGCCCCGGCGTGACGAGTATTTTGACGAAGTGCCTCTGCGGTTCCCTGGGGCATCCGGGCAGGTCGATGAGGCCACCCAGATCAGGGCGAGACCTCCGCCCCATCAAGTAGCGCAAGGCCTCGCACCGACAGCGTTGCGGAATTTCTGCGAGCTGCCGGCAGCAATCCATCCTCGCCATGGGTGGCGGCCCTTGTGTTTCGACGCCACATGTTGCTTGTTCCACGTAGTCACGACAGCTTGGGAGCGGCTCGTCAGGAATACCCTTCCCTGGGTAACAGTAGTTGTCGGCGGAGGCAACGGCGGCAAAGATAGAGACCAGAACGGCAGCCAAGAGGAGGAGACTATTGTTGTTGGACTTGAACGCCATGTCACTCTAGCTAGGTCCGGTTCAATGATGGAATTTCTCTTGTGCGCTAAACTGTCGAAGATAGAAGTACAACACTTGCTTGCATATGTATCCTGAGGAAAGTTAGAGACGCAGCTAGCTGGCAGCAATTACTAACTAACTTGTTGTGTTATATGACGTTTACTATATATGAAGTAGAGTGCCAATAATTAATTTGTTGGAGCAGAATTTGGTAGCAAGCGCAAGCTAGCTTTTGCAAGGGGAGCAGCGAGAGAATGGTAGCCGCTAGACCGTAGCTTTTCTGGTCATGGTTGATGTGGCATTCTTTTCTTGTACGTTTACATCTCTTGTAGGAGTACTTATTAATTTAAGCAAGTTTATGCGTGTTAATCTTGTTAATCAAACAACAGAGTTTGTTTTTGCATGCTCCGGGCCAATATATGTCATGACTGTATGAGCAACTTTGCAATAATATTTTCATAACTACCACGTTCGTCCTCTCAGATGCAAAAACATCATCTGGGGTGTGTAACTGACATTTATCTTGCAGACGATGACTACGTTGCTAAGAAATTATAAAAACGAATTATAAAATATTTTACAAACAATAATGAAACTAATTCATTTGTTCTAAGTAACTTTGTTTATATTGTCAAATTCAAATTTAGCATGTGTCGAGGTATTTTACGACGGTATATTTTGTTCGGATGGGTCATGCTCATAGATCAGAAGGGTAGAACACGGGAGACAACGATGAATACATGTTCAGACCCCGGTGCACAACACTCGGTAAAAACCCTACTCCTTTTTGTATGGCGGCTTGTATTATCGGTCATATGCTCGGCGTTCTCAACATAAAGCTTGAGAGCGCCTATGGTGGATGATGGTGTGTGTATGACAGTGAGTCAAAGCCATGCCCTGCTCGGTAGATCACTACCCGCTTATATATGGCTAGGGTTACAGAGTACTGAGTGGTGTCTTGGCCGTGTGCGCCTACGCTAACCCTAACAAGATACTCTAGATCCGATCCAATTCGGTTACAACAAGTATCCCGTAGAGTCCGGCGCCCGATGTTTCTGGCGTTGCTTGTACACCAAGTAGATGCCCTCGGGGCACCGCCTAGGCCCGAACCCTCGTGGTGTACCATCCTGAGCCGAGTTGCCCATTTTCCTTAGCCGTTAGCCTACCCGGGACTCATGATCCCGTCAGAATGTACTATTAACAAGTTAAATAAATATATTTAAATCGATTCTAGCACACATATCTTTTTAGAATTAATTTACAATACATCATACTATTTTTCATAGTCGGTTTTGCATATTTTTAGGCATAACTCGACGAACCCTGACCAATCCATGGACATGTACAATATTGTTGCATATTAGAAAACTATTACCCAAAAACAAAATATAACATACTAAAAAAATTGTATGTTAACGCACGCATAAGATTATGAAGTGATAGGACGCCTTATAATTTGGCATGGTATGACAAGAGCGCACAACCACATGTGACTGTGCGACCGTTGTCCACGCATCCCAAGATAACAAAAAGGCTATGAATCCACCAAACATATGAATAAAAGACTAGGTTGAAATTTAAGAACCACAAAATGATCATTTTTCTTGTAAGTCATCCCAGATATATAGTACCAGACATGCTGATGATGATGGAAGCACACTTTTTTTTTTACACGCAACCCCCACCGGGCCGATTTCCATTACTTTCATAATGGAAACAACCAACAATTCCAACAGAGTCTCAGCTCGCTCGAACCCCAACCCAACAAAACACCACCCAGGAAACAAAACCAACCACAGCCACCGCAGTTTACAACCATATAACACCAACCAAAACGCACTCAAACTTTTTAACTACCTGGGGAGTTTTCTAACCAGCTCTCCCTACTTTACTAAGTCCAAAACAACACCAGACCAACCAGCTGGGACTCCTGTGCAACAACCATCTTTTGCTTTCCTCCTATCTCGTACTCGCATCACCAGGTGTGTGGACGTCTTCGATCATCAGGACACCACTCCCCCTTCTTGCTTGCGCCACCGTCGCCATTGCAATGTTCAGAAGATCCTCAGCACCAGCTTGCATCGTCCTCCGCTCCTGCTCCTCCATAAGACCTGCCCAATATTTCACGAAAACACAAGCGTAACTAACAATGTCCACCGGCGAGTTGATAATTTTGCCTTCAAAACATGCTCTGTTTCTCAGCTTCCAGATAGCCCAACATATCGCCGCAACCCCCGCAATCTGTATGTTTCTGCTGACACTAGTGTGTTGGGGAAGCCACCAAAACACCTGCGAGAAGGACCCAGGCCTATCTCGCGCCCCAACCGCCCTAGCAACCACACTCCACACAAACTTAGCAGCCGAACAAGCAAAGAACATATGATGAATCGTCTCCTCCTGATCGCAAAACTGACACTTGGAGTTCCCCACCCATTTTCTCCTGAGCATGTTATCTTTAGATGCAATCGCATTATGCCATATCAACCACAACCACACTTTAATCTTCAAAGGTAATTTTGCTTTCCACAGGTGCTTAAAGGACCTGTCCACGCCACTACTACACAGATGTTTGTACATAGACTTCACACTGAAAATCTTGTTGCTAGTCCATTTCCAAATGGGTCTATCTTCCTCTTGATTTAGAGCAACACCACACAACATATCCAGCATTTTTCTATGTTGATCCTGAAGATCACCTGCCAACCACCTCCTAAAGGTCAATCTCCACCTTCTCGCAGCAGCCCAGGCAACAGTCACTTTTTGTTCATTACAAAGAGCAAACAAAGCAGGAAACAGTTGTTTTAATGGATAGCGACCACACCAGGCATCTCCCCAGAAGTCTGTCCGCACACCATTGATACGTCTCAAACGTATCTATAATTTTTGATGTTCCATGCTTGTTTTATACCAATTGCTACATGTTTTGCATCTACTTATATCACTTTTATACATTTTTTGGGACTAACCTATTAACAAGATGCCGAAGTGCCAGTTCCTGTTTTCTGCTGTTTTTGTATTCCAGAAAAGCTAGTCTGGAAATATTCTCGGAATTGGACGAAACTACACGGGGGTGCCTATTTTTCCAGAACACACCTTACGGAGCGAAGGAGCAGCAGAGGAGGGCCACCAGGGCCCCACACGCCATGAGGGCGCGGTTCCCCCCTCTGCCGCGCCCTGGGGTGTGTGGGCCCCTCGGGGGTCCGCAGCCGCCACCCTTTCGCCTACTTATTCCCCCCGACGTGAAAACCCTAAGTACCTGAGCAAATATCCACGAAAAGATCCAGAGACGCCGCCGTCGTCAACCCTAGCTCGGGAGGGTTCAGAACCTCTTCCCGGCACCCTGCCGGAGAGGGGAATCGTCACCGGAGGCTTCTACATCGCCATGCCTGCCTCCGGAGTGATGCGTGAGTAGTTCATTCTTGAACTACGGGTCCATAACAGTAGCTAGATGGTTGCCTCTCCACTTTGTGCCATCATGTTTAGATCTTGTGAGCTGACCTACATGATCAAGATCATATTATTGTAATGCTACATGTTGTGTTTGCTGGGATTCGATGAATATTGAATATTATGTCAAGTTGATTATCAATCTATCTTATATGTTATTTAAGATCTTGCATGCTTTCCGTTACTCGTAGATACTTTGGCCAAGTAGATGCTTGTAACTCCAAGAGAGAGTATTTATGCTAGATAGTGGGTTCATGTCTCCGTTTAACCTGGGACAGTGACAGAAAGTTCTAAGGTTGTTGATACGTCCAAAACGTATCTACTTTCCCGAACACTTTTGCTATTGTTTTACCTCTAACTTGTGTGTTTTGAATACAACTAATGCGGACTAACGCTGTTTTCAGCAGAATTGCCCTGGTGTCTTGTTTTTGTGCAGAAAGTCAACTTTCGGGAAAAACACCAGAAAAGATCGCAAACCTCCTATTTTAGCAGAAGACTCACGGAGCCAGAAGGGAGGCGGAGATGGCCACGAGTGGCCCAAACCACATGGTGGCGCGGCCAAGGGGCCTGCCGCGCCAGCCTATGAGGAGGGTGACTCGGGCACCTCCCCGAGTCCCCCTTTCGACTACTTAACCCTCTCTGACCTAAAACGCGAGGGGGTCGTCCACTTCATCCAGAAACATCACCGTACGCCGCCACCATCGCGAAACCTATTTCGAGGACCAGAAACTCCGTTCTGGCACTCCGCCGGACGGGGAATTGGAGGAGATCATCGCCATCATCATCACCGACGCTTCTCCATCGACCATCCATGTTTCCCCATCCATGTGTGAGTAATTCCCTGCTGTAGGCTGAGGGGGATGGTAGGGATTGGATGAGATTGTTCATGTAATAAGCTATAAGATCATTAGGGCATGGTGCCCAGTATCCGTTGTTAGTACTTATTGATGTTGTTGCAACTTGTTGAGCTTAATGCTTGTCACTAGGGCCCGAGTGCCATGATTTCAGATCTGATCATGTTATTGTTTCATAATGATATGCACTGTTTATTGATCATACCTGCAAGTTGTATACACATATCGTTGTCCGGAACCCGCGGTCCCAAAGTGACAATAATTGGGACAGCCGAGGGGAATGGCTGCGATGTGAGGATCACATGTGTTCACGGCGTGTTAATGCTTTGCTCCGGTACTCTATTAAAAGGAGTACCTTAATTACCAGTAGATTCCCTTGAGGCCGGCTGCCACCGGCTGGTAGGACAGAAGATGTTGTACAAGTTTCTCATTGCGAGCACGTACGACTATATACGGAACACATGCCTATGTTTACTTAGTACTTGGATGCTTTATCATTATTATCTGCAATGCCTATGTCTTGATTATTATATGAGCTATCTTATCCATGCAGCGCCCGTTCATCCATCCCTATGCCTACAGTGTTTTAATCCTACTGTTTACTGCAATCACTACTGCTGTCTCTATTTACTGCTGCTATTATTTCACCGCTATTACTGCTATAAAACTGTTGCTACTGATAATCTGTGTCGAGCAAGACTATTCACAGGTGCAGCTGAATTGACAACTCCGCTGTTAAGGCTCTCAAGTATTCTTTGGCTCCCCTTGTGTCGAATCAATAAATTGGGTTTTACTTCCCTCGAAGACTGTTGCGATCCCCTATACTTGTGGGTCATCAGTTGTCGATGTGCTGTTGCCACTAGGGATAACCTAACGATGCTATGTCCACGGCATATGTGTTTGTTTACATTACGCACTTTACTTAATGCAATTATCCGTTGCTTGCAACTTAATACCAACGGGGGACTCGGATGACAACCCGGCGGTGGATTATTAGTCATAGATGCTGTTGGATAACGATCTATGTATTATGTCGTAATGCCCAATTAAATATCATAGTAGTCAACATGTCATGTATATGCATTGTCATGCGCTCACTATTCGTCAATTGCCCAGCTGTAATTTGTTCACCCAACATGTTAGTTATCTTTTATGGAGAGACACCACTAGTGAACTGTGGACCCCGGTCCATTCTTTTACACTGATTAAACAACCACAAACTGCAAACTGTTCCTTTTTCATTCTCTGCAATTTAATACTCATTTTCCACACCATACGTTTAATCCTTTGTTTTCAGCAAGCCAGTGAGATTGACAACCTCACTGTTTCGTTGGGGCAAAGTAGTTTGATTGTGTTGTGTGCAGATTCCACGTCAACAGTCCAGACTCCCTGCGACAGCTATTTTTCTGGCGCCGTTGACAACCTTCTGAAGAGTTGCTGCTCCTACTGGTTCGATAACCTTGGTTTCTTTCTGAGGGAAAACTTGCTGCTGACTACATCATACCTTCCTCTTGGGGTCTCCCAACGAACGTGTGTTTCACGTCATCAAGCTATTTTTCTGGCGCCGTTGCCGGGGAGACAGCAGTCTTCTGCAAGGGGAGTTTCACGCTTCCAATCTCTTTACTTTGTTTTTGTCTTGCTTAGTTTATTTTATTTTATCTTGTTTGCTTTCAATTATCAAAAACACAAAAAAATTAGTTACTTGCATCTAGTTTACTTTCAAGTTATTTTCTGTACTGTTTTTATTTCTGCTAAAATGAGTACTCCTGAGAACACTAAGTTGTGTGATTTC
Organism: Poa pratensis; assembly: GCA_947311845.1. Taxonomy (NCBI): domain Eukaryota; kingdom Viridiplantae; phylum Streptophyta; class Magnoliopsida; order Poales; family Poaceae; genus Poa; species Poa pratensis. The sequence goes on from CAMZMU010000054.1 coordinate 16,696,115, forward strand.
ACTAGCACGAACAACAATGATTTCATATGCACACCTATTGCTCCACCTGCTGCTTCAGCAGAATTTTATGAAATTAAACCTGCACTTTTAAATCTTGTTATGAAAGAGCAATTTTCTGGTGTTAGTACTGATGATGCTGCTGTTCACCTTAATAACTTTGTTGAACTTTGTGAAATGCAAAAGCTCAAGGAAGTAGATGGTGATATTATTAAACTGAAACTTTTTCCTTTCTCCTTGAGAGGACGTGCTAAAGAATGGTTGCTATCTTTGCCTAGAAATAGTATTGATTCATGGACTAAATGCAAAGATGCTTTTATTGGAAAATATTATCCTCCTGCTAAGATTATTTCTTTGAGAAGTAGCATAATGAATTTTAAGCAATTTGATAATGAACATGTTGCTCAAGCATGGGAGAGAATGAAATCATTGGTTAAAAATTGTCCCACTCATGGACTGACTACTTGGATGATCATCCAAACCTTCTATGCAGGATTAAATTTTTCTTCGAGGAATTTATTGGATTCGGCCGCTGGAGGTACCTTTATGTCCATCACTTTGGGTGCTGCAACAAAGCTTCTTGATGATATGATGATTAATTATTCTGAGTGGCACACCGAGAGAGCTCCAACAGGTAAGAAGGTAAATTCTGTTGAGGAAACCTCCTCCTTGAGTGCCAAAATTGATACTATTATGTCTATGCTTGCAAATGGTCAAACACATGTTGATCCAAATAATGTTCCTTTAGCTTCTTTGGTTGCTCAAGAAGAGCATGTTGATGTGAACTTCATTAAAAATAATAATTTCAACAACAATGCTTATAGGAATAATTTTGGTAATAGCAATTATAGGCCCTATCCTTCTAATAGTGGCAATGGTTATGGAAATTCCTATAGTAACTCCTACAAAATAATAAGAGTGTACCCTCTGATCTTGAAGTTATGCTTAAGGATTTTATTAGTACACAAACTGCTTTCAATAAAACTGTTGAGGAGAAATTTGGGAAAATTGATGTGCTTTCCTCTAAAGTTGATAGTCTTGCTCTTGATGTTGACTTATTGAAACTAAAGAACATGCCTCATGATGTTAAAGAGAGCAAAACTCTCAATGCTATACAAGTTAAAATTGATAACAATGTGAGGATGTTAGCTGAATTGCATGCTAGATGGGAAAGAGAGGATGAAATTGCTAGAAAGAATAATATTGCTAGAGTTTATACTATTACTACTTCTGAAAATGCTTCAAACTCAAGTGTTAACAAACCTCCTACCATTAATGGCAAGATAGTTGGTGTTGGTAATGTTTCCACTTCTATTGCAAAATGTCCTAAATTGCCTGATAACTCTGAAACTGTCCTTGATAAAGATGCTGAAATTTCTAGCAATAAGGAAGAGAATAATTCCATTACTTTTGATGATAATGACTTTGATTTTGATGGTTGCAATATTTCTGAAGTAATTAAGTTCTTGCAAAAGCTAGCTAGAAGTCCTAATGCTAGTGCTATAAACATGGCTTTTACTAAACATATTACTAATGCTCTCATACAAGTTAGGGAAGAGAAATTAAAACATGAAGCTTCTATCCCTAGGAAGTTAGAAGATGGTTGGGAGCCCATCATTAAATTGAAATTGAATGACTTTGATTGCAATGCTTTGTGTGACCTTGGTGCTAGTATTTCTGTTATGCCTAAAAGATTATATGATATGCTTGATTTAGCACCTTTGGAAAATTGTTACTTGGATGTTCACCTTGTTGATTCTACTATTAAAAAACCTTTGGGAAGAATTGATGATGTTCTTATCATGGTTAACAACAATTATGTCCCCGTTGATTTTATTGTCTTGGATATTGAGTGCAATCCATCATGCCCTATTGTGCTGGGAAGACCTTTTCTTAGACTGTAGGTGCTATTATTGATATGAAAGAAGGGAATATAAAATATCAATTTCCTCTCAAGAAAGGTATGGAACACTTTCCTAGGAAGAAGATTAAGCCACCTTATGATTCTATTGTTCGAACAAATTACAATGTTGATGCTTCTTCACTTGGTAATACTTGATGCATGCTTTGTGCCTAGCTAAAAGGCGTTAAAGAAAAGCGCTTATGGGAGGCAACCCATTTTATTTTTCTGCAATTTTTCTTTTATTGAGTCAAGGAGTTTGTTTACTTCTGTAGCAACTCCTTTGTATCTTTATTTTCTCGCATTGTTGTGCCAAGAGTAGCCTCTAATGATAAGATGATGCTTAATTTTGATTGCTGCGCAGAAACAGATTTTTGCTGTTCACTGTACGAAATTCCTAAAATCACCAGATTGTTAAAAATCTGAAATTTTTGTGCGTAATCTTTATGAATGTCTGAAACTTTCATTAGTTCAGAGTTTCTCGATCTGAGCGTCGTAAGTGCCTCGAAAAAATTCGTCTTTGCGGACTGTTCTGTTTTAGACAGATTATGCCTTTTTATTTTGCATTCTCTCTTTTACTAGTGTTGAGTGAAATTCTTTTTTGGGTGGAAGAGCTTCACATAACATCAGTGGCTGTAGCTAATGTTTAAAGTAACAAATCATATTGCGTCTTTATGAACATGTGAATTTTTGATTATGCACTAACCCTCTAATGAGATCTACTTTGAGTTTGGTGTGACGGAAGTTTTCAAGGGTCAAGAGAGAAGGATGATATAATAGGATCAAGAAGAGTGAAGAGCTTAAGCTTGGGGAGGCTCCCATGGATCTCCCCAGCATATTTCAAGAAGACTCAAGCGTCTAAGCTTGGGGATGCCCAAGGCATCCCCTTCTTCATCGTCAAAATTATCAGGTCATCTCTAGTGAAACTATATTTTAATTCTTTCACATCATATGTGCTTTTCTTGGAGCGTCTGTGTGCTTTTATTTTCAGTATTGCACTTTTATTTTCAATAAAGCTTGACTGGACCCTAGCATTCTTGATTGGGAGAGAGACACGCTCCGCTTTTTCATGAGAATACTCCTATTCTTCACTTATATTTGTTGAGTATTCATATCTAGCGCTGTTCAGCTTTTAGCTCTTGTTTTCATGTATCTCTTGTCAGAGCTATTAGCTTTCTTTTGTAGAAAGTACTCTCTTGCTTCACTTATATTTGTTTGGAGAGTTGATGAAATAAATTGATTGGTGTTTGGTTGGTTCAGAAAATGTTGCATGTGGTAATTGGTATAAGGAAAAACTTGCTTAATCTTGTAGATCACTAAAATGGATAACTTGATGCTTGTCAATTGTTTTGAGTTAACAAGTAGATCATGATTAAATTGTGCATCACATGAGTTAAGCCTATTAGTGAAGAACTACCGTAAAGCTTGTTGAAAATTTGGTTTGCATCGGTGGTACCTCTAAGGTCTAGATATTTTCTAATAACAGGGTTTGGTTAACAAGGAAGACGGTATGAAGTCTTATAACGTTTGCAATATGTTTGTCATATAAAACTTGGTGTACGGGTTGATATTCTTGTTTGCTTACATAACCTTGCTAGCCTAAACTCTGTACTGAGAGGGAATGCTTCTCGTGCATCCAAATCCTTGAGCCAAAATCCATGCCATTTGTGTCCACCATAACTACCTATATGTGGTATTTCCTTGCCACTCCAAGTAAATTTTTCATGTGCTACCTTTAAATTATTCAAAATGTTATTATTCCCTTTTTGTGTCAATGTTTACTAGCTCATGAGGAATTAGTGTGGTTATTCTTTATTCTATTTGTCGAGTGGACTTTTACACCTGGACTAGTGGCATATACATCCGCTTATCCAATAACTTGCAAAAAGAGCTGGCAACGGGGTGCCCAGTCCCAATTAATTACAACTTTAACCAATTAATTCTCTTCACACTTTTGCCCTGATTCATCAGTAAGCAATGACAAACAGTGAAATACCTGAATGTGTGTAAACCAAAGAGAAAGAGGGATGATCTGCCTTGCTGGTAGAAATAACGTCCTTCATGGGAGCCGCTCTTAAAAGTCCGTTCGACAGGTAGAATACTGTTCTCACCCGCTACCATTCGTTGACAATTAACAAACACCTCTCAAAAATAGATACTCCTCCATGGTATGTGATTGATGGAAGGCACCCGAGGATTCGGTTAGCCATGGCTTGTGTTAGCAAGGTTGGGAGGAGTATCAAATATTTTATGCAATCTCTATATGCTTTCAAAAACCTAAAAGCTCTAGCACATGATTTAATCCCTGCTTCCCTCTGCGAAGGGCCTTTCTTTTACTTTTATGTTGAGTCAGTTTTCCTATTCTTTCTGTCTTCCACAAGCAAACACTAGTGTCAACTTTGTTACAACATGCGTTATATGCAATGTATTGGACTTGTTATACTACTTTGTGTTGACAATATCCATGAGATAAATATGTTGAAAGTTGAAGCAAATGCTGAAACTAAATTCTTCCTTTGTGTTGATTAAATACCTTTTTTAGAAACTATTGCTTTATGAGTTAACACTTATGCAAAACTGTTTGATGCTTGTCTCGAAAGTACTATTCATGAAAACGTTTAGCTTGTGTGATTCATTGTTTACTCATTATCTATTTGGTAGCAAATTATAGACCATTGACTTGGATCACTTCATTCATTTACATGTGCCTTGCAATATTATATGATCAAGATTATGATAGTAGCATGTCACCTCAAAAATTATTTGTTTTTATCGTTTACCTACTCGAGGACGAGTAGGAACTAAGCTTGGGGATGCTGATACGTCTCAAACGTATCTATAATTTTTGATGTTCCATGCTTGTTTTATACCAATTGCTACATGTTTTGCATCTACTTTATATCACTTTTATACATTTTTTGGGACTAACCTATTAACAAGATGCCGAAGTGCCAGTTCCTGTTTTCTGCTGTTTTTGTATTCCAGAAAAGCTAGTCTGGAAATATTCTCGGAATTGGACGAAACTACACGGGGGTGCCTATTTTTCCAGAACACACCTGACGGAGCGAAGGAGCAGCAGAGGAGGGCCACCAGGGGCCACACGCACCAGGGCGCGGGCCCCCCTCTGCCGCGCCCTGGGTGGTGTGGGCCCCTCGGGGGTCCGCAGCCGCCGCCCTTTCGCCTACTTATTCCCCCCGACGCGAAAACCCTAAGTACCTGAGCAAATATCCACGAAAAGTTCCAGAGACGCCGCCGTCGTCAACCCTAGCTCGGGAGGGTTCAGAACCTCTTCCCGGCACCCTGCCGGAGAGGGGAATCGTCACCGGAGGCTTCTACATCGCCATGCCTGCCTCCGGAGTGATGCGTGAGTAGTTCATCCTTGGACTACGGGTCCATAGCAGTAGCTAGATGGTTGTCTCTCCACTTTGTGCCATCATGTTTAGATCTTGTGAGCTGCCCTACATGATCAAGATCATATTATTGTAATGCTACATGTTGTGTTTGCTGGGATCCGATGAATATTGAATATTATGTCAAGTTGATTATCAATCTATCTTATATGTTATTTAAGATCTTGCATGCTTTCCGTTACTCGTAGATGCTTTGGCCAAGTAGATGCTTGTAACTCCAAGAGAGAGTATTTATGCTAGATAGTGGGTTCATGTCTCCGTTTAACCTGGGACAGTGACAGAAAGTTCTAAGGTTGTGGATGTGCTGTTGCCACTAGGGATAACCTAACGATGCTATGTCCACGGCATATGTGTTTGTTTACATTACGCACTTTACTTAATGCAATTATCCGTTGCTTGCAACTTAATACCAACGGGGGACTCGGATGACAACCCGGCGGTGGATTATTAGTCATAGATGCTGTTGGATAACGATCTATGTATTATGTCGTAATGCCCAATTAAATATCATAGTAGTCAACATGTCATGTATATGCATTGTCATGCGCTCACTATTCGTCAATTGCCCAGCTGTAATTTGTTCACCCAACATGTTAGTTATCTTTTATGGAGAGACACCACTAGTGAACTGTGGACCCCGGTCCATTCTTTTACACTGATTAAACAACCACAAACTGCAAACTGTTCCTTTTTCATTCTCTGCAATTTAATACTCATTTTCCACACCATACGTTTAATCCTTTGTTTTCAGCAAGCCAGTGAGATTGACAACCTCACTGTTTCGTTGGGGCAAAGTAGTTTGATTGTGTTGTGTGCAGATTCCACGTCAACAGTCCAGACTCCCTGCGACAGCTATTTTTCTGGCGCCGTTGACAACCTTCTGAAGAGTTGCTGCTCCTACTGGTTCGATAACCTTGGTTTCTTTCTGAGGGAAAACTTGCTGCTGACTACATCATACCTTCCTCTTGGGGTCTCCCAACGAACGTGTGTTTCACGTCATCAACCATCACCCACACACATCTCTCTACCACACAGATACATGTCTCTAACCAGCAACATGTCTTTCCAAAACGCTGAGTCCCTGGGTTTAGGCATCACCCCAAAGATACCAGCCTGCCCCAGGTATTTTTTTCCTCATATAATCTCTCCAAGGACCTTTTCCACATTCCAGTTTCCACCACCATTTGCACATTAAGCCAACATTGAATTTGGCCAAGTTTTTGATCCCCAAACCACCTTTTGTTTTTGGTTTGCAAATCAACCTCCATTTCACCAGGTGATATCTCTTTTTGTCAGGTTCCCAGCCCACAAAAAAGCTCTCATGATTTTCTCCATACCTTCCACATTCGATTTATGCAGAATAGCCATCGACATCGGATAAATTGCCTGACTGGATAAACACGCATCAATCTTGACTACCCTGGCCCCAATCGACATAGAGCCACCCATCCAACCACCTAACATTTTTTTACATTTCTCAGTCAAGAAACTCATCTCAGCTACCGAATTTCTTCTTGCACTCACAGGCGTACCAAGATATTTGATCGGCCAATCACCTTGTTGACAATTGAACATTTCTGCATAAAACTGCTTCTTCTCATCATCCTCTTGAATCAGCAACAACTCACTTTTTTCAAAGTTAATTTTTAGTCCTGACATTGATTCAAAAACATACAGCAGCAACTTCATATTTCTGGCACATTCTAAATCATCTTTCAACAACACAACCGTGTCATCAGCATACTGCAATATGGCCAAACCATTATCAACCAAATGTTCATTCAAACCTTTTATCAACCCATTTTCTTGAGCAACATGAATCATCTTAGATAGGACGTTCGCCACCATGTTAAAAAGAAAGGGGGAAAATGGATCTCCCTGTCTCACACCTTTGTGGCTACCAAAATAGGCCCCTCCGTGTCATTTAACTTAACACTGAGAGTGCCATTGGTAAACGCGTTTCGGATCCACACCATACTCTTCTCACTAAAACCTCTCTGTCGACAACAATCAAACAGAAATTCCAATTTACCTTGTCGTACGCCTTCTCGAAATCCAACTTCAAAACAATCCCCAGCTGCTTTCTGAATTTTGACTCCCTAAGCACCTCATGTAACAAAGTGACACCGTCAGCTATATATCTCCCTTCACAAACGCATTTTGGCTAGAGTCAATCAATTTCTCCATAACAGGACCCATTCTGTCAGTCAAAGTTTTCGTGATAATTTTGAACAACACCTGCAGCAAACATATCGGCCTGAATTTCTGGATAACATCTGCATCTTCCCCCTTAGGCAACAGAGTTATCACACCATAATTAATCCTGCTCAGATTTATTTTGTGATTGTAAAAATCAGTGAACACTGCAACCATGTCATGTTTAATCACTTCCCAGCAAGCCTGATAGAATTCAATAGGATCCCATCTGGTCCAGGGGCCTTATTCTTTTCCATCCCCTCAATTGTCGCTTTGATCTCATCTTCTGTGAAAGGTCTGTCCATCTCCATTCTCTCCTCTTCAGATAACTTTTCTTCTTCTACCCATTTTCTTGCATCAAAGCGCACCCCTGAGTCTGGAACAGGCCCAAACAAACCCTTATAGAAATCAGTTGCATGTTTAAGTAAATCTGGTGTCCCCTGAATCACGTTCTGCCCCTGCTTTAGCGAGAAAATGGTTTTCTTTCTCTTCCTGCCATTAGCAATTTTATGGAAAAAACTAGTATTACTATCTCCTTTAAGCAGCCAGACCTCACTTGATCTCTGTCTCCAGTATTCCTCCTCATTTTCATTGATTTTCAGCAGCATCTAATGTATTTCATTTTCTCTTCGCATGCACCAATCAGATAACTGTCCAACCTCCTCTAAAGCTTCCAACTCTGCTAGTTCAGTCGATAAGTCCTTCTTCCTCTTGATATCTTGCCCCGAAGATTAGCACCCCAACCTTTCAGATCCTTTTTTACTTTTTAAGTTTACATTGAAAAGCCTCCAGACTATTTTTGGCCTGTACTGGCTGACACCAGATTCTGGACACCCTCATAAGGAAGGTCTCCTCCTGTATCCACCTTTTATCAAACCGGAATTCACGCGTCTTATTATCCCAGCTTCCATTGTATCTAGAATCAATGGACAATGATCAGACATCTCTCTTGTCAACTTGTGAACTGTGTCAAAGGAAACAAATCTTCCCAGTCTTTCGACATAAGAAATCTGTCAAGTTTTTCCAGAGTGGGAACTGCCTGATTATTTGACCAAGTGTATTGACCACCTGTCATTTTGATCCCTCAACTCATTCAAATGAATTATTGAGTTAAACAAATCTGACCATTTTCCCAATTTCACTTTCTTGTTTTTATCAGACTCAAACCTGAGAATGTTGAAGTCACCACCCACTAACAAAGGTAGAGAGTGGTCACTGCAAACCCTGCTAAAATCAGTCAGAAACTCCTCTTTTTCTTTTTCCTGCGCAGCACCATAAACCGTGATCATGCACCATTTTTCTGAATTTTCTGATCCCACAAAACCACTTTTACCATATATCTTGACACTTCAGTTTCACAGATATCAAATCTCGACGCACGAAAACCTCCTAGAATTCCACCAACTCGGCCTATCGACGCTGACCATTTCCAGGTGAATTGATTCAAAGGATCAATTCTCCTAAAAAAGGCTTGAGAATATTCTTTTTTAATAGTTTCCTGTAAACCAACAAAATCCAACATCTGATCTTTAATGAGGTTCGTAAGGAACACACTCATACCTTTCTTACCCACTCCTCTGCAGTTCAAAGAAGCACCTATCATAGATACTTATATCTATTATATATGCTTGTCACACATCAATGGATGCAACATGCATGCTTATTCACGAGAGATAGATTTATCTCTAGTACTGACTCTTGTCCATAGCGAGGCAGTATCGAATGTTGTGAATGGTCGCCAAGTTGCACTGCCCCGGCGTGACTAGTATTTTGACGAAGTTCATCTGTGCCTCCTAGGGCATCTGGGCAGGTCCTTGAGCCCGCTCGCCACAGGAGTAGAAGTCCCCACCATTAAGTAGTACCGCAGCGCCTCACAACGGCAGTTCCGTGCAATCTCTCTAAGCTCCCAGCAGCACTGCTCCTTCAGGAAGTAGGGAGCATGGTCGGTTTCAACGCCACAAGTTTGTTGTTCCACGTACTCACGACACCTTTGGAGCAGACTGCTCGAAACACCCATTCCTGGGAAGCAAGAATTGTCGGTGGCGGCGACAGCGACAGCGGCAAAAACGGTGACCAGGATGGCGGCGAAGAGGAGCCAGTTGTTGGACTTCGACGCCATATTGTTGTAGCTAGCTAGGTTACTTTGTGTGGTTTCTCTTGTGCACTGCACTACTGGGTGTAAGCTAGATGCACCACATTTGTTTGCATATATACACCGAAAAAGGCAAGAAATGCAGATAGCTGCCATCAATTACTAATTTGTTGTGTTACATCTTACATGACGTCTATGATGAACTATAGCACAATTCGTTATTTTGTTGGAACAGAATTTGGAGGCAAATACAAGATGGCTTTTGCGTTGGAAGTAGTGAGATAATTAATGGGTAGCCACTTTGAGGATGGCTTTTCTAGTCATGGTTGATGTGGCATTCTTTTCATGTACCATTTATTTCTCTTGTCAAGTTGTAATCAGAACTTAACGTGGGACTTCAATTAAGGAAGTTTATGTGTGTGACTGTTGCTATTCCAACAACGGAGTTTGTTTTTGCATCATGCATGTGGGCAAACATGTAATGATTGTCAGCAACTTTGGAAAGTGTTGTTGTAAGAATTACCATGGAGGTCCTCACATTTAGGACGTTGAAGTATTACCTATTTAGTTTTATCTTCTTCGAGATACACATTGCGCGTGTATCTTTGACATTATATTGCAGATGACTATGTTCCGAAGAGATGATAAAAAATAATTCTGAAACATTTTACAAATAATAATGACACTAATTCACCGTTGGCTTCACATCGGTCATTGCTTCAAAACTTGATCCCACATAAGTATATTTCTACAAACATATTTGTGGCTCTTTTGTTAGCAGGTGGTAACAGAAAAGTTTCCTTATCTATTTTGTAATAATTAACAATGGGGTAATTTCCGTGCCATAACAAATTCATAAACTATTGGTTGGTAACTTTGAAGGAGAAAAAAATGCAGAGTTATACAAGCAAAGACTCTATTCTCAAAAATCACATCGAAATAAAGCTTTTTTTTTTTGAAAAGGGTCACCCGGCCTCTGCATCAAAATGATACATACGGCCGCTTTATTTATTTATTCAACATAGTTGGCAAAAGCCTTACAACGAACGAATACAAGCTGACTCTACCATCAGTACCACAACTAGCACAAACGACAGAGTGAAACGGGGCCTTGTGCCCCGGCTACAATCATCGCCGGCTCCCTGGCCAACACAGAGATAGCGCCTTGTGCACACGCTCCGGAAATCGCCTCCATCCTCTTCCTCCAACCCAATTCAGCATGCCGATCGGAGCAAAGACTCTCGCCAGGTCTGCCGCCGATGCCACCATGACACCTGGCTACGCCCCTCCCTGTGCAAGTCCACCATAACACGACCGTCGTCGAGTCCCCGCTGCACCACGCCGCCAAGACCAGCCGTCTTCGTCATGGAAGGTGAAGCTCCACTCCACCGGTAGACCACTCCAGGCAGCACGTGTTCCAAAACAATGCCCTCAAGAGGGAGAAGCGACACCAAAAGTGCCACCATCGTCCGATCCGATAGCACCAGATCTTGGGTTTCCCCCGGAACATCATGGCGGAAGGTAGAAGAATCACGGCGACGACGCCTTCAGCAAGGTAACGACGCCCACGGGCGCCACCATCGTCGGCTCCGACCTCGGAGCCCAGATCTCACCGGCCATCATCAACACCTTCAGATCTACACGAGCAGAAGCAAGATCTGGGCATGACACGCCACCGGAGTGAGCGGCACACCCGAATCACCCTGCTGGTCAGATCCGCCCCACGCCCCGCTCACAAGGATCGGAACGCCGGAAGCCGCCGCTCTGCGCCTGGAGGGCCGGGATCTACGCCGTCCGCCACGCCGTCGATGCAGGGCGTCGACGTCGCCGTGGCGACCGGCGGCCGCGCCACGCCTGAGGATCGGCGGCGCCCACCCGGCCGGCCCGTCAATCTCGAGGACGGCCAATTCCCCCCCGCCGCTTTGCCTGGCCGCGCCCATGGTGGCAGCGGGGGAGGGAGGAACGGTGGGAGGCTGCGGCGGTGGCGGCGCTAGGGTTCCCCCCTGCCGCCACGCGGGGGCGAGAGGGGGGTTACCTCACGGACAACACGTAATGAATCGATATGTGTCTCGCAGTTGTACCACGACTCCATCGAAATAAAGCTGAATATGAAGATGGATCGTAAAACAAGTTCATGATTTAAAATTACGAGTTTATAAAGAAAATTGATAACATGAGTTGTCTTGTCCTTTTTGCATGCACACAACGCTAATAAACGAAGAAGTTGCTGTGTTCAGGCTCTCATCCCACTATGCGGCATGACCGGCTATGCGAGAATCATGTCCGAATTAGTTGCACAATGCAACACCTGCATGTGTCTTTATAATTTCCACACATATGAAGATAACAAATAAGGCTATAAAACCACCAAATCTATCTATCTATACTTCTTATAAAGCAAAACCCCACTAACTTCATTAATTATTTTTCTATCTCAACATGCAAGCTATCCACATCATCCATTCTCTTAACCAATCAATTGTCCATGTCATCTCCACTAATTAATCACACATCATCTATTCCTTAAGCCACATCATCCACTATTTGATCCATTATTTATCCATGACATCCATATTTATTAATGATTTTTTATACATCCATGAAAACTATTCGCATTATAAATCCTTTATCCATATAATTACCTCATTAATTTTAGTTGTAAAATTAACAAATATTATACATTGATTAAATTTAGATTCTCGATTATGTGCCCAATCGAATCCTGAATATTCCCGAGAAATTTTCCAGTTGCATGTGCCATATGTCCTTTCGTTTATATTAAAGTTTTTATAAAATGTTCCCGCTGCAACGCGCAGGGTATTTTTCTAGTATATGAAATAGGACACCACTAAGGCATTCATATCGTGCGACAATCGGAAACAAGTCCATATGTGCCATCAAACGGCTAAACTAAAATGGCGGCGCGTGACCTGACATAATGTTGAATGTTTTCGTTCTATATAAAACTCCAAGAAAAAGGATCGAGTTGAAATTAAACATCCACAAAATGATTCTCTTTATTCTCAATCACAGCATATAGTGCCACACATGATAGAGAGGGAAGCCCACACATGCCTGTCGCGCACATCCATGGATGCATCATGCTTATTATTCATGAACGAGAGATTTATCTCTAGTTGCACTAAAGCTCGTTGTCCCAAGCGAGGCAGTACCGAGTGAGGTATTTTGTCTCCAAGTTGCACTGCTCCGGCGTGACGAGTATTCTGGCGAAGTCCCTCTGCGGCTCCCAGGGGCATCCGGGAAGGTCCTTGATGCCGCCCGGAGTAGAGTCCCGCGCTGAAAAGTTGCCTAGCGCCTCGCAGCGGCAGTGCCGACCAATCTGTGAAAGCTCCAGGCAACACTGGTATCTCATCTTTGAGATGGGGACGGACGGCGCCCCGAGGATACCGGCGCCACAGGTTTGGTATGCCACATACTCACGACAGCTTGGGAGAGGACTGGCCGGAATACCCATGCCTGGGTAGCAGTAAGCTCCGGTGGCGGTGGCAGCGGCGAAGACTGAGACCAGGAGTGCGGCCAAGAGGAGCAGACTGCAGCTGGACTTGGACGCCATGTTATTCTAGCTATAGGTTTGATTCGTTGGTGTACTTTCTTTTGTGCACTTCACAGGTAGATGTAAGCTAGATGTGCCACACTTGCTTCCATATATTCCCAGAGAGACAGATATATAGCTGGCAGCAATTACTAACTAATTTTGTTGTGGTATACGATGATTAGTTGTCGTGAACTAGAGTGCGATTATTAGTTAATTCGTTGGAACAGAATTTGGAGTACAAGATGTCCTTTGCGTCAAAGTAGTGAGCATATATAGCTTGTTCTGGTCATGGTTGATGTGGTATTATTTTCTTGTACGCTTATATTTCTTGTCAGGTTGTCATCGGCTCTAAAAGTGGAAGTTCAGTTAAGCTAGAGGTTTTATTTACGCGTGCGAGTGATGCTAAACCGACAGTGGAGTTGATTTTGGCATGCTGTGACGACCAAACGTTGGTGACATATGTGTGATCAACTTTGCCGTCTATTGGCATCAAAAAAAACTTTGCCGTCTATTCTCGAAAAAAAAAACTTTGCCGTCTAAGAAACGAAAGCTTCTCCACGCCTTAGGGCGTGTTTGGTTAGGTGAAGATGCCTCCCACCTCAAAAAAAAAGTCTTACCCAACCCGATGGATGCAAAAAAATGAGCGTTTGGTAAGTTGGTCCAGTTCTGCGTATCTATATCGAACGAACCTTTAAACACCTTGGGCCTACCGAATGCCCGTTTCGGCCGTTTTTCCAGAGCCATGTTCCTAGCAGCCAACAAGTCCATTGAGTGGCTCTGCTGGGTAGGTGAGTTTGCTCTGCTCACCTCCTTAAACTACTCCACTCTAATCTACACAAATATAGTTCGATTCAAAAGTAAAGTGTACATGAAAACTATGCACGTCGATGAGTAGGTTCTATTTGTGTGTTCGGTTTTGAGTTTCTCGACTGTAACTTCTCAATTTTGAACCGATGATCTTAATTTTGTAGACGAATTTTGTCAAATTCATTCCACTCCGTTGACGTCTGAAATATCCTTTGATGAGCGTGTTCATCTCGACTTTTGTCAAAAGGGGTTGCATGGAGGCATCGCCCTCATATGAATTGTATCAGTGTGATGCTAATTTATGATTTTAATAAATCATCCACCAAACATCTAAACAAGAAAACCACTAAGACATTCTGATCATAAAACAATCCATATACTCCCTCCGTTCACAAAAAGATGTCTCAATCTTTTCTAGATTTGTATGTATGTAGACATACTTTAGTGTGTAGATACATCCAAATTTAGATACAGTTGAGACATCTTTTACGAACGGAGGGAGTAGTAGTTATCTCACAAACGCTGAAAATCAGCGATACAAACGCGCTATCAAATTGCCAAAATGGTTAAGCGTGATCTTTTTTTTTTTTGCGGGGTAATGGTTAAGCGTGATCTGACATAATTTGGAAACGTTACCTCTATATTTTTTTTTTTGAACCGAGGCAAAAAACTTGCCATTTTCATTAATTAGGAAGAAGTGGGAATTGGCCGGTTAATTAGCGGGAAACCGGCCTAAAACCGAAACAATACCCTCAACGACCGTCATGGAACACGACCGTCGCGAGGGCACACACAGCCACCCTGGCTACCCACACAAGCTGCACACACACCACCGAAGCTAGAGTCGTCGTCGAGGTTGCCTCCCGTGTCATCGTCATCAAGCTGCACACCTGCAGCGATTCCGACTTCACAGATAACCACCAAGGAGACCATCTCCGAAGCGGCGTCGAGAAGCCCACGTCGGCCTATGCCAAACAGATGGCTCTTCGTGAAGAGCAGGCAGCTCCGATTTTGTTGGAGAGCTCCGAAAACGAGATGCGCAAGACCTGCGCCGAGAGAGATCTTCACCACCGGACCGCCCTTGCAGGTCACCGTACGCCGCCCAAGAGGATAGCAGCTTCAACTTCACAGCTTGGAGAAACCAACACGAAGAAACTCGGACACGCCGGACAAAGCCGACTACGAAGCCATTGCCGCGACCAAACCATTGCTCCTCAACATTGTCGTTGTCACGCATACCACCACATGGAAGAACCACTTTGCACACCGGACTGCCGGCCGCAAAGCCGTGAGCGGCCAGCCCACCGGCAAGCGTGAAAGGAAGCAAGCTTCTCAAGGTGACACCTGCAAGAAGGAAAGCGACGTCGAGGACGACGCTCGTCGCCCGACCCGACGGGTCTAGATTTTCACCTGAAAAGTTTGCTTCGAGGATGAAGAGGTCGAAGAAGACTCCACAGCGGTGCCTCCAAGGAGGAGAGCGACGCCCGCGGGCGCCGCCGCCGCTGGCCGTCGATAGCCGGACCAAACTTTCGTCCGAAGCTTCTCGACAGCCACCTCACGCCCACGCCGCCACTGAACCGCTCACCCTGGACGTGGAGGCCGCGCCACCACCACGCCAGACCACCACCAATCCTCGAAGCCGAGATCTGGCCGCCCAGAATCGACACCCATCCTGCAGTCACGCAACCACCACGGAAGAGCGAGCCTGCCGTCGTCGGATAGCATCACCAGGGGCCTGGAGGAAGAGCTGCCACCCCACCACGCCAAGCCGGCCGAGCCGCCGGGGGTCCCGACCTGCCCGCCGCCGTCGCTGTCCAGGGGCCGAGGCCTTCGAGCCGCTGGAGCAGCACCGCCCTGGGAGCCCGCCGCCGCTCCGCATCGTTGCCCACCGCCGCGTCGCGTCGTCGAGGCTGGGCCGAGCCTCCCCCACCGCCGCGTACCGGAGCCGCCGCCCCGAGCACCGAGATCCGCCGCCACAGGACAGCCCGAGACCCCATCCCCTTTGGGGGCGAGGTGCGCCACCACCGCGGACCAAGCCGGCGGCAGCGGCGGCATGGGGCACGGAGGAGGAGCCCCCGACGGCTAGGGTTTGTGGTTCTCTGCGCGACACGGGAGTCGGGGACCACAGTTGTAGTTGTGAAGAATGGCATGATTTGTTACCTCTATATAGAACTCCATGAAAAATGATTGAGTTGAAATTCAAGAACACAAAATTTGTGATTCTCTTAATTCTCAATCATACTAGCATATAGCGCCACACCTGTTGAGAGCTGAGCGCACATAGGTACTGGTGGATGTAAGCTAGACGTACGTACCACACCTGCTTGCATATATCACAGACGAGCCTAGCTTTTCTTGTCATGGTTGATGTGGCATTATCTCCCAAACATCTCTGTTGGTGGCGACATGCATGGGAGACGTTCCGTCGGTTCTGTGGGAGGGGATGATTGTTTTACAAATCTACCCTTTGCTTGTTGAAAATACCTGCTTTGCACACAAATGGCAAGCTGGCCCAAACGGTCCAAAAAAAATCATGGTTCAGGCTGGGCCACGGGCTCGGGCCTCTTTTTTAGCCGGAAGAGTAGATCGGGCCGGTTTTGGGCTTGGCATGTGGGCGGGCTATAATGGAGGCTTGGCCTGAGGCTCGACGTTTTTCACCTATTTAGTCTAGCCCTGATCTTGATTTTTAAGCATTTTTTTGGGTCCAGCCCGAGATACAGCCAGGACTACACACATGGCACATCCGGTCATCTGAATTGGGAGAAAGCACATCCCTCCATCCTAGTTGTACCTTCCACCAACTAGGATGGTGGAATGTGCTTCCCACCAACTGGATGCCCCGAAGAGCGGTTTATACTTGTACAAAATGGATGTCACCAATGGTGGCCACCAATCAGCCAAATATGGCATTCAGATGTCTGGGCTCTCTGCCTATGTTGGCCACCAATCGGCCAAATATGGCATTCAGATGTCACTCGGGCCGCTGCAGCCAAGTCTGGTCCATCACCTCCGATGGTGGTGGTGAGCCGGCCACCTGCCACCCCATGTCGTCACCTTATGTGGTCACCGTCGTGATGCTCCATGTGGCTCCCTCATCCTCGCGTTCGCGAGTCTCCTACATCGCCATCCACAGAACTTCGACCGATGTTGCCTTCGTTGTGGCGATGCCGCCGCAAGTCTAGGCAAGGACCATCATGACCCCCCCCCCCCCCACACACACACACACACACACACTTTACGGTGGCACCAGCGGGCATGTCAAGAATGGGAAAACTGGTCGCCGTGGTAACCAAGGTATTGTCGGATGCAGGGGTTGTGCATACACGTTGTACAAAGTGTTCGTCAAGACTACATAGGTAAATCCCCAACTGCCCCGTATGGCCTTTTTAGATGATGACGTCCTGGTCTTGGTTTACAATGTGTACTTAATCCCTCACATGCTGGCAAGTTTGAGAGATCAACAACCGTATTGGCGGGGCCTGTGGGATGAACCTAGGTACTTGTTTGTCAACTCAATGGCCAATTGAAGAAACAACCATCATGAAAGGTATGTGTTGTTTAGCTAAGCTCCAAAATTTTACTATAAACAATATAAGGTCTTGTACAATGGAAAGGTGATTAGAGAGATCCTTACGAAAATGAACGGATTTTTGCTTAGCATTAGGGCCTATTTATATATGAGAGGTATTGAATTAGACATCTTTTGATATAAAAACAAGTACCCGTGCCAACGAATAAACCGGTTTATTTTGGTAAGCATCTCGCTACACAGTTTGCGTTATACAAGTCCTAATAAGGGCATTGTGTGTTCGGCGCTAGGACAAGTATTCTCCGTGGCGGGGTGCCGGTGCTTGGCACTGGATTTCTCCTCCGTTTGTACAGGAGCTCTTCTGGGGTCTCGGTGGTTGCTGCTGGCGCCATCGCCTTTCCCCGGCTTTCTCCGGTCGGCCGTGGTGGCGAGGGGAGAAGGTGGGGTCGAGGTGTTCTCGGTGGCGACTCCGGCAAGCCGTGTTCGAGCTCAGCGCAGGGTTGGATGGAAGAGGGGCGGTTGCAGGTTGAAGGCGCCATGGCCGTGCGCGTTCAGCGTCCTTCGGCTCCGTCGCTTGCGGCGGACGGCTTCTGCGGCTTCTACATGAGTGGGGTGCTTCCTTCCTGGGGTGTGCGGCGGCCTGGCGCCTTCTTCTCCGGCGGTGCTCGGCGTTGGAGGTCTTCTTCAGGCTCTTGCGGTGGTTCAGCACTTGCTGCTGTTGCGCTGTGTTCTTCGGTTTGTTATTTCTGCGTATTTCTGTACTTTGTTGTGTTTTTCTGTGGTTGGATACGCAGTGTAAGATCCTTTCAAAAAAAAGTATTCTCCGTGTATCTCCTAAGTCGTATGACTGTGGGATTTCTTTACTAGGGCATGTGCCGGCTTAGGGTCTGCGTTGTACCTGCCCTAGCCGGCCATGGCTTCACGGCCTTCACCCCTAGTCTTTATTTATGTTGATCTTTGTGCTGTTTGCAGAAGAACTGATACGTTGTGTACAGAGGAAGGCGTCCAGGAGTGTACAATTCCTGGCGGAGCTGGCACGAACAAGTGACAGGGTTCTCCAACAACAGCTTTCAGGGGTTCGAAACTTTGTAAGAGGCCCAGGAGAACTACTTGAACAACAATGAGGTAGTAGCTGATGAGGTGATAGAACATCAAATGATAGCTCAGCTGGTGGCTAATGAGGTGGTAGCCGATGTGGGTAATCATGTGGCAGGTAGTAGAATGAAGGAATCATCATGGTCCTGGTTGTGGTCATTGTGAAACTCTTTCTGTTTTAGAGTATGATCGGTTGTATGATCATAGCATGGTAATCTCACCATGTTTGAACTATGGTAACTATAGCGGGCTGCTTGCACGCAACCAATCAATCGTGCCCTCGTTCTAGCTTAGCCCAAAAGTAAAGATTGCATCGAACCAAACAAAATGGTTCTGTTTACTCATACCATGCGACTAACCCAGCTACGGGCTACCAACAACATGGCTGAAGGCCGTTCTTCCGTGACCCTGGGCATGCCTCAAAGATACGAGAAACTGCTGCACCAGTAAGAAATCCCCGGAGCCTGCTGGATATGATGGAGACGCATCTGTGCATGCACGGGACAAGCCAAAATAGTAACGTAATCACCTCCATCCTAACACGTTGATGGGCAGCTAATCTAGTCTGCAATATCTAATTAATTATGCTTCTGTTGCCAACGAAAGTTTTTGGCAGTTAACCCGCCATGGCTGCCACCTGAGATTGTTTACTCTTGGTCAGGCTGTCATTGCACGTGCGGACGTGTTCTATACCAGTTTTTTTTTTTTTTTGTAGAGGATCGATGGAGGGAACCATTTTGGTGGCTCTAGGAGTCCAGCTAGGCAGCTAGCTATTACTACTAGTAGTGCGGGCAGGAGCTGAGGTACGGACGATGAATTGTTATACTATGTGGCAAGACGAGCCAGGTACTCCAGGCAAGCGAGCCATCAACATTGAAAATTACAAAAGCTAGCTGCATATGAAACCACAGAATCTGGAAACCCCCACCCCCCCCCCCCCCCCCCCGCGCTTCTACAGTGGACAGTGGCGAGCGGGAGGCGACTCCGGCCCGCCCAGCTCCCGCCGGATCCCTCACCTCCCGCCGCCGGAGCGCCGGATCTGCGTTCCGGGCGTGTAGATCGGGGTGCGGGCGTCGCGGCCGTGGCGGGAAGGGCGGCGGCGTCGCGTTTTTGGAGCTCGGCGGCTTCCCCTCCTCGGCGTCGTCTCCGGCGGTGCTGGTGGGCTGCTGGCTCCCCGCTCTACCGGTGCTTCCTCCGGCGTCGGCTGGAGCTCGAGAAGTGGTGTAGGAGGCCGGGATCCAGATCTCTGAGTCGCCTGCGGCATCGACGGCATCGGCGCGGGCTCCAGGCGATGGCGTGCTCTGGTGGTCTTCCAGGTCCTCTTCTCCGTCAAGACCCAAGCGGTGGACTGAAGACGGCGGCTCTGTCGACGGCTTCCTGGCCGCGGTTCGCTGCATCTTCGCCGGCTCGGGTGGAGCCTGGTGGCAGCGCGCGGTCGGCGGTCACCGTGGTGAGGCGGCGGCGGTGGATCTGGGCTCTCAAGGCTGGGTTTGTTTTCCTTGTTTCTTGAGTTTGTACCACTAGTTCTGTTGTTCTTCGATCTGTATCCTTCGATCTCAAAAAAAACAGAAGGTGCAGAGAGATGGTCGTCCTGGCCTGCTTCTGCTTGTCGTCGTACTCGGAACTGTAGACTGGGTCAGGTGAGAATAGGTCAGGTGGTGCGAGACTTGAAAGTTGAAAGACTCTGCTGCTCTGATTATGCCGCGTTGACAGTCTCTGTTGAAATGCAGCCCAGGTGACCCAAGACGAAGAGTCCGGTCTAAATCGTACAGTGCGTACGCCTTCGATCTGTTTCCGAAGACCAAAGCCTTGTCGGGTCGGGGAAAGCATGTTTCCAACGTGGCATCTGACGTCACCCCACTGTACATGCCTTTAGGCTCGAAATGGAGGTGGGAGGCAAAGATTAGGGAAGCCCATAGTGATTGTTGGAATCTCGAACCGTATTCGATACATGCTAAACCTAGCAGATGAGATCAGACCACGTAGATCGATTACATACTACTCAGAAACTGTATTGGATATTGTAATAAGAAGACGTGAATGAATATTATAGAAATAACTATACTAGATCTCGTAAGGATCTACCGATTTGAGAATGTAACAAACATGTGTATGAAACAAAACAATGGCAGCGTACAAATCTCCTATGAATCAACTGTATTTGTGAATATATGTACAAAACAAAGGCAATATGTTCAATTCTTGATAAGTTGGTAGCTTTGAAAAAATAATGTTGAATCTTGTGTACAACAATGTTATTTTTCTGAGCCATGTTGAATCTAGTGTTAATCTGGTTTTCTATGTGAAATGTTGTCACTTGCAATCAAAGAAAAGTTTGTTTATTTAAGGATAAATTTTGGATGAAACATATATAAACTACAAAACCTTACTAAAGAATGCATGTGTGGCTGGATGAAAGCAGAGAAAAGACATGTAAAAACCTGAAAAGGCAGGGCCGTTATGCGAAAGAGAAATGGACTTAAGATTGGAGCTGGACCAAGATGGGAGGGCCTTTTGTAGATTGCTAGCACGAATCTCTAACAAATGTGGAATTGCATTGTTCTTGAGGAACTCGGACGATTTCCCTTGATCGATGCTAGATCCGTGCGGTTTGCCCTTTCGCTTTCAGGGACCTTGAACAAAGCGCTAAAACCACAATGGACAAAAGAGACCGTGAAGCCGTTGTCACCAACAAAATGGCACATGGAGAATGGCCGATCGAGCTGAAGGTGCCATCGAAGCACACCGCTCTATGTTGTACAGTTTTTTTAGGAACTCGTACTATTTCCTTGATTGATGCCTAGATCCGATAGGTTGGACCTTTCGGTTTTGGGGATGGTGAACAAAAACGCTAAAACCACGTGGAGAGAAGAGGTTGGGAATCCGTTTTTACCAGCAACGTGGCACACAGAGAATGGTTGATCGAGCAGAAGGTGACGTCGAAGCACCCTACTCTATGTTAGATTTTTTCAGGGGCTAAATTGTAAAAAATTCCACGTACCTACAGAAAAGTAGGCACAAAAGGGGAGACTTTTTATTCTCATAGGTGGTTTCTAAACATAGGTGTGGAGACGTCCTCGGAGGACAAGAGGAACACATAGTAAATTAGTATACGCTCTCTTCGCCCTCGTCCTATCGCCGATCCGATCTAGCATGGCGAGCCTCTCTTTTCTCGCCGCCTATGGTGCTCGACCACAAACCAAATACGGTGTTCGGCTGTCTCTCGGGCCGTCGTATCCAAGCCTAGTCCATTGTCCCGATGGATGTGGTGAGCCGCCCTCCACCCGCCGTCATCGCAACCTTATGGTCGGCGTTGTCACAGTGCTCCGGATGGCTCCTGTTGTCCCCTCCTTCTGACTTTGCCCTATGTGGTGTCGAGCGCGGCGCCGCCGCCGATGGCTGCGGTCTAGGCGAGGACCATGGCGACTATCACCCTGATTTTGTGGTGGCACCATCAGGCAGGTCGACTAGGGCAAATCAACCGTTGTGATTATCAAGGTACTATCGGATGCAAGGAATGTCTTGATGATGTTCAAAGAGTTCGTCAAGACTACAAAGGTAAATAACCAACTGCCACGTCTGGCCTTTTCTTGATGATGTCGTCCTTTTCTTTGTTTACAGTGTGTGAGATAAATCCACAGCTGTACCGACCGGGTGTGTGGGATGAACATAGCAACTTGTTTGTAAACTGAATGTCCAATTGAAGAAACAAGCATCATGAAAGGTACTTGTTGTTTACTTACAAGCTCTCAAATATAAACATCGCGATATATATATTTTGCGTTGTGCATGTCCTGATAGCCGACCATGCCTTCAACCCCTAGTCCCGATCATTACGTTTAAGAGATCACCAAAGCTGCCTCGATCGAGACACATCTCTTGTCTGGTGGCAGCTAATTTATACACTCATTTGCAATATCAAATTACACATCAGTTGGCACCGATCCAACGAAGTTTTTGGCAGTTAACCCGCTGTGGCTGCCACCTGATATTGTTTAATCTTGCTTAGGCTGTCAGTGCACGTGAGGAGGTTTTCGATCCTAGTTTTTAAAAAATGCGTGCCTAGCGCTCAATCGATAAATACCAGTCGGCTGACGTTATCTCATAGTTTTAGTTTCAACATAAGTACGCAAATCGCGATTCAAATCTGATGGCAAATAAGTTACAATCCATGTGTAACTTCAGTCGCAGCCCACTTGCGACTCACATATTACGAGCCATGATGCAAGTCTAATGGCTATGAAGTTGCAATCCATGTGTGACTAAAGAAATCTCAGTCGCAACTCACGGATCACACGCGATACAAATCTATTGACTAGCCAAGCAACTTAAATTTAGTTAACTTTCAGACTAGCAATTCCGCAAAAGAAAAGATCGATCCAGTAAAGCATTTGGTGTCTCTAGGTATTGCGGGCAGGTGTTTAGGTACGGATGAATGAATTGTTAAATGTGGCATCGGTAGCACGACATGACATGGTGGAGTTGTCCGCGTTTGTGCGTGCGTGCCATCAACATAGAAAATTGCAAAAGCTTTTATCAAAAAAGAAAATTGCAAAAGCTACATATAAAACCACCCAAGGTGCAGAGTTGGTCGTCCTGGCCTTCTTGTCGTGGTATTACAGATTGTAGACCGGGTCAGTTTAGTTGAAGTCAGGTCGCGCGAGACTTGAAAGTTGAAAGACTTTGCTGCTGCTGTGATGCCGCGTTGTCGCGTTGACGACAGTCCGTTGTTGCAGTACACAGCTAGCTGAGTATTCCTTGGTCTGAAGAACGAGTCTCTGTTGAAATGGTGAGCGATGAGTCCGGTCTCGATCGTGCAGCTTTGGTTTCCAAGTCACCATTGATTTCAGTGGCACGGTGCATGATCCGGCAAGCAAAAGGAAAGAAACTACTCTAGGAGTGTTAGGGGAAAATTGGAAATAATTCAAAGAGAAATTATCGTTATCGATGACAACTAAACATAGGCGTGAATCCTTATCGGAAGGCTCGAAATGGGAAAGCAGATAGAGAGGATGCGAAATTAGGGAACCAATAATGATCGTTACGAAGAAAGAAAGAACAAATAGTGATCAAAATTAGGGAGTAGTAGTGTTGGGGGAAAAATGGAAGTAATTCAAAGAAATTTATCGTTACCGATGACAGCTAAACATAGGTGCGAATCATTCTCGGAAGGCTCGAAATGGGAAAGCAGGCAAGAATTAGGAAGCCAGTAATGATCGTCGGAACTCGGAGCTGTACGGTGTGTCTGTAAAGACCACTACTGATTGGCTACTCTGGCTGAACCTAGCAGATGAGATGAGACCACGTCGGTCGATCAGGTACTACTCAGATGTGAACGAGGTCTCGCCGTAGATTGCGACATACACAGACACACAGGGGCCGTCAGCAGGAATTCGATAGATCCCCACCGCCGACGCACGCACGCCGCCGGCTTACCAGCGGAGTACAAAGGCAACCACCCCGCAAAGCCGCCGGAGCAGCAGTTCCCTCCCCCTCTGCTGCTCCCAAAACCTCCTGCTCGCTCGCTCCACACGCTCGGATGGGCTGCTGCCGCTCCTCGCTGCGGACCCCAACCTGACATTTGGGACCCAGGAAGGAGGACTGATAACATGGATGTAATATTTCTGAAATATTTTTTTATATATTATTTGTCAAATTTGTATAAAGGAAATTATTAA
Source organism: Poa pratensis (assembly GCA_947311845.1). Lineage (NCBI taxonomy): Eukaryota > Viridiplantae > Streptophyta > Magnoliopsida > Poales > Poaceae > Poa > Poa pratensis. Next base: position 16,720,375 of record CAMZMU010000054.1, read on the forward strand.
TTTTTGTATATATTATTATTTTAATTTTGTAATAAAATAAGAACATTTTTAAATTTATATATGAAATAAAAGGTGGGTCCCCTCTGAAACAATTTGTTTCTATATAAGTTTTGCTAAATTTGAAATAAAGTAAAATATTTTTTAATATTTTATATATATCTTGAATAAAAAATGGTGGGTCTCCGTAGACACGTGGGGGCGCGACGTGATGGCCTGTGGACACGTGGAAGAGCATGTGCGCAAAATATTGTTTGCCTGGCTGACAGGTGGTCCCGTTTGAGACTGTTTCAGTACACGCGCGGAACAAAGGTTGTCTCGCCCTGACATGTGGGTCCATCTGCAACATCTTTTGGACCGGTGTGGAAAAAGTGTGGGTCTAGATCTGACAGCGAGGCATCGGACTGTACATGCGCACGGACGCCAAACTGAGTGGGTCCATGTCTGTCGGTTGCCAAAATCCAGTGGCCTGTGAAGGTTTGTGTCTAGCCAGGCTCGTCCTGTTCAGCCCGCCAAATAGCCTATGACGGACGACCCCTTGAGATTGGTGACGGTTAGACCCGTTTCGTCTGACTTTTTTGGGGCTGGGCGGGCCTTGCATGGAGCGCTGACGAGAAATACCGAAGACGTAAAAAAGGTCCAGATCAGCCACAGATACGAGATCCGTGCCGAGAAATCCGTCGTAGATTCGCGGAAGTGTTGTAGTGTGTGGTTTTTTTTGTATTTTCTCATGGCAATTAAACGTAGGTGTTAATCCTCATCCGAAGCCTCCACACGGAAAAACAAAGATTAGGGAAGCCACTACTGATCCTCAGAATCTGCAACGGATTTATATTATGGATGAAATTTGGATGAAACATATATAAACTACAAAACCTTAGTGAAAATGCTTGTGTGGCTGTATGAAATTAGAGATGGCAGACATGTAAAAACCTGAAAAGATAGGGGCGTTCTGCGAAAAATTAATGGGTGTGAGGTCGAGGTTGGACCGAGGTGGGAGGGCCTTTCTGTAGATTGCTGGCATGAATCTCCAACAAACTCGGTGAGAGGAGGGGGGTGCCTACATGTGTAAGGTTTGTCATTTCGCTTTTGAGGATTGTGAACATAATCACTAAAACCACGTGGACAACACAGGTTGAGAAGACGTTGTCACCAGCAACGTGGCGCATGGAGAATGGTCCATCGAGTAGACCAGCAACGTGGCACATGGAGACTGGTCAATCGAGCAGACGATGTCGTCGATGCACACTACTCAATCTTGTAGACTTTTTTTGCAGGGGCTACTTTGTAGAATTTTCATGTGCCTATGAAAAATCAGTCACAAAAAGGGAAACTTTTATTCCCAAATGTGGTATCTAAACATAGGCGTGCAGGCGATATGTGTGTGGGGGGTGGGGGGGGGGGGGGGGGGGGGGCGACCAGAGGAGCACATCGTAAAGCAAACTAATGGTAATTAGTAATACATGAAAGTTGTGTACGCTCTCCTCGCCCTTCTCTTCTCGCCTTCGTCGTCCCGTCGCCGATCCGATCTACCATGGCGAGGCTCTCCTGACTCATTGCCTATGGTGCTCGACGACCGACCACATGTGGCGTTCTCGTGCCGCTGCAGCCAAGCCTGGTCCATCGGTTTGATGGCGGCGGTGTGCCGCCCGCCACTTGCCGTCGTCGCAACCTTATGGTTGGCGCCGCCGTGGTGCTCGGTTGGCTCCCGTGCTTCCCTCCTTCCCGACTATCGTACGTCCTTGTCATCAGAACTTGGCCCGATGTGGCGTCGAGCCCGACGCCACCGCTGATGGCTGCGGGTCTAGGCGAGGACCATGGCGACCATCACACACACTTTGTGGTGGCACCATCAGGCATGTCGACTACGGCAAATCGACCGCTGTGATTGCCAAGTACTCGGATGCAAGACTACAAAGGTAAATAACTACTTCTATCATTTTTTTCTTATGATGTCATCATGTCTTTGTTTACGGACAACCGTATCGAGCAGTCGTGTGGGATGAACATAGCTACTTGAAAGGCCAATTGAAGAAACAAGCATCATGAAAGGTACGTGTTGTTTAGTTACAAGCTCCCCCCAAATATAAGAAGTTTAAGGGCATGCACGATGCAAGGTGGTTGGAGAGGCGCTTACGAAAATTATACCGAGTTTTACTTAAGCACTAGTACTAATTAGCCGATTTATTTTTACAAACTTTTAGTCTAAATATCTTTCATGGCGCCTTCTTGATCATTACATTACATGTAAGAAAAGATGGCTGGATCGAGACACATCTTGTCTGGTGGCAGCTAATCTATACACCCATTTGCCATATCTAACAACATATTTAATTTTAAGTTGCAACACAATTTTAACTCATTGTTCATACGAATCACGATACAGATCTATTGGTTATGGAGTTGCAACCCATGTGTAACTATGTCAATCTCAGTTGCCACTCAAAGATCACACGCAATGCAAATATGATGCTGACTGAGATTTAGTTAATTCTCAGAACTAGCAATCCCGTTATTACAAGAAAAAGATGAAAGCCTTTTGGTGTCTCTATGATGCTAGGTACTGCGTGCAGGGGTTTAGGTACGAATGAATGAATTGTTAAATGTGGCATCGGTAACACGACATGGTGGAGTTGTCCGCTTGCGTGCGTGCGTGCGTGTCAGGTACGCGAGCCATCAACATAGAAAACTGCGAAAGCAGGATATAAAACCAGAGAGAGATGGTCGTCCTGCCGTGCTTGTCGTGGTCGTACACGAATCGTAGACTGGGTCAGGTCAGGTCGCGCGAGACTTGAAACTTGTACGATTCGAAATTGGGAAAGCAGGGAGTTTGGGAAAAATGGAAAGAATTCAAAGGAATTTACCGTAATCGCTGACAGCTAAACATAGGTGTGAATTCTTTAGCAGAACGCTGGAAATGGGAAAGCAGGTAGGCGAAAAATTAGGGAACTAATAATGATCGTCCAAAAATGGAAGTAATTCAAAGCAAATTGTTATCGTTAGCCGTGACAGCTAAACATCGGTGTGGGTGTGAATCCTTATCGGAAGGAGGCCAATAATGATCGTCGGAACTGTACTCCCTGTAAAGCCCACTACTGATTGGCTACCTGCTGAAACTAGCAGATGTGATGAGACCACGTCAGATGTGAACAAGGTCTCGCCGTCAGCAGGAATTCGATCGATCCATAGATAGATACTGTAGATAGATCCCCACCGCCGACGCGCGCCGGCGTCCAGCCAGAACGAAACCCAACCCCTGAGAGCCGGAGCACGAGTACAAATGCCCCAGCGCTAAAGGCAACCACCCCGCAAAGCCGACGGAGCAGCAGTTCCTCCTCTTCCCCTCTGTGCTCTCCACACAGCCCGCGCCGACGGTACCCCGATGGGCTGCTGCCGGTCCTCGCTGCGGGCCGGAACCCACCCGGAGAAGCCGCCGGGGAGGGCGGGGTCAGCGCCGCCGCCGCCCCCAAACCGCCCTCCTTCTCCGCCAACCCGCACCAGGCCGCGCCGCCCCCGCCCTCGTCCTCGTCGTCCTCGGGCGTGGCGCCCTTCGCCGAGTTCTCGCTCGCGGACCTGCGCGCCGCCACGGGCGGCTTCGCGCCCGACAACATCGTCTCCGAGAGCGGCGACAAGGCGCCCAACTTCGTCTACCGGGGACGCCTGAAGGGAAACACCGGTCGACGCGCGATCGCCGTCAAGAAGTTCGCCAAGATGGCCTGGCCCGACCCCAAGCAGTTCGCGGTACGTCCCGACCCGATCCCTCCCCCGAACATGTGTGTCTGCTGCGGTGCGTTACTGACTCACGGATTCGCTCTGGGTTTCTTTGTTTGTTTCCTTGGTTCGCAGGAGGAGGCCCGGGGCGTGGGAAAGCTGCGCCACCGCCGCCTCGCCAACCTCATCGGCTACTGCTGCGACGGCGACGAGCGCCTGCTCGTCGCCGAGTTCATGCCCAACGACACCCTCGCCAAGCACCTATTCCACTGTAAGTTTACCCTGCGGCGACCGATCCTTAACCTACTAGAGCACTCTGTTTCTGAATTTCTGCTCGTTTGTCCATTTATTTTCTCGGCCATTTTCGGCACATACATGTTGCAAGATTCATGTCACTTGCAGTTCCTGATTAAGGTATATATAACCTGGCAAAAGGGACAGATTAGCCTGCTGCTCCGAGCAACTGCTGCCGCAAACCGACCCCTGCATTTGGTGTACCCAACGAATCATTAGGACAGCTCTCTGTTATATGCCATTCCTCTTCTTTAGTTGCTGGCATGTCCTTGATTCGATCAGGACCAATTAAGGCACAAGCTCCCTAAACGCCTGACATAATTTTATTGAATGTCTGCTTATGCTTATTATAGTTTGGGATTCAGGGCATATTGCAATGTGTAATTGTCTTGTCACAGTGAATTCGCTCTAGTTATGACCAATGTAGTTAGTAGCTATTTATGTACCTATGGAGGTTCTTTCGTGACCCTGAACTTAGGTTGCTCATGAACGACTTGACACCAGAGTGCATGTATATATTTTATCGGCAACAATTGCTATCAGTATTGTATTATCTATCTAGAACCCCTACAAATATGCATATGATTTCTTCTTTTGATGACCACGGTTGCATCTGCCGTTTGTGCATAAATTTACAAAACTACATTTCAGTTCACTTTCGTGATACTGCTTTCGCTCTTCTGCAGGGGAAAACCAGACTATTGAATGGGCTATGCGTCTAAGAGTTGCGTACCACATAGCTGAAGCACTGGACTATTGCAGCAATGAGGGTAGACCTTTATATCATGACCTAAATGCATATAGGGTCCTTTTCGATGAGGTAAGCAACCAATTGTTCTGCAGTATTTCGTTGTTGTTTTATCGTATGGAGAACAACTAATTGTTGTCTCATCTGGTTAAGGAAGGAATGTATTTTTTCTATCTCTAGAAATGCCTCTCCTGCAAGTGTTGTTGTGCATCTATGGGAACTGGGAAGTTGCATTTAGTGATTCCATTTAGCTTGTGCTACCAACGTGGATATGGCTTTTCTGGTAGTTATTTGGATGTTTGCCGTGCTAGCTGGAGATAGAGGTGGTTGTTACCAACTTTCTTACCTTTAGTGTTTGGTAAAAAACATCTTTATATGGAAATGTCAACTCTTACATGATAGATGTTCATGAAAATGATATATTCACCCTAAGAACAATCTCTCTTTTTTACTCTAGTTGTATGATGTTTCATTGATGTGTACTTCGTTTTTGAGGAATGATTACTTGATTAGGGCCACATGAAAGGCTAAAGCACTTCTAGATGATGTTGAATGCCTGCAACAGTCGTATGCACAGTTCTCTATTTTTTATCTTCTGTGAGCAAAATTACTAATATGATTATCGGCAGAATGGAGATCCTCGTCTTTCATGCTTCGGTTTGATGAAGAACAGCAGAGATGGGAAAAGTTATAGCACTAATCTTGCATACACACCTCCTGAATATTTAAGAAATGGTATGTTCTTATCCTCATACTAGTACTTAAATGTTTTTTCTCCTGAATGGAGTATTATCCAAAAATCCTTTAGCGAACAAACTTTTGTTTTCGTTTACTGTACGTGCACTTTCGCTTTTCTTTGTGGCAGAAGTTTCTTATTTTGATTGCTTGGTCAGGAAATTTGGTAAAAATAATTAGGATATTAACTTCTTAAACAGAGTACCGACTTTGACACTAATGGAATGATACCAGGATTTGATAATGGAACTGGGACAAAATAGAGTATAAACATTTTTTTGCCCCTCTATAGAAGTGGTTTATCTTGTTGAATTAGTAATTCGGATTACTGAATTTTTTGGTAATAAGCTGATATGTGTTGTAAGTGATTGTCAAGAAATATGAAGTTCATAGTAAGTCTATGACAAATGGTGCGGAGGTGACTAAAAACTAAGTTCAGAAAATAGTCTTGCATAGCTAGTATAATATGGAATCACTCGAAAGGAAAGATAGATTATTTTACATCTGTTACTCTTTTGATGGTGCTTTTTTGCTTTCTCTGTAAGAGCCACACTGGAAGTGTCATATTCAACTTTGGCACCAAACTAACATCTTTTTTATGGCATTTTCTTTTTTTCTCAGGAAGAGTCACACCAGAAAGTGTCATTTTCAGCTTTGGCACCGTACTACTTGACCTTCTAAGTGGAAAACGCATACCTCCTTCCCATGTATGTTTTGTTGCTAGTAATTGTGCTTCCTTGCTACCCATTATTCTAGTTCTTGTCTGCTACGGGACCCTTTTAAAAAATACCTTGGCAAACCGGCATTCAGCGCTATCGTGTATATATTTTTTCCTTAGCACAATTACCATCACGACACTCCTCTCTGGAAACTTTAATGGTTTTTGTGCTATTGCACTGAAGAGCATGTATCGGGCTGGTTTTATGCCGACCCATTCTTCTGTTCTACCTTTAGATTCTGTACTTTTCTGAAGAATTTGGTAATGAAATTTGGAGTTTTGTGTCCTTAGGAAAACAAACACATATAGGTTAAGTATAGCTGGAATTTATGATTGTAATAGTCGCACCATAGAAGCTGGTGCAGCAAATGGAAGCACTGAAGCTTAGATGTCAAAGAATAGCATATTTTTTGTAGCAGTACTTTAAAACACTATAACTCGTGCTTTTGAATTTACAATTTGTTTGTCTCACTCAGGCTCTTGATATGATGCGAGGCAACAACCTCCAAGTGTTGATGGATTCACATTTGGAAGGAAACTACTCGACAGAAGAGGCGACTGCTTTGGTAGATCTTGCCTCTCAGTGTTTGCAGTATGAACCTAGGGAGCGCCCCAATACAAAAAAGCTGGTCACAGTAATTGAGCCCCTGCAAACAAAACTAGAGGTACATGTTGTGTTTTTATCCTTCTATTTCTCAAATTTGTAAATCAACTTACTTTTTTGCTCGCCCTAGATGGTTTAACCCCTATGATTTGTTGTACAACTTTCATCCTTTAGAACTGTTATGATTTCACAACGACCTATTTCGGCCTTTCTCATGCTGTCCAATTTCGTTTCATTTTTAAAATCAACACAGGTACCTTCCCACGAGATGCTTGGCATTCCGAAGATTGAGGAAGAAGTACCACCTCCTGCTCCACAACACCCTCTTTCTCCCTTGGCTGAAGCCTGTTCTAGGATGGACCTGACAGCTATCCAGCAGATTCTTGTAGCGACACATTACAGAGACGATGAAGGCAGCAATGAGGTAAGGATCAGAGCATTTTGGTTTCACTTTATTCATTCAGCAGGGGTGTTATCCGAGATACTGATCATTATACTCATGTCCTGTTACAGCTATCGTTCCAGGAATGGACACAGCAGATGAGGGACATGTTGGATGCCAGGAAACGCGGGGATTTAGCTTTCCGTGACAAAGATTTTAAGACGGCCATTGATTGTTATACACAGGTAGGCAGTTGAATATATCTGGAGCCTTTTTTAATGTTCTAGAGGTTACTATGTTAGAATCAAGCTGAGTCACTTCCCTTTGGATTGCAGTTTGTTGATGTGGGGAATATGGTGTCGCCCACGGTGTATGCTAGGAGGAGCTTGTGCCACCTCATGTGTGACCAACCTGACGCCGCCCTCCGGGACGCGATGCAAGCTCAGTGCGTGTTACCTGACTGGCCAACCGCGTTCTATATGCAAGCTGTTGCGCTTTCAAAGCTAGACATGCAGAGTGATGCCAAGGACATGTTGAGCGAAGCTTCGCAGCTAGAAGAGAAGAAGCAAAAGAACTCAAGATGATGTTGAGAGTGTGTTCCTGTAAAGATGGGTCGGTTCAGTATCTTTTGCGGCTCAAGTGTTCATGTCGAGACGTGCTATTCTGTCCTTGGGAAAAAATTGTGACAAATTCCGGGTTGAGTTAGGGAGAAAATGTGGGGGGAAAATGCTGTAGAGCGATGTGGTTGTAACTTGTAAGTAACTATTTGGTTTGGCATTACTGTGATGCAATTTTTTGGGCCTATGTGTTTGTAACATTTTTAAAAGTGAATCAGGCATGATGAGATGAAATGAAATTTCTGGTTGAACGCCTGAAGGCAACACAGGGGAAAACGCATTGCAGTTGCAGTCCCCAATCTTGCAAGACGGCCTCCGGTCTTCTTTACCGTGGCATCTCCCCCAAGCCCGAAGCTCTGAAACTGAAAGTAGTTCATTGGAGTGCATTCGCAGATCCAAGGGAACATCAGGGTCCCGAAGCCTGTAGCAATTGCAATCAGTCACTTTTGCTTTCTTGGCCGCGTGTTGACGACGACTTCACGGGGTCTTCAGGGTGTCCCAAGCCCATGTGCAAACCTGATGACCACCAGTCTGCAGCATATGCCAATAAAACCAAACCATGGGCAATGGCTTGCTTCGCCACTCCACAGTCCTCCACTCCATGATTGCTCGCTCAGATTCCAGACACATGGCGGCTCTTTCAATGCTCGCTCTCGCCGGCGCTGCGCTGCTCGCGGCGGCCAGCGGGCAGCAGGCCGGCGTGCAGTCGATCATCTCGCGGGACACGTTCAATTACATGCTGAGCAACCACAGCCTGCCTGGCTGCGAGGGCGGCGCCTTCTACACCTACGACGCGTTCCTGGAGGCCGCGAACGCGAGCCAGTTCCGCCACTTCGGCACCATCGGCGACGAGGAAACCCGCAAGCGGGAGCTCGCCGCCTTCTTCGGGCAGACCTCCCAGCAAACTAACGGTATGGTAGGAGATGTACTAGATTTTTCTTAAATTTTACAGACGAGTGAGGGTTCGTCGTTGTTGTGCCGGCAGGCTACTGCACGGTGGAACAGCCTAATCCGAGGACACGCTACTACGGACGAGGCCCCATACTGCTGACTGGGTAAGTTACTACTCAATCATAGTCTAGTTTATCTCTGTTCTCGTCTGTCTGATACTTCATTTTTTAGCCAACTTTGAGTAGTACCATACACAATTTACGATCATTCACACTTCACAGGGACATGTACCGGCAAGCCGGGGAAACGCTGGAGTTGGACCTGGTGGGCAACCCGGACCTGGTGTCCACTGATCCTGTCGTCGCGTTCAAGACGGCCATCTGGTTCTGGATGACGCCGCAGCCACAAAATCCGTCGTGCCACGCCGTGATGACCGATGGCTGGACGCCGTCTGCCCTGGAACTTGAAATCGGGTTGTTCCCGGGGTACGGCACGACCACCTACATCATCAACGGCATGGAGGTGTGCGGCACGGACTACGCGACGCTCACTGGCGAGGAGGCATGCGTCTGGTACTTCAAGAAGTACTGCAACATTCTCCAAGTGGGGTATGGTGACAACATGATCTGTAAGAACATGAACTTCAGTGTGGATGAGATATTCTTGTCTGTGGAGCCTCAGCCTCATGGAGGTAAGTCTTTCGTGTTAGTCATATCTTTACTCTGCTGGAGCAGCTAGCGATCTTGGGGGTATTTCTGTGATATTCTGATAGTGTGTCGTTCTTGGATATTCCTCACAGAATTTTCGTCTCGGCCTCCTCACAAAACTAGGCTTATGATCGGCCTTTTTATTGGTTCGGTGTTGTTTTTGCTGATTCTCGGCACCTTGATCTGGATATGTGTGCGACAACGACAACAGCGAAAGAAAGCGAAAACCCATCAGCAAGCAATAGAGCAAGGGCCGGAGGAGGGCAACTTCTTCGACGACGATCAAGCCATGGACGACGACTTTGCGAAAGGGACCGGTCCCAGGCGATTTCACTACAACGACTTGGCTATTGCCACCGACAACTTCTCTAACAACAAGAAGCTCGGACAAGGAGGCTTCGGCTCGGTGTACAGAGGATTCCTAAACGAACTAAACCTTCACGTGGCTATCAAGAGAGTTTCCAAGGGCTCCAAACAGGGGAGAAAGGAGTATGCCTCTGAGGTGAGAATCATAAGCAGGCTTCGGCACAAGAACCTCGTGCAGCTCATCGGCTGGTGCCACGGTGGTGGTGATCTGCTCCTTGTCTACGAGCTGATGCCCAATGGCAGTCTCGATAGGCACCTCTACGGTGCCAATGATAATGTGCTTCCATGGTCGGTTAGGTACGTAACTTCTGTTACAAGAGCATTTGGACAGTATATCATTGTCCGATTGATTTAGGCTTTAGCTGATAGTCTGATTTTCTTCTATCTCCAGGCACGAGATTCTGCTCGGATTAGGCTCTGCGCTTCTCTACCTACATCAGGAGTGGGAACAATGCGTCCTGCATAGAGACATCAAGCCAAGCAATGTCATGCTGGACGCGTCATTCAGCACCAAGCTCGGCGACTTCGGGCTCGCCAGATTGGTTGAGCATGGCAGAGTTTCACTCACCACCGTGCTCGCCGGGACAATGGGATACATGGATCCAGAATGCATGACCACCGGCAGGACCAACACTGAGTCGGATGTCTACAGTTTCGGCGTCGTCCTCCTTGAGGTCGCTAGCGGTAGGCGGCCTGTAGTTGTAGCTCAGCAGGAGGAGGAGTACGCAATCCACCTTGCACAATGGGTAAAGGATTCGTATGACAAAGGCATGATTCTAGATGCCGCCGATGCACGTCTGAGGGGAGAATTTGATGCACGAGAGATGGAGTGTGTGATGATTGTTGGTCTCTGGTGTGCTCAGCTTGATTTCAAACTGAGACCGTCTATTACGCAGGCTGTCAACGTGCTGCGGTTCGAGGCACCGCTGCCGAGCCTCCCAGCGATGATGCCGGTTGCAACTTACAAGCCGGCGGTTGGCATAATGAGTAGCACAACTACGTCTGTGACATATGGCAGCAGCGGCGGCACTTGACGTCTTCGCTGGCAGCAGCATTCCAGCCACCACTCAGCCAAGATTGACTGAAATATCTTCTTTAGTTGTTGACTATTTACCGTGGAATTCATTGGTTTTTGAACATGAACTGGATGCTCCAAAATAATTTTGGTCAGCCGTACGTGAATCCATTTTTTTTTTTAGCAAATATCAAATATATTAAACCGGCAAATAGGACATGATTATATCGATTACAAAAACAATACTAAAAGAGACGAGCAAATCTTTGAGATTTTCAACCCCTTTCTTCTTACATGACACAGTCTTGTACTTTTCTGAAGGCAACTGTAGAACAACGACGAATACACCAAACCACAGACCTGTGAATACCAACGAAGATTCTCTCCTTTTAATTTTGAGCCGCAATGCCAAGACTTTGTGCAGGCACATAGCCATTAAATTAATCAAACAACATCGGCAAGAGCACCACCACTGATATTCCAGGGAAAAATAACCGAACAACTTTGTCGATATTGTTGGGAGCCGAGAGAACGAATCACCATTGCCAAGGACGTAGTAGTCGGGACAGATATTGCGAGGACAATCCTCCTCGCGGCAACCATGAGAAACAATCCAAGATTGATCTGGCGAAGCAAGATCTGAAGAACCATACCTAGACAAACTTAATCTTCCAAAACCACCATTGACGTCGGGAAGGAGATCTCGCCGTCGAACGAAGGCCGGAAGATTGCTTATTGTAGAAGATGTCATCTCCATTGATGAAGACGACGACAACCAAAACCCTAAATTGAAACACTACTTTTATTAAAAACTCCACTCATAGATCGGATTCCCCACCCTTCCGGACGCCGGCAAGGCCGGCCGGAGGAGGGGGAACCAATCTACGGTGGAGGAGAAGAAGTGGCGGCGCCTAGGTTCTAAGCGGCGGCGGCGGAAAAAGGAGCCGTACGTGAATCCAAGTTTCCATGTCTGCGGGGTGTATCATTTTTTCGATAAAGTGAGCTTTATCTATACTACTATTAAAAGAGCAAACATGTTCGAGATACATTAAATCACAACCGTTCAATATTAGATCAACGGTACAGATCGCTCCAATGTTTGACAACTCAACACACATTTTCGTTTCCATGTAAATTACACGAATTGCCACCGCCTGAGAGAAACAGTTCCTTAATAATAATTAGAAAAAGGCAGCCAGCTCGCTGGAGAGCTTCTCGACCACGGCACCGTCCAACAAGTTCGACTTCGAGATATTCCCCACGGTCCTCGCCGCTGATGACCTGTTCGAGATATTCCCCACGGTCCTCGCAGCCGACGGCGACCGTGTCCTACTCTGAGTCAACATTGGCCCTCCGCGCGACCCCTTCACCCGTCGCAGCATCGAGTACAACATCTACCAGGCCGCCGGCGCCACGCCGACGCATCGTCTGCTCGCCGATCCGCCCGCGTACGCCTACAGCAACAGGCATCCTGCGCTTGCGCAACGGCGGGTTCCTCATCGCCGCGATCCAGTGCGGGTTCCAACCAAAGACCAACTTGCTGATATTTTCACTAAGCCACTTGATGAAGCAAGATTCATTTTTTTGAGGCATGAGCTAAATATCGTGGATTCAAGGAGCTTGACTTGACTATCTTGCATACACTCCTATATTTTGACTATGTATTTGGTTTAGGTGTAGGCATGGACATAGGGGGAGTGCGGTCCTAATCTATTGGACTATCCCTCCCGCCATTATGCCGATAGTAAGACCTCATTTTGCTTCTCTATGTTCATTTGTTGAATTGTGAGCTTAAATGATGAGTTGTGGCCGTGAACCCAAGATACATCTTCGCAGTGTCACACCACACACTCATATATGGTGGCCTAGGCCACCGCCCTCTTCTTTTTGAAGAGTTGGGTCTTATTGGAGATTTTAATTGCATACTTGTTTTTTCTTCCCTCTTTCGAATCACTTCCAATGTTGTTATTTGGGTTTTCTTGGTTTTGTCTCCATTGGAAGTGTGAAGAAATCATCATGTTTGCATCTCCCCGTGTCACTCAACGTTGTTCCATGGTCATTCTTGAAGATGGTTCTCAGCAAAGAAGTCCAGAAGATTTTCAGGAAATTTTGTTTAAGCAAGAATTTCAGATGAAGAGGAGGAAGCCAGTCTGGCCGGCCTGGCCGGGTCAGAGGCCGGCTGCTTCGGGCAGGTGCCCGGCCTAGGCCCGCTCCCTGGCCAGGCAGGGCCGGCGGTCACGGGCGGGTGCCCGGCCTATCTCCACTGCGAGGCCGGCCTGGCCGGCTCCCAGGCCGGGCACTCGGGCAAGTCAAAGGGAGGGTCGGGCGAACCGTTCCTCACTCCTCCTTCTTCCTCCCCTCGCCCCCGTCGCCATTGAAGGCCATCCCGAGCTCCTCCTCCACCGCCCCCTCCATTCGAGCCGCTCCCTCACCTCCTACGCCCTCAGATCTAAAGGGGCTCCTCCAGATCTTCCTTCCCATCCAAGTGATTTCTCCATTGGTGAAGGTTTGGGGGAGTTCTCCTCCTTTTGTTGGTGTTCTCTCAAGATTGGTTTTTCTCGGGAAGTTCGATCAAGGATGGACTCCGATTCGGTTTTTGATAACCTTGAAGACCTTGATGATTCCTCTCCTCTCTCCAAGTACAAGGGCAAGGCAAATGTCAGGGCATCCTCCTTTAACTCCAAGTCCAAGCAAATCAAGGTAACCACCAAGAAGAAAGGACCTTCCCCTGTCAATCTGGATGAACCGGTACGTGAGACTTGGATCAAAGTGCCTAGTGATGAGTTTGAGCATGACCACTTGGTTTTCAATCCATATGCTTTTGGAAAGCGCACTTGTAGGAATGATAGCCGTTTCTATTGCAAGATGCATCTGCAAGTGTTTGAACAACTAGTTAGTCCCCTCAAGAACTCCCATGTTCCTACTCATTACTTCAATGTGGACAATGTAAGGGAATTATGGCCGGATGTGATGGATGTTATGGATTTTCATGGTATTACTCATCTCATGACTGTTGACACCCCCTATTCTCCTGAGCTGCTTCAGGAATTCTATGCCACAGCTTATTTATCCACTGAAGGGAAGAGGACTATGACTTGGATGAGTGCCGGTATCAAGTGAGAAGCTTCTCTTGCTGATTTTGGTGCTCTCTTTGAACTTGAGGAGTTACCTTTTGCACCAACGACCTATATTCGTATTCACTTGCAAAAGCTTATGAAAGCTTCAGTGGGGATCCGTCATTGCTATCCACCCGGGTCAGGTCTTGCTGGAAAGATTCCCAAGACCTCTTTTATGTCCCCTTTTTGGAGTGTCACTTATTCCATCCTAAGGAACTGTCTTGCTGTCAAGTTTGGGGAGAAGGGTGAGGTTCGCAAGTGGATGGTCAATCTTCTTTTTCACATTGTTAGTACAAAGGAGCGGGGCAAGCAAATAGATGTCCTCGATTACACGTGGCAAGAGATGCGCTCAATGGTTCTTGAGAACAAGGTTCCCATCTACGGTCCGTACCTGCAGAAGCTCTTTAACACCAAGTTGGCTACTGCTGCGATCAACAACTTTGAGATGACTGTGCCTACACTTGTCGCTTTGCCAGCTCCTCCCCCGGTTTCTGCTGCCCCTCCTCAAGCCAAGCGTGCTAGATCCGAAGTTCCTGAAGCTCATGTTGAGGAAGGTGCTCATGATGAGGGAGAAGCTCATGTTGAGGCCTCTAAGAAGAAGCACGGCTTCATGGATGTGTTCAAGAAAATGAATTGCTTCTTTGTGGACAAGCAAGTCAAGGAGTACAAGGCTTATCACAAGCAAAAGCAATATAACCGCGATCAACGCGAGATTATGACGAAGCTTGATCTTCCCTATCCAGATAGCTCGGCCGAGGTCTCGGAGAAAACTTACATGTCCAAGCACACCTATTGGTTCGGGAATGATGCTTCCTCTCTTGCTTCCTATTGGCCGGGCAATAATGGTGAATCAAGCTCCGGTCAAGCTTTTGGTGGCGCCAATGAAGATGTTGATGGTGAAGATGATACGGAGCATTATGATGATGAGTGATCTCGTGGGCTTTCACATCACTTACTCCCTTTTTGGTGTCTTGATGCCAAAGGGGGGGAGAGAGATCTCTCCGGGGATTTGCATCCATGCATTTCATCTATTTGCGTTTTTTTGTTTTCATTTGCATTGCAATCATCGTTTTAGTTGAACTCTATTCGGTTTATGTGCGTGGAACTATGTTATCATCGGATTTTTGTATCATGGAACCATGCTATCGTCGTTTATTGTAAGGCTATGTTACTCTCGATTATCTATCCATATGAAGAAGTCTATGTTGATCTATCATTCTTGGTTATCTATCCATATGGAGAAGTCTATGGTGATAAAAATTTATATCATTTACTCACATAGAACTTTTGTGTTTACATGCCTTACTATTACTTGTTTATGCCAAGTTGCTCATTTACCTTTTGCTAGTGCTTGCTTCTAGTATCTTGTCTATCCTTTTGGCATTCTAGCACTAGTGTTTTTGTTGGCTTATAAAAGCAAGGGGGAGCTTCAATTAAAACTTTGCCTATGCATAAATTAGATATCTTTTTTTGCAAATCCATATGTTGTCATCAAACATCAAAAAGAGGGAGATTGAAAGGACATAGTCCGCTAATCTTGTTTTGATGTTTGATCACAACACTTGGAGTATTTAACCTCTCGCTAAGTGCTTACAGGAAAACTCAGGTTTTATGTTAAAAGGTTAAAGCGTATCTCTCTCTATACAAAAAATGAAGAAAGTATAACGTCGGAGATCGCAGTTTCGTGAAACCCTGAGAGGTCGGCCTCCTGGCCGGCCAGGCCGGCTTTCCAGGCCGGGCACGTCGGGCACCCTGCCGGTTCCCAGGCCGGCCTAGGCTGGGTGGCTCGGATGGGTGGCCGGCCTCCAGGCCGGCCCCTTTGAAGACACTGAGCAGCGCACGTGAGGCCGGCCTGGAGACACTGAGTAGCGCGCGTGAGGCCGGCCTCCAGGACGGCCAGGCCGGCTCCAAGGCCGGCCTCCCTGTACCCTTTCAAACGGTCAAGAATTAGGAGGAGCTATAAATGCCCCTCCACCTACCTCCAGCTCTTTAGCTCGCCCAAACTTGAAGACACCATTGTTGCAAGCTCAAGAAACATATAGATCTCCCAATCTCTCCACCCAAACTTGTTGATCTTTGGAGGATTGAAGGAGAGGGCCCGAATCTACATCTTCACCAAGCCGTTTTACATTTGCCCCTCATTCACTTGAGGGACCCTTTGCTAGGATTTCCATTGGGAAAACTTAGCTCATTGTTATACTTACTTGATTGTCTTTGTGACAGATTGTAGCTGTTCGGGAGCCCCCAATCCAATAGTGGGTTGTGCCCCAGATCGTTGTTGTAAAGGCTCCGGAATCCGCCTTGAAGGTTTCCGATAGTGGAAGGTGAACCAAACCTTTGTGGTGCGGTTCATCGGAGAAGAAGGTGAAGCCTTTGTGACTGTTGAGTTGACCTTTGTGGTAGCTCACACCTCTTCAACGAGACGTACTCCCCTAAAAAGAAGAAACTCGGGAATACATCCATGTCTCCGTGACAAGGATATACATCTCAGGTACCCTACCATGAGGGTACCTGGTGCACGGGTCGACTAAGGCCCATCTATCAAGAGCCTACATGAAGCCCATGACGAGAGGCCCAACAAGATGGAGTACCCTCCAAGATTAGGCATAGGCATAGTCGGTTTAGACTTTCCTTACATGTAAACAGGGTCGGTTGCGGACTCCCGAGACCCAGCCTATTATATAAAGGCTGGGAGGGCCGCTGATCCAGGACACGCAATACTTGAACCACCAAAACCCTAGCGAGATCGACATCTCGCCAGGACCCCATTGTAGCCCGCATAATCTCACACGATCAATAACAGAGAAGCAGGAAGTAGGGTGTTACTCTCCGGAGGCCTGAACCTAGGTAAAATCCCTGCTTTTACTTGTCAGCCGATGAAACTACCAGCTCTACCACGTTCTCTCCCTCGTAATCTCAACCCTAGGTCTCTAACCATGGGATTTGGTGAGTTAACCCCTCGTCAATTGGCACCGTCTGTGGGAAAGAATAGTGCTGGACTCACGATTTCTTCGGTTCCATCGGAAAGCGGTGACTTGCCGATCGCATCTACAAACGGCAACTCGCTGGTTGCATCGACAAACCAGAACTCACTGAGTCGGGCGGCACACGGCAACTCGCCGACTCACTCGACAAACGGCAGCACGTCGACTTCACCTGCAAAAAGCACATCAGATCCTCTGATGAACTTCGAGCCACACTCGCCAGAATTCCAGGAGACGTTCGCTGGTCTAGAGTCAGGTTTGGATTTAACCGTTGGTTCGTTCAATTTTTTCGTAAACAAGCTTGGTACGCAGGACTTGACAGATCCACGCCAACTCGCGACTTCCGCACCCGAGGCTCCATCGACTGCGGCTCCCTCAACCGCGGATCCATCAACTGCGTCCATACTATCGTCGATCCTCCAAGCCTGCTCATCTGCAACAACCATGTCGACTCGAGAGTTTAACGAGTTCATGGCAAAAGAGATCCAAGGTGAAGAAGCTGAATCATCATACAGCAAAAACGATCCCGAGCTCGATCTTCCACTCGAAGATAGCTTCGACTGCGGGATCTCCCTCAGCGACTTCGACGAGCTCGAAACTCATATCGACAACCACGTTGACTCCGAGATCTGCATCAACAACAACCTCGACTCCGAGATCCATAACGACTGCGCCGACATCGAGATGAGCATAGGCGACGAACACATCGACAGCGAGCTCCGCCCAGATGGGCAGTTCGACTGGCATATTGACTCTGATATGAGTCTCGATGAAGACATCGAGTCCATGGCGGGACTCGAGAACACATACACATACCCTCGGGTGATACCCCAGCAGGTTTACGTGGCCTTCGTCGCAAAATCATCTGATGTTGCGGCCAGTCGTAGGCCTACAGAATTTCCGTGCACAGTAACTATGCCGGATGGAGTCACAACTCTCACAATTACTGCTGAGATGGCAGCAAAAGCAGACAAATTCATCAAAGAGTGAACAATGATGCCAGTGGACGCAACACGAGAGGAGATGTTGACCTTCCAGTACTTCAACTGGCAGGAATCACTTCGACTGCAGCAGATCAGAGCAACACTCGAAGAGCGTAAAAAGCAAACTAGCTTGTCGAGTGCACGAAGAAGACAACTCTCCATGAGCTCCACCGGGCGAGCAGACACAAGACCCAGATCAAGGCTGTCACGCCTCGCGGACGATGAGAGAGAAGCGCTCACCCGCAACTTAGGCCACTCTTTCATGACATTCGACGAAGAGGGAGTATCAGTACCCAAAACAGCTGCGGGTGCCCTTTTCACTGCTGCAGCATACCTAGAGGCAATCAAGCCTCCAGCGGATGACCCCAATGCAAAATTGTATTGCCAACAGATCAAATCACTCGCCTTAGCGGCGAAGGTCATAAACCAAATCCCAAAAACTCCAGGAGGGAGTCGAGACCTTGCCATAGTAAACCCGCGTCGTGAAGAACATAATCGTAGTGGTCGCAGTCACCACTCGAAGGAAAGGAGCGGCTCACGCCGACGCAGGTACAGAAGCAGATCACGCAGATCTTACAGTAGCGACTCGTACTCTGATCAGGAGACTGAGCCATGCGGAGCTCTATGCTTCACTCGACGCGTCCGCGAGACACGGATGCCCAAAGGGTTCAAACTCACATCTGAACAACCCAAATACACGGGTCAACAGGAACCTTCAGGATGGTTGGAAGATTACAGACTGGCTGTCTCATGCCAACGAGGCACGAATACCACAGCCACGCAATACATACGACTCATGCTCGAAGGCACAGCCCACGACTGGCTCAAAGCTCTACCTCCATCGACTTACGACTCGTGGGATCACTTCCGCGCGGACTTCATCAAAAACTTCGAGCCTCTATGTGAGCGACCAAAAATGTTCGAGGAACTGAGAGCCTGCATTCAACGCTCGAATGAAACGTTGAGATCATACATCCGACGATGGACTGAGATACACAACTCAGTTGGAATAATTTCAGAAGATATGGCCATGGATGCTTTCATCATGGGACTCGCTAGGCGAGATTTCAAAGAAGCACTTGGTCGCCAAAAGCCAACCTCTGTGGCTAACCTCCTAAAGATAGCGACTGAGTGGGCAGACGGAGAAGACATGGTGCGCACCACACACGGGTCCTCGCCCCGTGACAATCATGATTGCGGCAGTCGAAACCGCAGGGACTCGTACAGAGACGACCGGAGGCGTAAACGTTCAAAACATCATTACGACGACGACAGACCCGAATTCATGGCGGCTGGATTCTCCACACCCCGCAGCGACCAAGACAGAAGCGACCGACGGTCAGAAGATCGACGGGATAGTCGAGATGATCGCCGGGACAGTCGAGATGATCGCCGAGACAGTCGAGACCACGACCAACGCAGCGATAGCTACAAGAAGAAAGACTGGCGTAAGTCGCGTTCCGGTGCACAAAACGAGCGATCATTCGATGACAAGATGGATCCTGATTGCAGATTACACCTGTACAAGGGGGACGACGGAAAATTGCACTCCAATCACTCGATGAGAAACTGCAGAGAATTCGACAAACTAGCATCTGACTACATGCAACTCAAAAAGGCAGCAGCCGCACACGCGCCCGCACCTGCACCTGCGCCTCAGCCACACAACGTGCCCGTTCTGATGGCACCACCTCCGCCACCTCAGCCTGCCGCAGGCGGAAATATCGCGGGTATTGTTGGGGGAAAGATAACCCGGTAGGCCTAAGTACAGGAGAACTATCACTTCCCAGGAGGAAAGATTGGCAAGGCCCACTAGATCATCATTTGCCGGGTTACCTTGGTGGACAGTGGAGTTAGTCGGTGACCCGGCATAAACAAGGAAGGCTCTAGAAGACCCGGAGGCGGTATGTGAGACTTGGAGGCCAAGATAGATGAGCAAGACTATGGTTAGGACTCCGAGTTCGGGCGTGACCCGGTCTTGCCTTGTATTGACTAGGAGATCTGGGTGTCTATATAAACCGGCTCTTAGGTCATAGATTGGGACGGACTTTAGAGAGAGAGAGAGAGAGAGATTTTAGACATACAAGCTTGACAGCGAGAGAACCTTTGTAACCTAGACTCGAAACCCGCCGGTGTTGTTATCCGCCGGGTTATCAAGATCGATATCAGAGTAAAGAGAAACCAGGCTAGAAGTAGGTCTTTATCTCCAATGGAGAGGCTGAACCAGGATACATCCTTTTTCCCCAACGAGCTAAACAATCTCCCGAACGCTACGACTGCCTTGCCTCAAATCTCAAGTTACCACCCGGTAACATCTGCCGTGACAATACCACAACAGTTGGCGCCCACCGTGGGGCAAGCGTCAAAAAGCGTTATCATCACGGGAGAAGCTCTGCGAGGCATGCAGAACCTGGTCATCGGCCGGGTCATGATCAATCTACAAGGAGAACACATCGTGGACGATTCTGGGTGGAGCCCCGAGTCAGATTCACTGGAGACTGGCTCAGTCGTTCCAATCGGGCGGATCAACATCTTCGTGGGGATGATAGGTATATCGAAACCCTCCCAGCAATTTTCTGATTCTGTATCTGAAGCAGGAACCACCTCTCACTCCGATGGGGAGGAGTCAGTTGGGACGACGGAGATCGAATCAGGAAACACCACGCAGGAAGCCGGGTCAGGAGAGCTGGCTTGGGCTCCACGTGGCCAGATCAATGATGATACAGATTCAATCCTGGAATTGTTTGAGGATCGCTATGGATACGGGATAGAGGAGGAAGAGTATGAATCAGAGCCGGGTCCGGTGCGCTGGGCTGCGGTTTACACTGCCCCAGCAATCAACACAGAACCAGTCCCAATAACAACGCTGTCGGTAGTAACCCAGCCGGGTCAGGCGGCGCCGGGTTTGGCGATCCGGGAGCCTGTTATTCAATCTGTTATTCTAGAGCAACAGCGAGTCGCAGCAGATGGAGAACGTGCGTCAGTTAGTACCGAGTCAGAAGCTACAGCAACATACAGAAACACGTTTGGATACTTGGCAAATAGGGCGATGGGTCAGGGAACATCAACTTTACCTAACCCGCCCCCGCCGCGATTCCTTAATGACCTGCCAAACGTTCCAGCAGCAACAGCAAATCCTGTGACTCCAGCAGTGGCAGCAGCACAAGTTAGGGCAACAGACCCGGCTCGCATCACTTACGAGCAGCAGATGGCATTGTTACAACGGCGTTTTGATCAGCAGGCGGCATTGCAACAACAGATGGATGAACAGGATGAGTATTTACGACAAGCAGCAATAGAATTAGAAAACCGATCTAGAGAACAACAGAGACACCAGAGTTTGATTGTTCAAGGTGGATACATTAACCCGGCTAATCTGTTTCACACGCCACAGGATCAGTTTGTTGAAGCACCTGCAGCTCAAGCTACAGGACAAGTGGCGGCTGTAGTGCTGGCCCCAGCGCAAGCCGGGTCACCTATAGTGCCAACCGGAGGAGCCAGCAGAGACACTGGAGCTATGCCACCACCACAACCCAGATTTCACACGCCAGCGGGTCATTACAGTAACCCGGCTGACAACGTATATGCAGCTACAGTGGTGCTAGACCGTATTCCATTGGGCGATTCACCTGCAGAGATAGAAGCAAGACGTGCCATTGATATGCTACGGACGGCCGTAGCCCAGCAAGCAAATTACTCACATAGAAAAAGTGCGTTGCATTTAACATCTTTTCGTAGCCATCGTACCAGGAGTCGCCATGGCGAATCACCAAGGCCAGCCGGGTTAGCTGCTGCAGAGCAGCAAATTCCAGCGGGTCAGCAGAATCAAGTACTCCAGCAACAACCGAGACAAGTGGCTCCAGCGGCGTCGAGAGCTCAGGCCATAGTTGACAGCTCCCGGGCGAGGCGCGCGGCAAATCTACAACCCGCCGTGGTACCTACCGGAGGAGCTGGAGAAATCCCACGGGCGGGTTCAGTTAATCAGCAAGCAGCAAGGACAGGCCCTGTCGAAGTAGCATCATCGATGGCGGGTCCCAAGTGCCTCAGCGATTCCATCAGATCCGAGCCTTATCCAGATAAGTTCAAAGAACCCAGTAAAATTTCAAATTATGATCCTAGTATAGATCCTGAGACATGGATCAATAGTTATGAGATGGCTATGAGTATTCGTAATGCATCTGAAAATATTTGTGCAAAGTTCATGTATCTAATGATGAGTGAAGGTGCAGCGAAGCTGTGGTTCAATACCATACCGGAGAAATCCATCAATTCCTGGAGTCAACTAAGGGCGGCTTTTATCAAGAACTTTCATGGGACGTGCAAGAGGTTATACACAATTGAGGACCTGGATCGGTGTGTACACAGAAAGGGCGAGTCAGCACGCAGTTGGATGCGCCGGATCACAGAGATCCTCCACTCTCCACCAATATATTACCAACCAACGCGATGTCAACATTGGAGAAGAATTGCAGATATGACCCGGTTGTTCAGAAAATGAGTCGCATGAGGAACAACCCAGGAGCAAATGATATGACTATGGGAGAGGTGTTGGACGCAGCCAACAAGCACGCTTACACAGATAAAACCAAGGATGAAACTGAGGAAGACAAAGGAAAGGGTAATGTGAACAACGCAGGAAGAAACAACAACAACAACAACAACAACAACAACAGCTATCACAAGAGGCCACACGCAGAGGACAACTCAGACTTAGTTGCAAACACAAATACCGGGTCAGCGAGACCCAGAACAGAGGGAAATTTCAGAGGAAATAACTACAATGGAGGTAACAACAATCGTGGGCCACCGCGTCCCCTGGGTCACTTTGATCCGATGAAGATGTGTGCCCGCGTCACAGTCGCGATGGCAGACCCGCCAATCACTCCTTGGAGCAGTGCGTGGATCTGCAGAGGTGGAAAAATATGGAAATCCAGAGGGTAATGCGAGGCCAGGAAACAGCGGAGGACCCGGCCGTGGAGGTAACCCGGCTAATGGCCCCCACCCAATGCTAATCCAGAGGCCGGCAATCCTGACAACAATCAGAACAGAGAGAATCAAGGTGGTTATCAGGAAAACCCGAAGCGACTTGGCGGGTATCATGTTCATACGCTCAACACATCAAAAAGAGAGAAAAATTGGTTCAGCGTGCAGTTAACACGGTCTCAGCGGCAGTACCGAAATATTTGAAGTACTCAGAAGTTCCAGTAACATGGAGTAGAGAGGATCACCCGCCCATCATTGAAACACCGGGTCTCCTTGCCCTGGTGGTTGCACCTCAAGTGGCGGGTTACGTTTTGAACAAAGTTCTGATGGATGGAGGCAGTGCTATTAACATTCTATACTACGACACGTTCTTGCGCATGAATCTCAAGAGGTCACAGTTGCAGCCAACCAACACTATATTTCATGGAATAGTACCTGGGAAATCACATAGCCCGGAGGGAAAAATCACACTTGATGTTGCGTTTGGTGAGTCCAAGCATAAGTTTCGCATGGAGAAAATTACATTTGAGGTTGTGAAATTGGAGAGTCCGTATCACGCTCTCTTTGGAAGGCCCGCCTTTGCAAATTTATGGCCAGGCCTGTTATGTGTATCTACAGTTGAAAATCCCGAGTTCCAATGGAGTTATCACTATTCACGGAAGCCGGGATATGGCAGCACAATGTGACAGTGGTGATGCAGCTTTGGCGGAACGAGCATGTGCAGAGGAGGAGCTGCGGTACTACAAGTCTCAGGTAGACCCGGCAGATAGAACCGTGTTACAGAGAACCACGGCTGAGAGAAAGAAAAGTTCAAACCCGCCCAAGATACAAAGATGGTTGATTTCACACCCGGCGATTCTTCTAAGCAGTTCGCCGTGGGCTCCAATTTATCTGACAAATAGGAAAGCGCGCTCATCGAGTTCATCCGTGAGAACAGGGACGTTTTTGCATGGACACCTAGTGACATGCCTGGCGTACCTGCTGAACTCGCTGAGCACAAGTTACATGTTAACCCGGGTGCGAAACCCGTCAAACAAGGTTTGCGCAGATTAAATGAAGAAAGGAGAAAGATTGTGGGAAAAGAGGTAGCCCGGCTATTGGCCGCGGGCTTTATCATGGAGGTTTTTCACCCCAAGTGGTTGGCTAACCCGGTCCTTGTGTTGAAGAAAAATAATGAGTGGCGGATGTGCATAGACTATACCAGTTTGAATAAGGTATGTCCCAAAGATCCTTTTGCATTACCCGTATTGATCAGATTATAGATGCAGTTGCAGGCAGCGAGCTCTTGTGCTTTTTGGATGCATATTCGGGTTATACAGATCAAGCACAATGAGGAAGATTGGGAAAAGACAGCTTTCATAACCCCTTTGGGGCGTATTGCTACAAAAATATGACCTTTGGGTTGAAGAACGCAGGGGCGACTTACCAGAGGTGTATTCAGAATTGTTTTGTAAGCAGATTGGCCGCAACGTGCATGCTTATGTTGATGATGTAGTAATCAAGTCAGAGAAAGTCGGGTCACTTATTGATGACCTGAAGGAAACTTTTGCTAATTTGAGGAAGTACAAGATGAAGCTCAATCCCACCAAGTGTGTGTTTGGAGTTCCAGCGGGGAAGCTGCTCGGTTACATTGTGTCACAGCGTGGAATCGAGGCTAACCCGGCAAAAATCAAAGCCATACAAAGTTTGAAGAAGCCAGAAGAGCTGGCTGATGTTCAGAAGCTTACGGGATGCATTGCAGCCCTAAGCCGGTTTATTTCGAGGTTAGGAGAAAAGCAATACCACTTTACCGGCTCTTGAAAAAATCAGATAAGTTCGTGTGGGATAAAGAAGCGGATGATGCTTTTGAGCTGTTGAAGCAAACATTGGCAGAGGCGCCAATCTTGGCGGCTCCTGCTCCAAAGGAACCTTTGTTATTATACATTACAGCAGGACCACGCGCAGTGAGTGCCGTGGTGGTAGTAGAAAGAAAAAGAAGGAAAAGAACACCCGGTCCAAAGGCCGGTTTATTATGTTAGTGAAGTGCTCTCAGAAACCAAGCAGAGGTATCCACATTGGCAGAAACTTGTTTTTGGTGTTTTTATGGCGACCCGGAAATTGAAGCATTACTTTTTGGAGCACCCGTTCAGAGTTGTTAGTTCAATCCCTCTAGCAGAAATTATCAGAAATTCAGATGCAACGGGACGGATCGCCAAGTGGGCAATTGAGATGGGTGATTATCACATCAATTATGAGCCACGCAATGCTATCAAGTCTCAGGCCTTGGTAGATTTTGTTAATGATTGGACAGAAACAAATATGCCACCTCAAACACCAAGCACCAAAAACTGGGTCATGCATTTTGATGGGTCAAAGCAACTTGAAGGATCAGGAGCCGGCGTGGTGCTTACATCACCAAGAGGTGAAAAGTTGAGCTATGTTTTGCAAATTCACTTTGATTGCTCCAATAATGTGGCAGAGTATGAGGCCCTACTTCACGGGTTACGCATGGCAAAGGAGATGAACATCAAGCGCATCCATTGTTTTGGAGACTCGGACCTTGTTTCTCAGCAGGTATCTGGAACTTGGGATCGCAAGGATGCAAATATGGCGGCTTAAAGAAGAGAAGTAGATAAGGTAGCCGGGTTCTTTTCAGGCTATCAGGTGGATCACATTGATCGCAGGAAAAATGAGGCAGCAGATGCTTTGTCAAGACTCGGCTCACGCAGAGAGCCGGTTCCACCAAATGTTTTATTGGATGAGCTATGGAACCCATCAGTCAAAATAGACACGGAAGAAGATCTTGGATGCCCAGATCAAGTTTCAGATTTAGTTGCTCATGTGCATGAAAGACCAGAGTGGACTGAGCCGTATATTGCTTATCTCTGAGAGGCGAGTTACAAGTGCAAGAAATCATAGCCCGGCAAATTGTGCACCGGGCCAAGTCATATGTGGTTGTTGGTAAGAGCTATTTAAGAGAAGTCCTTCAGGCGTGTTTCAACGTTGTGTTTCCCCTGAGGAGGGACAGAAAATTCTCAAAGAAATACATGAGGGAGATTGTGGTCATCACGCTTCGACCCGGTCTTTGGTAGCAAAAGCTTTCAGACACGATTTTTCTGGTTAACCGCCTTAGCAGATGCAGAATACTTGGTTCAAAGATGTGATGGATGTCAAAGATATGCCAGGCAAGCTCATGTGCTGGCTCAGGAGTTGCGAACAATACCAATCACATGGCCTTTTGCAGTATGGGGTCTTGATATGGTGGGTCCCTTTCAGATGTCTCCATGTAAGAAAACACACCTCTTAGTCGCCATAGATAAATTCACCAAGTGGGTTGAGGTTATGCCAGTCACAAATTGCGAGGCAATTATAGTGGTGAAGTTTTGGAGAGGATCATATATCGCTTTGGCTACCACACAGTATCATCACAGATAATGGGACAAACATGTCCCTTGGCGAGACAGAGATATTTTGTGCAGAAAATGGGATACGACTGGATGTTGCATCAGTTGCTCACCCACAAGCCAATGGTCAAGTAGAGAGAGCAAACCAAGAATTGCTCCGTGGTTTGAAGCCGAGGCTCCGGGTCCCATGCAAGAGAGCAGCAGGGGCTTGGGTAGAAGAATTACCATCAGTTGTGTGGGGCATCAATACCACCAAACAGATCAACCAAGCAGACACCGTTTTTTCTGGTGTATGGAGCAAAGGCAGTTTTACCAAGTGACATAATACATGACTCGCCGCGAGTGGCGGCTTATGTTGAAGTTGAGAACAAGCAAACCCGGCAAGATTCAGTTGATCTGTTAGAGGAAGAAAGAGAACGAGTCCTGGAGAGGTCAGCAATTTACCAGCAAGATTTGCGGCATTATCATGCTGGCCGGGTCAGAATGAGAACTTTTCAAGAAGGAGACTTAGTTTTGCGATTGACACAATCACAAGCTGGGATGCACAAGCTGTCACCTCCGTGGGAAGGACCTTTCATTATAAACCGGAAATTGCACAATGGGTCATATTACCTGGTTGATGCTAGAGAGAAAAGTGACTGGGTGAACGATACTGATCACAGCACCAAAGCATTGGAGGAAAGGGAGAGGCCGTGGAATATAGCCCAGCTTCGTCCTTATTACACTTAGTACCAGAGTTGAGTTCACAGAAGATATAATACACGATGTAAAAAGATAGCAGGTTTTAGACGCACTCTTTTCCTTACCAGGGTACCTAAGGGGGCTGGAAGGTTTTTAATGAGGCGGCTTGCTGATCTAGCATATGAATAAAGATATATGTGCTCAAAGAATCACCTCTTCTATGCGTTTACTTTACAGTTTTTACTAATTTTTGTTCAAAGTTCATCATATTTATCACGATGAGCCGGAAACTTCTGAGAGAGGAGACCCGCCATCGTATTATATATCACAATGAGCCGGAAACTCCTGAAAGAGGAGACCCGCCATTGCACAGTGAGCCGGAAACTCTTGTAAGAGGAGACCCGCCATTGTCTTATAATGAACAATGAGCTGGAAACTCTAAAGAAAGAGACCCGCCATTGCATATTTTGGTCTTAGGGGCTGTTTGCTTCATGAAGGCACAGCTTCAAACCTAATGACCCGGCTATGATGCCACTTTGGTTATGGGGGCTGATTATCGCTAAGGTACAGCTGCAATCCTGTAATCTGGCTAGTTATTAAGCCATTATTTTCTTGTCTATCTTACTTAAGCTTGATGTGACTCGCGATTATATGGCCTGTTTGTTCTCCTGTGATTTCAATCAGTTATGGAGCCCATGGGGACTTAACTGACACTGTTTTACAGAGTGAGATACAACAGTGAGAATCCATGCGAAAGCCGGCTTACAGTTAAAGATATGCAAAAGGGTCATCTAAACCATTGAATATTGCAGAGCTAACACATAAGAATTTTTGTTACATCTCATGCAAATTCACAGGTGCACAGGCACACCATCAAAAGAATAATTGTATCAAAGCATAAAGTTATTACATAACCGCCACAAGGGCCAAATAAGACATTGTTTTTTATGCAGAACTAAGTCTGCAGGATAAGAGTTCACTGCTCAGGGACTGGAGAGTAGAGGTAGGAGTGCCTGCCGGGTCATTTGTTGGCGCGGTGGAAGGAACAGCAGTTGGCTCTGTCTCAGGAGTTGTGCTTGTAGTTGTTCGAGCTGACATGCTGGGTTTCCCTTGGAAGTTTCAGCCAGGTCAGCAACTACTTCACTCGATTTTTGAGACTTGGGGGCTTCCTTGGACTTGGACTTGGACTTGCTAGAACCATCCCCAACACTTGCTATGACTGGCTTGGTTTGCCAACAGATGGCAGTTAGTTTGTATCCCACAAGCTTATTGTCATCTTCGACATTTGGACGGCTGGGAGGGGGCATAGCAGGTGTCCCTGACCCGGCAACAGCTGCAGCGGTCACTGCCTTGGCTTGCTTCGGTGGAACAACGATTGGCCGGCTCTGGGTCTGGAGATGAGATCCGCCAGCCCTTCTTGTCAAATCCATGTTGGAAGCTGTTCAGCCTGACGTTCTCTGCAATAACTGTCGCAGGATACCGGATTACCTTATCAATCTCCTGAAATGCTTTTTCATCAAACTTTGTGTTATCCAATTTGAATTCAGGGAAGCCATTGGCAAGTTTGGCCGGGTCAATATCAGGGTAGTAAGCCTTGGCCAAAGCAAGAGTGCGCATGGCACCTTTACGACATGAAGAAATCTTCCACCTTGCAAACCACTCAGGAAGAGTGGAGAGATGGCTCAGGAAGTTCCTCAGTGACTTGGGCGGCTCTTCAGTTCCACGGGCTGTAGCAATTGCTCGCCCGGCTCCATAATATAGCTGACGTACCAAGTTCATCACGCTCTGAATTTGCGTCTCTGCGCTTTCCAAGGTCAGGTGATTTTTAGTCCCTGCAAAATAATTGACACAGTTATAAGCGCATATGATAAGAAAGTATTGAGATGCAAACAAGATCAAAGAGGAAAGGAACATACCCCAGATTGCTTTGACAAGGTCACCAAGCATGCTTGTGATGCATTTGAGGGATTTCTCGGCCACAGCCAATTTTTGCTCCGCGGCTTCTAGCCGGGTTTTCCATGATTCTTCATGTTCATCCATGTCCTTCTTCAGAGATAAGTTTTCCTCTGTAGCATTGGACAGCGAGGTCTCCAGTTCCTTGATTTTCTTCTCCAGCTCGGACTTGAGCCGGGTCTCCTTGGCGAGTTGCTCGTTAAGCCGGCTAATTTCCCCGGCTGATTGAGAAGAGATTTGCTGTGACAAGTATAAGTATCAAGGTATCAATAATCCAAGTTACTGTTTAGGACTTGGGGGCTGCAAAGCAGCCACAGAAAAAAATGTGGAACATTATTTTAGTCCCGAGTTGCTGCAGGCACACAACCCGGCACTTAGGGGCTACTCAGTTGAAGTTTTTTTTGACAGTGAAAGTTCAGTACAAAGTGGTATTTAGTCCCAGATTGCTGCAGGCATACAACCCGGCACTTAGGGGCTACTCAGTGGTAAATTTAAAACATCTAAGTGCAAAGTTATTTAGTCCCAGGTTACGGCAAGCCTGTAACCCGGCACTTGAGGGCTACAGTTTGAAGTTTAAAGAATCTACAGTTTGAAGTTATAGACTACATGTTGTGAAGAACAAGCACCAAGCTCATGACAAGTGATAAACTTAGAGCTTGGGGGCTACTGCATAAATATGTTCAAAGAAGAAAGAGAAAAAGTACCTCAAGGCGTTTCTGGATAGTGGAGACGAAGCTGTCCTCCATGACCCGGTGTTGTGAAACCCGGGTGAAGTATTCAGAAATCAGAGATGGAAATTCCAAAGTATCAAAGGCCGGTAGTCCAGAGAAAATAACCGGGCTCTGGCCACGGTTCACGGCTTCTGTCTTCACCTCTGGTTCTACAACCTTGGCAAGGGTGGTGGAGGGCCCATCTTGAACAGTTTTTTGTGACCCCAACACCTGCACTTCTTCAGTCTCATTGGTGGCAGTGTTGGGGGACTTGGTGCTAGATTTTGCCGGCGATGCCGGGTTATAGGTCATGGTAGCTGGGCTTGGAGGAGTTGGTGTAGGAGGCTCCATCTCCATCGTTGCCGGCTCAGTCAAAAAAGGACCTTGAGCCGGAGCCTCTTGAGTAACAGGCTCGCTCAAGGCCGGGTCAGCAGAGGAAGGCTGTTCCAGAAGTGTAGCCTTGGCGCTGTACAAATCAAAGATATTAGAAAAGTGTGATCTAAGAGAAACAGAAAGTGATATATATACAAGAGGAGGAAAAAGTATACCCCTTATTGATTTGGAAGTCTTCAGGCAAGAGGGCCACGCTCTCATCTGAAGAAGAAGCTGATAAAGATTGGGACTTAGAGACCCGGGTTTTGCCAGCTAAACTATACGAGGATTTGGAGGCACCAATGGTGGAGACAGCTTTACGGAGTGAAGTGTTGTAGGGGATACCTCCACTGAGGGAATCAGAGGTTGAGGTAGACCGGATTCGAACTCGGATTTTTCTCACGATTTTTTTGACATATTATTTGCGTTATTTCGACGTCGTATGCAAAAGTTGTGGCCGTTACAAGTTTTTTTTCCTGTTTGTTGCAGAAAAGGTCAAAATTCATATTTCAAAATTTCTATACCTACTAGACACTCAAACCTAACTACATGTCAAATGATTTTATTTATTAAATTTTTTATCATTTTCCTTTAATTCCTGCAAGACTAAAAAGGCGATCCACGGGGGGAGGGGGGGGGGGGGTGGGATTTGAAAAAAAAAATCTGTGGCGCGCCACAGAATGTCACCTTTCTGTGGCGCACGTGCCAGGTGCGCCACAGAATTGTGACTTTCTGTGGCGCACCTGGCCATGTGCGCCACAGAAATGTGACTTTCTGTGCCGCACCTGGCTTGCTGCGCCACAGAAAGTCACATTTCTGTGGCGCACATGGCTAGGTGCGCCACAGAAATATGCCTTTCTGTGGCGCACCAAGCCTGGTGCGCCACAGAAATATATTTCTGTGGCGCACCAATTAAGGGTGCGCCACAGAATGTAACCTCTCTATAAGGGTTTTCCTAGTAGTGTTACAGGAAAACTCAGGTTTTATGTTAAAAGGTTAAAGCGTATCTCTCTCTATACAAAAAAAGAAGAAAGTATAACGTCGGAGATCGCAGTTTCGTGAAACCCTGAAGACACTGAGTAGCGTGCGTGAGGCCGGCCTCCAGGCCGGCCAGGCCGGCTCCAAGGCCGGCCTCCCTGTACCCTTTCAAACGGTCAAGAATTAGGAGGAGCTATAAATGCCCCTCCACCTACCTCCAGCTCTTTAGCTCGCCCAAACTTGAAGACACCATTGTTGCAAGCTCAAGAAACATTTAGATCTCCCAATCTCTCCACCCAAACTTGTTGATCTTTGGAGGATTGAAGGAGAGGGCCCGAATCTACATCTTCACCAAGCCGTTTTACATTTCCCCCTCATTCACTTGAGGGACCCTTTGCTAGGATTTCCATTGGGAAAACTTAGCTCATTGTTATACTTACTTGATTGTCTTTGTGACAGATTGTAGCTGTTCGGGAGCCCCCAATCCAATAGTGGGTTGTGCCCCAGATCGTTGTTGTAAAGGCTCCGGAATCCGCCTTGAAGGTTTCCGATAGTGGAAGGTGAACCAAACCTTTGTGGTGCGGTTCATCGGAGAAGAAGGTGAAGCCTTTGTGACTGTTGAGTTGACCTTTGTGGTAGCTCACACCTCTCCAACGAGACGTACTCCCCTAAAAAGGAGAAACTCGGGAATACATCCATGTCTCCGTGACAAGGATATACATCTCAGGTACCCTTCCATGAGGGTACCTGGTGCACGTGTCGACTAAGGCCCATCTATCAAGAGCCTACATGAAGCCATGACGAAAGGCCCAACAAGATGAAGTACCCTCCAAGATTAGGCATAGGCATAGTCGGTTTAGACTTTCCTTACATGTAAACAGGGTCGGTTGCGGACTCCCGAGACCCAGCCTATTATATAAAGGCTGGGAGGGCCGCTGATCCAGGACACGCAATACTTGAACCACCAAAACCCTAGCGAGATCGACATCTCGCCAGGACCCCATTGTAGCCCGCATAATCTCACACGATCAATAACAGACAAGCAGGAAGTAGGGTGTTACTCTCCGGAGGCCTGAACCTAGGTAAAATCCCTGCTTTTACTTGTCAGCCGATGAAACTACCAGCTCTACCACGTTCTCTCCCTCGTAATCTCAACCCTAGGTCTCTAACCATGGGATTTGGTGAGTTAACCCCTCGTCAATTGGCACCGTCTGTGGGAAAGAATAGTGCTGGACTCATGATTTCTTCGGTTCCATCGGAAAGCGGTGACTTGCCGATCGCATCTACAAACGGCAACTCGCTGGTTGCATCGACAAACCAGAACTCACTGACTCGGGCGGCACACGGCAACTCGCCGACTCACTCGACAAACGGCAGCATGTCGACTTCACCTGCAAAAAGCACATCAGATCCTCTGATGAACTTCGAGCCACACTCGCCAGAATTCCAGGAGACGTTTGCTGGTCTAGAGTCAGGTTTGGATTTAACCGTTGGTTCGTTCAATTTTTTCGTAAACAAGCTTGGTACGCAGGACTTGACAGATCCACGCCAACTCGCGACTTCCGCACCCGAGGCTCCATCGACTGCGGCTCCCTCATCTGCGGATCCATCAACTGCGTCCATACTATCGTCGATCCTCCAAGCCTGCTCATCTGCAACAACCATGTCGACTCGAGAGTTTAACGAGTTCATGGCAAAAGAGATCCAAGGTGAAGAAGCTGAATCATCATACAGCAAAAACGATCCCGAGCTCGATCTTCCACTCGAAGATAGCTTCGACTGCGGGATCTCCCTCAGCGACTTCGACGAGCTCGAAACTCATATCGACAACCACGTCGACTCCGAGATCTGCATCAACAACAACCTCGACTCCGAGATCCATAACGACTGCGCCGACATCGAGATGAGCATAGGCGACGAACACATCGACAGCGAGCTCCGCCCAGATGGGCAGTTCGACTGGCATATTGACTCTGATATGAGTCTCGATGAAGACATCGAGTCCATGGCGGGACTCGAGAACACATACACATACACTCGGGTGATACCCCAGCAGGTTTACGTGGCCTTCGTCGCAAAATCATCTGATGTTGCGGCCAGTCGTAGGCCTACAGAATTCCCGTGCACAATAACTATGCCGGATGGAGTCACAACTCTCACAATTACTGCTAAGATGGCAGCAAAAGCAGACAAATTCATCAAAGAGTGCACAATGATGCCAGTGGACGCAACACGAGAGGAGATGTTGACCTTCCAGTACTTCAACTGGCAGGAATCACTTCGACTGCAGCAGATCAGAGCAACACTCGAAGAGCGTAAAAAGCAAACTAGCTTGTCGAGAGCACGAAGAAGACAACTCTCCATGAGCTCCACCGGGCGAGCAGACACAAGACCCAGATCAAGGCTGTCACGCCTCGCGGACGATGAGAGAGAAGCGCTCACCCGCAACTTAGGCCACTCTTTCATGACATTCGACGAAGAGGGAGTATCAGTACCCAAAACAGCTGCGGGTGCCCTTTTCACTGCTGCAGCATACCTAGAGGCAATCAAGCCTCCAGCGGATGACCCCAATGCAAAATTGTATCGCCAACAGATCAAATCACTCGCCTTAGCGGCGAAGGTCATAAACCAAATCCCAAAAACTCCAGGAGGGAGTCGAGACCGTGCCATAGTAAACCCGCGTCGTGAAGAACATAATCGTAGTGGTCGCAGTCACCACTCGAAGGAAAGGAGCGGCTCACGCCGGCGCAGGTACAGAAGCAGATCACGCAGATCTTACAGTAGCGACTCGTACTCTGATCAGGAGACTGAGCCATGCGGAGCTCTATGCTTTACTCGACGCGTCCGCGAGACACGGATGCCCAAAGGGTTCAAACTCACATCTGAACAACCCAAATACACAGGTCAACAGGAACCTTCAGGATGGTTGGAAGATTACAGACTGGCTGTCTCATGCCAACGAGGCACGAATACCACAGCCATGCAATACATACGACTCATGCTCGAAGGCACAGCCCACGACTGGCTCAAAGCTCTACCTCCATCGACTTACGACTCGTGGGATCACTTCCGCGCGGACTTCATCAAAAACTTCGAGCCTCTATGTGAGCGACCAAAAATGTTCGAGGAACTGAGAGCCTGCATTCAACGCTCGAATGAAACGTTGAGATCATACATCCGACGATGGACTGAGATACACAACTCAGTTGGAATAATTTCAGAAGATATGGCCATGGATGCTTTCATCATGGGACTCGCTAGGCGAGATTTCAAAGAAGCACTTGGTCGCCAAAAGCCAACCTCTGTGGCTAACCTCCTAAAGATAGCGACTGAGTGGGCAGACGGAGAAGACATGGTGCGCACCACACGTGGGTCCTCGCCCCGTGACAATCATGATAGCGGCAGTCGAAACCGCAGGGACTCGTACAGAGACGACCGGAGGCGTAAACGTTCAAAACATCATTACGACGACGACAGACCCGAATTCATGGCGGCTGGATTCTCCACACCCCGCAGCGACCAAGACAGAAGCGACCGACGGTCAGAAGATCGACGGGATAGTCGAGATGATCGCCGGGACAGTCGAGATGATCGCCGAGACAGTCGAGACCACGACCAACACAGCGACAGCTACAAGAAGAAAGACTGGCGTAAGTCGCGTTCCGGTGCACAAAACGAGCGATCATTCGATGACAAGATGGATCTTGATTGCAGATTACACCTGTACAAGGGGGACGACGGAAAATTGCACTCCAATCACTCGATGAGAAACTGCAGAGAATTTGACAAACTAGCATCTGACTACATGCAACTCAAAAAGGCAGCAGCCGCACACGCGCCCGCACCTGCACCTGCGCCTCAGCCACACAACGTGCCCGTTCTGATGGCACCACCTCCGCCACCACAGCCTGCCGCAGGCGGAAATATCGGGTATTGTTGGGGGAAAGATAACCCGGTAGGCCTAAGGACAGGAGAACTATCACTTCCCAGGAGGAAAGATTGGCAAGGCCCACTAGATCATCATTTGCCGGGTTACCTTGGTGGACAGTGGAGTTAGTCGGTGACCCGGCATAAACAAGGAAGGCTCTAGAAGACCCGGAGGCGGTATGTGAGACTTGGAGGCCAAGATAGATGAGCAAGACTATGGTTAGGACTCAGAGTTAGTCGGTGACCCGGTCTTGCCTTGTATTGACTAGGAGATCTGGGTGTCTATATAAACCGGCTCTTAGGTCATAGATTGGGACGGACTTTAGAGAGAGAGAGAGATTTTAGACATACAAGCTTGACAGCGAGAGAACCTTTGTAACCTAGACTCGAAACCCGCCGGTGTTGTTATCCGCCGGGTTATCAAGATCGATATCAGAGTAAAGAGAAACCAGGCTAGAAGTAGGTCTTTATCTCCAATGGAGAGGCTGAACCAGGATACATCCTTTTTCCCCAACGAGCTAAACAATCTCCCGAACGCTACGACTGCCTTGCCTCAAATCTCAAGTTACCACCCGGTAACATCTGCCGTGACAATACCACAACAGTTGGCGCCCACCGTGGGGCAAGCGTCAAAAAGCGTTATCATCACGGGAGAAGCTCTGCGAGGCATGCAGAACCTGGTCATCGGCCGGGTCATGATCAATCTACAAGGAGAACACATCGTGGACGATTCTGGGTGGAGCCCCGAGTCAGATTCACTGGAGACTGGCTCAGTCGTTCCAATCGGGCGGATCAACATCTTCGTGGGGATGATAGGTATATCGAAACCCGCCCAGCAATTTTCTGATTCTGTATCTGAAGCAGGAACCACCTCTCACTCCGATGGGGAGGAGTCAGTTGGGACGACGGAGATCGAATCAGGAAACACCACGCAGGAAGCCGGGTCAGGAGAGCTGGCTTGGGCTCCACGTGGCCAGATCAATGATGATACAGATTCAATCCTGGAATTGTTTGAGGATCGCTATGGATACGGGATAGAGGAGGAAGAGTATGAATCAGAGCCGGGTCCGGTGCGCTGGGCTGCGGTTTACACTGCCCCAGCAATCAACACAGAACCAGTCCCAATAACAACACTGTCGGTAGTAACCCAGCCGGGTCAGGCGGCGCCAGGTTTGGCGATCCGGGAGCCTGTTATTCAATCAGTTATTCTAGAGCAACAGCGAGTCGCAGCAGATGGAGAACGTGCGTCAGTTAGTACCGAGTCAGAAGCTACAGCAACATACAGAAACATGTTTGGATACTTGGCAAATAGGGCGATGGGTCAGGGAACATCAACTTTACCTAACCCGCCCCCGCCGCGATTCCTTAATGACCTGCCAAGCGTTCCAGCAGCAACAGCAAATCCTATGACTCCAGCAGTGGCAGCAGCACAAGTTAGGGCAACAGACCCGGCTCGCATCGCTTACGAGCAGCAGATGGCATTGTTACAACGGCGTTTTGATCAGCAGGCGGCATTGCAACAACAGATGGACGAACAGGATGAGTATTTACGACAAGCAGCAATAGAATTAGAAAACCGATCTAGAGAACAACAACAGAGACACCAGAGTTTGATTGGTCAAGGTGGATACATTAACCCGGCTAATCTGTTTCACACGCCACAGGATCAGTTTGTTGAAGCACCTGCAGCTCAAGCTACAGGACAGGTGGCGGCTGTAGTGCTGGCCCCAGCGCAAGCCGGGTCACCTATAGTGCCAACCGGAGGAGCCGGCAGAGACACTGGAGCTATGCCACCACCACAACCCAGATTTCACACGCCAGCGGGCCATTACAGTAACCCGGCTGACAACGTATATGCAGCTACAGTGGTGCTAGACCGTATTCCATTGGGCGATTCACCTACAGAGATAGAAGCAAGACGTGCCATTGATATGCTACGGACGGCCGTAGCCCAGCAAGCAAATTACTCACATAGAAAAAGTGCGTTGCATTTAACATCTTTTCGTAGCCATCGTACCAGGAGTCGCCATGGCGAATCACCAAGGCCAGCCGGGTTAGCTGCTGCAGAGCAGCAAATTCCAGCGGGTCAGCAGAATCAAGTACTCCAGCAACAACCGAGACAAGTGGCTCCAGCGGCGTCGAGAGCTCAGGCCATAGTTGACAGCTCCCGGGCGAGGCGCGCGGCAAATCTACAACCCGCCGTGGTACCTGCCGGAGGAGCCGGAGAAATCCCACGGGCGGGTTCAGTTAATCAGCAAGCAGCAAGGACAGGCCCTGTAGAAGTAGCATCATCGATGACGGGTCCCAAGTGCCTCAGCGATTCCATCAGATCCGAGCCTTATCCAGATAAGTTCAAAGAACCCAGTAAAATTTCAAATTATGATCCTAGTATAGATCCTGAGACATGGATCAATAGTTATGAGATGGCTATGAGTATTCGTAATGCATCTGAAAATATTTGTGTAAAGTTCATGTATCTAATGATGAGTGAAGGTGCAGCGAAGCTGTGGTTCAATACCATACCGGAGAAATCCATCAATTCCTGGAGTCAACTGAGGGCGGCTTTTATCAAGAACTTTCATGGGACGTGCAAGAGGTTATACACAATTGAGGACCTGGATCGGTGTGTACACAGAAAGGGCGAGTCAGCACGCAGTTGGATGCGCCGGATCACAGAGATCCTCCACTCCTCCACCAATATATTACCAACCAACGCGATGTCAACATTGGAGAAGAATTGCAGATATGACCCGGTTGTTCAGAAAATGAGTCGCATGAGGAACAACCCAGGAGCAAATGATATGACTATGGGAGAGGTGTTGGACGCAGCCAACAAGCACGCTTACACAGATAAAACCAAGGATGAAACTGAGGAAGACAAAGGAAAGGGTAATGTGAACAACGCAGGAAGAAACAACAACAACAACAACAACAACAACAGCTATCACAAGAGGCCACACGCAGAGGTCAACTCAGACTTAGTTGCAAACACAAATACCGGGTCAGCGAGACCCAGAACAGAGGGAAATTTCAGAGGAAATAACTATAATGGAGGTAACAACAATCGTGGGCCACCGCGTCCCCGGGTCACTTTGATCCGATGAAGATGCGTGCCCGCGTCACAGTCGCGATGGCAGACCCGCCAATCACTCCTTGGAGCAGTGCGTGGATCTGCAGAGGTGGAAAAATATGGAAATCCAGAGGGTAATGCGAGGCCAGGAAACAGCGGAGGACCCGGCCGTGGAGGTAACCCGGCTAATGGCCCCCCACCCAATGTTAATCCAGAGGCCGGCAATCCTGACAACAATCAGAACAGAGAGAATCAAGGTGGTTATCAGGAAAACCCGAAGCGACTTGGCGGGTATCATGTTCATACGCTCAACACATCAAAAAGAGAGAAAGAATTGGTTCAGCGTGCAGTTAACACGGTCTCAGCGGCAGTACCGAAATATTTGAAGTACTCAGAAGTTCCAGTAACATGGAGTAGAGAGGATCACCCGCCCATCATTGAAACACCGGGTCTCCTTGCCCTGGTGGTTGCACCTCAAGTGGCGGGTTACGTTTTGAACAAAGTTTGATGGATGGAGGCAGTTCTATTAACATTCTATACTACGACACGTTCTTGCGCATGAATCTCAAGAGGTCACAGTTGCAGCCAACCAACACTATATTTCATGGAATAGTACCTGGGAAATCACATAGCCCGGAGGGAAAAATCACACTTGATGTTGCTTTGGTGAGTCCAAGCATAAGTTTCGCATGGAGAAAATTACATTTGAGGTTGTGAATTGGAGAGTCCATATCACGCTCTCTTTGGAAGGCCCGCCTTTGCAAATTTATGGCCAGGCCTTGTTATGTGTATCTACAGTTGAAAATCCCGAGTTCCAATGGAGTTATCACTATTCACGGAAGCCGGGATATGGCAGCACAATGTGACAGTGGTGATGCAGCTTTGGCGGAACGAGCATGTGCAGAGGAGGAGCTGCGGTACTACAAGTCTCAGGTAGACCCGGCAGATAGAACCGTGTTACAGAGAACCACGGCTGAGGAGAAAGAAAAGTTCAAACCCGCCCAAGATACAAAGATGGTTGATTTCACACCCGGCGATTCTTCTAAGCAGTTCGCCGTGGGCTCCAATTTATCTGACAAATAGGAAAGCGCGCTCATCGAGTTCATCCGTGAGAACAGGGACGTTTTTGCATGGACACCTAGTGACATGCCTGGCGTACCTGCTGAACTCGCTGAGCACAAGTTACATGTTAACCCGGGTGCAAAACCCGTCAAACAAGGTTTGCGCAGATTAAATGAAGAAAGGAGAAAGATTGTGGGAAAAAGGTAGCCCGGCTATTGGCCGCGGGCTTTATCATCGAGGTTTTCACCCCAAGTGGTTGGCTAACCCGGTCCTTGTGTTGAAGAAAAATAATGAGTGGCGGATGTGCATAGACTATACCAGTTTGAATAAGGTTGTCCCAAAGATCCTTTTGCATTACCCGTATTGATCAGATTATAGATGCAGTTGCAGGCAGCGAGCTCTTGTGCTTTTTGGATGCATATTCGGGTTATAATCAGATCAAGCACAATGAGGAAGATTGGGAAAAGACAGCTTTCATAACCCCCTTTGGGGCGTATTGCTACAAAAATATGACCTTTGGGTTGAAGAACGCAGGGGCGACTTACCAGAGGTGTATTCAGAATTGTTTTGTTAAGCAGATTGGCCGCAACGTGCATGCTTATGTGATGATGTAGTAATCAAGTCAGAGAAAGCGGGTCACTTATTGATGACCTGAAGGAAACTTTTGCTAATTTGAGGAAGTACAAGATGAAGCTCAATCCCACCAAGTGTGTGTTTGGAGTTCCAGCGGGGAAGCTGCTCGGTTACATTGTGTCACAGCGTGGAATCGAGGCTAACCCGGCAAAAATCAAAGCCATACAAGTTTGAAGAAGCCAGAAGAGCTGGCTGATGTTCAGAAGCTTACGGGATGCATTGCAGCCCTAAGCCGGTTTATTTCGAGGTTAGGAGAAAAGCAATACCACTTTACCGGCTCTTGAAAAAATCTGATAAGTTCGTGTGGGATAAAGAAGCGGATGATGCTTTTGAGCTGTTGAAGCAAACATTGGCAGAGGCGCCAATCTTGGCGGCTCCTGCTCCAAAGGAACCTTTGTTATTATACATTACAGCAGGACCACACGCAGTGAGTGCTGTGGTGGTAGTAGAAAGAAAAGAGAAGGAAAAGAACACCCGGTCCAAGGCCGGTTTATTATGTTAGTGAAGTGCTCTCAGAAACCAAGCAGAGGTATCCACATTGGCAGAAACTTGTTTTTGGTGTTTTTATGGCGACCCGGAAATTGAAGCATTACTTTTTGGAGCACCCGTTCAGAGTTGTTAGTTCAATCCCTCTAGCAGAAATTATCAGAAATTCAGATGCAACGGGACGGATCGCCAAGTGGGCAATTGAGATGGGTGATTATCACATCAATTATGAGCCACGCAATGCTATCAAGTCTCAGGCCTTGGTAGATTTTGTTAATGATTGGACAGAAACAAATATGCCACCTCAAACACCCAGCACCAAAAACTGGGTCATGCATTTTGATGGGTCAAAGCAACTTGAAGGATCAGGAGCCGGCGTGGTGCTTACATCACCAAGAGGTGAAAAGTTGAGCTATGTTTTGCAAATTCACTTTGATTGCTCCAATAATGTGGCAGAGTATGAGGCCCTACTTCACGGGTTACGCATGGCAAAGGAGATGAACATCAAGCGCATCCATTGTTTTGGAGACTCGGACCTTGTTTCTCAGCAGGTATCTGGAACTTGGGATCGCAAGGATGCAAATATGGCGGCTTAAAGAAGAGAAGTAGATAAGGTAGCCGGGTTCTTTTCAGGCTATCAGGTGGATCACATTGATCGCAGGAAAAATGAGGCAGCAGATGCTTTGTCAAGACTCGGCTCACGCAGAGAGCCGGTTCCACAAATGTTTTATTGGATGAGCTATGGAACCCATCAGTCAAAATAGACACGGAAGAAGATCTTGGATACCCAGATCAAGTTTCAGATTTAGTTGCTCATGTGCATGAAAGACCAGAGTGGACTGAGCCGTATATTGCTTATCTCTTGAGAGGCGAGTTACCAGTGCAAGAAATCATAGCCCGGCAAATTGTGCACCGGGCCAAGTCATATGTGGTTGTTGGCACAGAGCTATTTAAGAGAAGTCCTTCAGGCGTGTTTCAACGTTGTGTTTCCCCTGAGGAGGGACAGAAAATTCTCAAAGAAATACATGAGGGAGATTGTGGTCATCACGCTTCGACCCGGTCTTTGGTAGCAAAAGCTTTCAGACACGGATTTTTCTGGTTAACCGCCTTAGCAGATGCAGAATACTTGGTTCAAAGATGTGATGGATGTCAAAGATACGCCAGGCAAGCTCATGTGCTGGCTCAGGAGTTGCGAACAATACCAATCACATGGCCTTTTGCAGTATGGGGTCTTGATATGGTGGGTCCCTTTCAGATGTCTCCATGTAAGAAAACACACCTCTTAGTCGCCATAGATAAATTCACCAAGTGGGTTGAGGTTATGCCAGTCACAAATTGCGAGGCAATTATAGTGGTGAAGTTTTGGAGAGGATCATATATCGCTTTGGCTACCCACACAGTATCATCACAGATAATGGGACAAACATGTCCCTTGGCGAGACAGAGATATTTTGTGCAGAAAATGGGATACGACTGGATGTTGCATCAGTTGCTCACCCACAAGCCAATGGTCAAGTAGAGAGAGCAAACCAAGAATTGCTCCGTGGTTTGAAGCCGAGGCTCCGGGTCCCATGCAAGAGAGCAGCAGGGGCTTGGGTAGAAGAATTACCATCAGTTGTGTGGGGCATCAATACCATACCAAACAGATCAACCAAGCAGACACCGTTTTTTCTGGTGTATGGAGCAAAGGCAGTTTTACCAAGTGACATAATACATGACTCGCCGCGAGTGGCGGCTTATGTTGAAGTTGAGAACGAGCAAACCCGGCAAGATTCAGTTGATCTGTTAGAGGAAGAAAGAGAACGAGTCCTGGAGAGGTCAGCAATTTACCAGCAAGATTTGCGGCATTATCATGCTGGCCGGGTCAGAATGAGAACTTTTCAAGAAGGAGACTTAGTTTTGCGATTGACACAATCACAAGCTGGGATGCACAAGCTGTCACCTCCGTGGGAAGGACCTTTCATTATAAACCGGAAATTGCACAATGGGTCATATTACCTGGTTGATGCTAGAGAGAAAAGTGACTGGGTGAACGATACTGATCACAGCACCAAAGCATTGGAGGAAAGGGAGAGGCCGTGGAATATAGCCCAGCTTCGTCCTTATTACACTTAGTACCAGAGTTGAGTTCACAGAAGATATAATACACGATGTAAAAAGATAGCAGGTTTTAGACGCACTCTTTTCCTTACCAGGGTACCTAAGGGGGCTGGAAGGTTTTTAATGAGGCGGCTTGCTGATCTAGCATATGAATAAAGATATATGTGCTCAAAGAATCACCTCTTCTATGCGTTTACTCTACAGTTTTTACTAATTTTTGTTCAATGTTCATCATATTTATCACGATGAGCCGGAAACTTCTGAGAGAGGAGACCCGCCATCGTATTATATATCACAATGAGCCGGAAACTCGTGAAAGAGGTGACCCGCCATTGCACAGTGAGCCGGAAACTCTTGTAAGAGGAGACCCGCCATTGTCTTATAATGAACAATGAGCTGGAAACTCTAAAGAAAGAGACCCGCCATTGCATATTTTGGTCTTAGGGGCTGTTTGCTTCATGAAGGCACAGCTTCAAACCTAATGACCCGGCTATGATGCCACTTTGGTTATGGGGGCTGATTATCGCTAAGGTACAGCTGCAATCCTGTAATCTGGCTAGTTATTAAGCCATTATTTTCTTGTCTATCTTACTTAAGCTTGATGTGACTCGCGATTATATGGCCTGTTTGTTCTCCTGTGATTTCAATCAGTTATGGAGCCCATGGGGACTTAACTGACACTGTTTTACAGAGTGAGATACAACAGTGAGAATCCATGCGAAAGCCGGCTTACAGTTAAAGATATGCAAAAGGGTCATCTAAACCATTAAATATTGCAGAGCTAACACATAAGAATTTTTGTTACATCTCATGCAAATTCACAGGTGCACAGGCACACCATCAAAAGAATAATTGTATCAAAGCATAAAGTTATTACATAACCGCCACAAGGGCCAAATAAGACATTGTTTTTTATGCAGAACTAAGTCTGCAGGATAAGAGTTCACTGCTCAGGGACTGGAGAGTAGAGGTAGGAGCGTCTGCCGAGTCATTTGTTGGCGCGGGGAAGGAACAGCAGTTGGCTCTGTCTCAGGAGTTGTGCTTGTAGTTGTTCTGAGCTGACATGCCGGGTTTCCCTTGGAAGTTTCAGCCAGGTCAGCAACTACTTCACTCGATTTTTGAGACTTGGGGGCTTCCTTGGACTTGGACTTGGACTTGCTAGAACCATCCCCAACACTTGCTATGACTGGCTTGGTTTGCCAACAGATGGCAGTTAGTTTGTATCCCACAAGCTCATTGTCATCTTCGACATTTGGACGGCTGGAGGGGGCATAGCAGGTGTCCCTGACCCGGCAACAGCTGTAGCGGTCATGGCCTTGGCTTGCTTCGGTGGAACAACGATGGCCGGCTCTGGGTCTGGAGATGAGATCCGCCAGCCCTTCTTGTCAAATCCATGTTGGAAGCTGTTCAGCCTGACGTTCTCTGCAATAACTGTCGCAGGATACCGGATTACCTTATCAATCTCCTGAAATGCTTTTTCATCAAACTTTGTGTTGTCCAATTTGAATTCAGGGAAGCCATTAGCAAGTTTGGCCGGGTCAATATCAGGGTAGTAAGCCTTGGCCAAAGCAAGAGTGCGCATGGCACCTTTACGACATGAAGAAATCTTCCACCTTGCAAACCACTCAGGAAGAGTGGAGAGATGGCTCAGGAAGTTCCTCAGTGACTTGGGCGGCTCTTCAGTTCCACGGGCTGTAGCAATTGCTCGCCCGGCTCCATAATATAGCTGACGTACCAAGTTCATCACGCTCTGAATTT
This sequence comes from Poa pratensis, assembly GCA_947311845.1. Taxonomy (NCBI): domain Eukaryota; kingdom Viridiplantae; phylum Streptophyta; class Magnoliopsida; order Poales; family Poaceae; genus Poa; species Poa pratensis. Next base: position 16,764,339 of record CAMZMU010000054.1, read on the forward strand.
GCGTCTCTGCGCTTTCCAAGGTCAGGTGATTTTTAGTCCCTGCAAAATAATTGACACAGTTATAAGCGCATATGATAAGAAAGTATTGAGATGCAAACAAGATCAAAGAGGAAAGGAACATACCCCAGATTGCTTTGACAAGGTCACCAAGCATGCTTGTGATGCATTTGAGGGATTTCTCGGCCACAGCCAATTTTTGCTCCGCGGCTTCTAGCCGGGTTTTCCATGATTCTTCATGTTCATCCATGTCCTTCTTCAGAGATAAGTTTTCCTCTGTAGCATTGGACAGCGAGGTCTCTAGTTCCTTGATTTTCTTCTCCAGCTCGGACTTGAGCCGGGTCTCCTTGGCGAGTTGCTCATTAAGCCGGCTAATTTCCCCGGCTGATTGAGAAGAGCTTTGCTGTGACAAGTATAAGTATCAAGGTATCAATAATCCTAGTTACTGTTTAGGACTTGGGGGCTACAAAGTAGCCACAGAAAAAAATGTGGAACATTATTTTAGTCCCGAGTTGCTGCAGGCACACAACCCGGCACTTAGGGGCTACTCAGTTGAAGTTTTTTTTGACAGTGAAAGTTCAGTACAAAGTGGTATTTAGTCCCAGGTTGCTGCAGGCATACAACCCGGCACTTAGGGGCTACTCAGTGGTAAATTTAAAACATCTAAGTGCAAAGTTATTTAGTCCCAGGTTACGGCAAGCCTGTAACCCGGCACTTGAGGGCTACAGTTTGAAGTTTAAAGAATCTACATTTTGAAGTTATAGACTACATGTTGTGAAGAACAAGCACCAAGCTCATGACAAGTGATAAACTTAGAGCTTGGGGGCTACTGCATAAATATGTTCAAAGAAGAAAGAGAAAAAGTACCTCAAGGCGTTTCTGGATAGTGGAGACGAAGCTGTCCTCCATGACCCGGTGTTGTGAAACCCGGGTGAAGTATTCAGAAATCAGAGATGGAAATTCCAAAGTATCAAAGGCTGGTAGTCCAGAGAAAATAACCGGGCTCTGGCCACGGTTCACGGCTTCTGTCTTCACCTCTGGTTCTACAACCTTGGCAAGGGTGGTGGAGGGCCCATCTTGAACAGTTTTTTGTGACCCCAACACCTGCACTTCTTCAGTCTCATTGGTGGCAGTGTTGGGGGACTTGGTGCTAGATTTTGCCGACGATGCCGGGTTATAGGTCATGGTAGCTGGGCTTGGAGGAGTTGGTGTAGGAGGCTCCATCTCCATCGTTGCCGGCTCAGTCAAAAAAGGACCTTGAGCCGGAGCCTCTTGAGTAACAGGCTCGCTCAAGGCCGGGTCAGCAGAGGAAGGCTGTTCCAGAAGTGTAGCCTTGGCGCTGTACAAATCAAAGATATTAGAAAAGTGTGATCTAAGAGAAACAGAAAGTGATATATATACAAGAGGAGGAAAAAGTATACCCCTTATTGATTTGGAAGTCTTCAGGCAAGAGGGCCACGCTCTCATCTGAAGACGAAGCTGATAAAGATTGGGACTTAGAGACCCGGGTTTTGCCAGCTAAACTATACGAGGATTTGGAGGCACCAATGGTGGAGACAGCTTTACGGAGTGAAGTGTTGTAGGGGATACCTCCACTGAGGGAATCAGAGGTTGAGGTAGACCGGGTCTTCCTTTTCTTGTTGGCCTCTTCCTCTTGTTCCTGTGGTTTTCTTTAGGTTGAGATTTGTTCATCATATAGTTATGGAAGCGAGAGTATGGCACCTTTGCAACAGCGAGGCGAGTCCTCTTGGTGCTCCGAGGTTCCGCTGCAGCAGGTTCTGTGGTTTCTTGACCCGGCGTTTCAGTTGTGTCCGGGTCATCTTGTGCTGAATTAAGAATTGGCGAGTTATCAGTAGAAGGGTTCATGTGAACCGGGTCATTGTCAATAAGCTCATTGAAGAGCCAGCCAAGAGAGTCAAGCTCACCTTCATCTTCATCGTTCTTATAATCAGTCTCAGTTTCCTCATCATCATCGGAGGAAATGGCCTGGTAATCTACAGACCACCAAGTTGCGTCCTAGACAAAGAAAAAGTGAAGAAAGTTATGATCTGTAGACAAGCACATATTGATTTGAAACAAAGAAGCAGAGTTTGAGAATTACTGAAGGTGGCAGGTTCTTCGCGCTGAAGGGGGCAGGCCCGGTCAGTGCAATCTTTTCCTTGGTCTCACCCAGGAGCAGCTTGGCGTTCTTCACCAGCTGATCATCCATGAGGGTGACTTCAGAGTAGCGCATCTTATCAGTAGACTCGCCGGAGTACTCATGAATGAGCCCGGTCCAGATAGAGAGTGGCTGGATGAACCACCCAATCCAGCACTTGACAAGGTCGACGCCGGTTAGACCATGCGCCAACAGAGATTTAGCCCGGCGAATCAGGCCTTCAACTTCAACCCGGGCAGCGGCATCGGTAGCCCGGCTGTTCATGTTGGCATTCCACTTCAAAAGAGAAAGCCGGAAAGCCGGGTAACGTGCTACGTCCTTTACTGGAGAAGTATCCTTGCAATAGAAATATGTGTTTTGCCACTCCTTGGGATGGCTGGCTAACTTGAGAGCCGGGTAAAAAGTAGAGGCGTCTTTTCGACGCTGGATGGAGACACCCCCGTATGGCCCTAAAGCTTGGTGTTTGCGGTTTTGGGGGTTGCAGTAGAAGATTTCAAGAAAGAGAGCTAAGCTCGGAGCTATTTGGAGGTAATCTTCGCAGAAAACTACGAAGTTGCTAATATTCAAGATGGAATTGGGCACTACGTCTAAAGGAGTGAGCCCATAATAAGCAAAGACTCGGCGAAAGAAATGCGAATCCGGCAGACGAATCCCCCGGGTCACGTGATCTAGAAGTACCACGATTTCGCCGTCCTTTGGTTTGGGGCGAATCTCATCACCTGGTGCACGCCATTGGATCTCATCCTTTGGTGGGAGCTCCCCATAGCCCACATGCTTGAGCAGCGTGGTTTCGGTCACTGTGGATTTAGCCCAGTTGACCGGCGCCGGAGTTATTTGCACGGCGGAGCCAGATTTGCCACCGGTGGTTTTCATCGATGGCCTCGCCGTGGTCTTCTTAGAACGAGCCTTCTCCATTGTTGCGAGCTCGGAGAAACTGAAGAAAACCTAGATCTAATGAGTATGGATCTAGATCAAGAGTGACGCAAGAAAGAGCAAGAAATTGATGCGGAGTACAAGCGAATAAGATCTACACTAAAAGGAAAAGAGATGGTACCTTGTTTGAGGAGATGCGGATGGATCGAGTTCCAGATGAGCAAGAACTTGCGTTCTAGGGTTCCTGGGCCCGCGGCTAGAGGTTGAAGACGAAGTGGTGGTTCGGTGGGAGAAGTGACGCCATTTTACCCTGGGTCCCAGTATTTATAACTGCGGTCAAAGTTGACCTAGGGGTAAAACGGTAAAAAGGAGGGAGAAAAATATAAGATAAGATAAGGAATGTTGACCGACCGAGATTCAGTGGAGAATATTCTCTGACAAGTTTGACCAATGTTCTAGAAAGAGTAAATACCAGGTTACAAAAAGGGGATCATAAAAAAAAGAGATAGTTGAGGAGAAGAAAAAGCTGTGTAACCCGGGAATATTATTCTGTTAACCATTTTTTATTTCAGGAGGATAATCTAAACTACAAGGATGGTGGCTCTTCCCCAAAAGCTATGGTCATAGGTTGAAGAAGCGCGCCAACTTGGAGTTCAAATCATCCTAGGGGCTACTGTTGGGGGAAAGATAACCCGGTAGGCCTGAGGACAGGAGAACTATCACCTGCCAGGAGGAAAGATTGGCAAGGCCCACTAGATCATCATGGGCCGGGTTACCTTGGTGGACAGTGGAGTTAGTCGGTGACCCAGCATAAACAAGGAAGGCTCTAGAAGACCCGGAGGCGGTATGCGAGACTTGGAGGCCAAGATAGATGAGCAAGACTATGGTTAGGACTCCGAGTTCGGGCGTGACCCGGTCTTGCCTTGTATTGACTAGGAGATCTGGGTGTCTATATAAACCGGCTCCTAGGTCATAGATTGGGACGGACTTTAGAGAGAGAGACATTTTAGACATACAAGCTTGACAGCGAGAGAACCTTTGTAACCTAGACTCGAAACCCGCCGGTGTTGTTATCCGCCGGGTTATCAAGATCGATATCAGAGTAAAGAGAAACCAGGCTAGTAGGTCTTTATCTCCAATGGAGAGGCTGAACCAGGATACATCCTTTTTCCCCAACGAGCTAAACAATCTCCCGAATGCTACGACTGCCTTGCCTCAAATCTCAAGTTACCACCCGGTAACATCTGCCGTGACAATACCACGACAGGTATCATACAACCCATACCTCGGGTGGATAAACCTCAGTACCCTCCGCCCCAAGGGCAGATGTACATGATAGAGAAAGAGTGCCCTTCCAACAGGGAGCAAAAACTTCGCACTCGACAAGTAAATATGGCGGTCATGTCACCTCCTACGGTAACTGAATTCTTGAAGGGATCCGAAACTACAATAAGCTTCAGCAGAGAGGACCACCCACCAACTGTAGTTCAACCAGGGCACTCTGCTCTGGTACTCGACGCTCAAATCGGAGGCTACGCCATGACCAAGGTCTTCATGGATGGAGGCAGCGGCATAAATATTATCTTTGCAGATACACTTCGCAAAATGAACAGGTCAGTCGAAAACCTGCCAAAATCCTCAAATACCTTCCACGGTATCATCCCTGGCAAAGCAATAAGTCTAGAGGGCACCATACAACTCGACGTTACGTTCGGGGACAAAAACCACTTCAGAACAGAGTCGATTGAGTTCGAGGTCGTCGACTAGAAGTCGCAGTATCACGCCATACCTGGACGCCCGACGTTTGCTCGGTTCATGGCAGTCCCACACTATGCATATCTCCAGCTAAAAATGCCTGGGCCAAAAGGAGTAATCACAGTCAAAGGAAACTTCCAAAAGTCCGATTCTTGCGACCGCGAGTTTAGCAAAATCTCTGAGATGTTCGGCATGGAAGCAACACTCGCTGATCTGGCGATCTCCAACGATCGAACACTTATGCCGGAGCACAAGAAGGTGGCAGTCGACAGAGTATTCAATGCCACCAATGATACAAGGTCGCATCAGGTGCACCCGACCGATCCGACCAAGGCAGTCAACGTCTCTTCGAGTCTGCCTATTGCATAGGAAAGCGCGCTCGTCGAATTCCTCCGTGAGAACTGGGATATATTTGCGTGGTGTCCAGCCGACATGCCATGTATTCCCAGGGAATTCACCGAGCACTCTCTCCAATTATTTCCAGATGCTAAGCCAGTCAAGCAAACAATACGCCGCATATCCGGCCCGAAAAGAATCGCAGTCGAAGCCGAGGTCGACAGACTACTCGCAGCAGGTTTCATCAGAGAAATCAAGAAATCACAATGGGTGGCTAACCCCGTACTTGTAGCGAAGAAGCACACAGATATCCTTCGGATGTGCGTGGATTTTACAGCACTCACTAAATGCTGTCCAAAGGATCACTTTCCACTGCCTCGAATCGACCAGATCGTCGACTCCACCGCCGGATGCGCTCGACTGTCCTTCCTGGATGCTTACTCGGGTTACCACCAGATAAGGATGAAGGAAGAAGATGAAGAAAAACGGCGTTCATAACCCCACTCGGGGTCTACTGCTACACAACTATGCCTTTCGGGTTCAAGAACGCAGGCGCAACCTACCAGCGCATGATGCAAGACTGCCTCAAGAAGCAAATTGGACGAAACGTCCAAGTCTACGTAGACGACATCGTCGTCACCACTAGGAAGGAAAATACACTACTCGATGACTTGCGAGAGACGTTCGCAAACCTCAAACGCTTCCACATCAAGCTCAACCCGAAGAAGTGCACGTTCGGCGTACCAGCCGGGCAACTCTTGGGGTACCTAGTCTCAGCTCGTGGAATCGAAACTGACCCAGAAAAAATACAGTCTATCTTGACAATGGAACGGCCTTCAAAACTTTATGACGTCCAAAAACTAGCGGGTCGAGTGGCGGCACTCAGTAGCTTCATCAGTAAACTAGGCGAAAAGGCACTACCGTTTTATCAACTGATGAAGAAATCAGATAACTTTGAGTGGACGCCAGAAGCCGAAGAAGTTTTCAAAGATCTCAAGCGAGTCCTCACAAGCCCTCCAATCCTCGTCGCACCAAGGGAACGTGAGCCACTGTACCTGTATGTCTCTGCAACTAACAGGGTGGTGAGTACCGTACTGGTGGTCGAACGCATGGAAGAGGGACACGCCCAGAGCATACAACACCCAGTCTATTACTTGAGCGATGTCCTCTCCATATCAAAGCAGCGGTACCCGCATTATCAAAAGCTGGCCTACGCCGTGTTCATGTCATCAAGGAAATTGACGCACTACTTCGCAGAGCACTCGATTACCGTAATCAGCACCTCAGGGATCGGGGACATCCTCACAAACCCCAACGCAACTGGGCGAGTCGCAAAATTGCTTATCGAGCTAGGATTACCCGAATGCCATCAAAGCACAGGTCTTACCTGACTTCCATACCGAGTGGATCGAAGCTCAGTTGCCAGGAGCACCAGATGTATCCAACTCATGGACTATGTACTTCGACGGCTCGAACAAAAATGAAGGCGCAGGCGCAGGTGTCGTTCTCATATCACCAAAAGGCGACAAGCTCCGCTATGTCCTGCAGATGGGATTCGAGTTACCATCAAATAACGAAGCTGAGTACGAGGCCCTGATACATGGCATGCGGATGGCCAAAATCCTCGGTGTACTCGACTGATGATCTATGGTGACTCGAACCTGGTGGTGCAGCAAACAATGAAGGCCTACGACGCCATCGCAGACAACATGATCGCCTACCGCGACCTGTACAACCTAATGGAGGGCAGCTTCGAAGGCTGCGAGTTGCGGCACATAGGGTGCGAGAGCAACGAAGAAGCAGACATGCTAGCCAACCTAGGCTCGACCAAAGCACCAGTTCTACCCGGTGTCTTCCTCGAGCGTATTGAGCATAGATCCATCAAGCAAAAGCGAACATCTCCTACATCAGCCATACCAGCCAAAAGCAAAGCACCTAGCACAGAGGACCCGCTAGTCGAGGTACTCCTCATTGAGCCAACTTGGACTCAACCTTTCCTCGCATACATACTCCGCGGCGAGGTACCTGAAGACATAACAGAGTCACGACGCATCACTCGACGATCTAAAGCATACACCGTCATCAACGGCGAGCTATACAAGCGCAGCATATCAAGTATGTTCCAACGATGCATAGCATTTGAAGATGGCCAGGCCATCCTTCATGATATTCATGCAGGTACCTGCGGACATCACGCCAGCAGTCGATCACTCGTAGTCAAATCCTTTCGCGCAGGCTTTTACTGGCCCACAGCACTCAAAGACGCGGAGGACATAGTCAAAAGGTGCATCGGCAGTAAAAAATTCGCAACAAAGCCGCACGCACCTGCATCGGCGTTGAAGACAATACCATTGGCATGGCCCTTCGCTCAGTGGGGACTCGATATGGTTGGGCCACTCAAAAAATCCTCCCATGGAGGGCATACTCACCTTCTGGTGGCAGTCGACAAGTTCACCAAGTGGATTGAGCCAGTCCCTATCACAAGTTCGACAGCCACTACAGCAGTCAATTTCATAAAGGGTATCATATACCGCTTCGGCGTACCAAGCAGTATCATCACTGATAACGGTACTAACTTCACAGCTGAAGAATTCCGATCCTTCTGCAAAGAGCAAGACATCACGCTCAACTATGCATCCGTGGCACACCCGCAGTCCAATGGCCAGGTCGAAAAAGCCAATGGACTCGTGACGAGCGGGATCAAGAAACGCCTCCTGGTGCCACTCAAAAGAGCCGCGGGTGCTTGGGTCGAAGAACTCCCATATGTGCTATGGAGCCTACGAACGACTCCTAACGCTTCAACACAGTTCACCCCATTTTTCATGGCCTACGGCGCAGAGGCAATCCTGCCATCAGATGTCAGATTCAACGCACAAAGAGTCGAAGCATACAACGAAGAAGACGCAGATGAAGCACTCGAAGATGCAGTCGACTTGCTCAAAGAAGCACGTGACACGGCGCTAGCACGCATAGCTATTTATCAGCAAGACCTCTGCAACTACCACAGCCGTCGATTGCGCACCAGATCCTTCGAGGTTGGCGACCTGGTATTTCGACTGAAGCAAAAGAAGGTGCACAAACTCGCTCCCACATGGGAAGGACCCTTCATCATCACCGAGGTCATTGGTGGTGGAGCATACAGACTGAAGCATGCGAAGACAGGGGAACTCTCGCACAATCCTTGGATCGTTGCGTAGCTGCGCCGTTTCTATGCTTAGATTGCTCAGTCGCACAATGTAATAGGCACATATGTCGGATGGCTGCAGGTTTCAGACGCGCTCTTTTCCTTACCAGGCTACCTACGGGGGCTGGAAGGTTTTTAATGAGGCGGCCTGCAGCTTAACATTCAAAAGTGGAATATAATCAATGATTCCTCATATCTCTCTGTTTACTGCTTGCATAACCTTAGCCGCACCCGAACACTCGGGGGCTGCGCTATCAAAAGTATGAGCTTTCGCTCCTTCTCCTTCGAACATATCCCAACCGCACTCGAGTACTCGGGGGCTGGGTCACAAAAAGATCAAACACAAAATTACTCAACCCCACTCGCGTGCTCGGGGGCTGAGCCTAAAACCAGAAGTTGAAGCTTCAGACATCACAAAAATTCACAGACTCACTTTAACACTCGGGGGTTATGCAATTGATAGTTCATACTCTAAGAGTTTTTTCACAAACCCCACTCGATAGACTCGGGGGCTGAATACATACAAACAAACAATGTACACTACATACAAGTGGCAAATCTACACTCAGGGGCTGCCCCCTATGCATAACAATCCTAATCTACAGGTTCATCCTTTGGCTGGGTCCACTTCTCCTCTTCCTTCAACACATGATGGATTAGGACCAACGCGTCCACCCGTGTCTCTTTGTAGTGCTCCTCCATTGGCATAGGACCACCACCTAGGACGGGTGCGGGTCCCATCGCAATCTTTTTCAAATCAAGGTGCGGAAGGTGCGACCGCACAAAGGCAAGAGCAACGTTAGCACCGCTAATCAGTTGCTCCCTACAAACTTTTTGATCGCCTTGCCTTTCCGAAATTTCTTCAGCAATGCCGCAAGACTTTGTGGTTGCTCATTCAAAGGAAACAAAGCCTCGTGTACTCGAAATAAGGCCAACCTGCAACTCTCCAGTCGAATGGCAGTTCGCCACGCATGATCCAGAAGCTTTACCAAAATGGCACTCCTCGCCCTGTCAGACCAAAAGGGGTGGGCGGCGTATTCCGCGCTACTCGAATGACCGTCGAGTCGAACCTGTATCCGCGCCTCCTCCTTCGGCTAGTCGAAACAAACACCTATGGCAAAATAATGCAAACTTATTACCCCATTCGACTTGTGTGCCGAGCTCACAATTCGATTTCCAAAGGAGCTTACATTCAAGCTGCAGGTTCACCTTCTCCAACTCCTCAAGCAAAAAAGTCTCCCGCTCTGTAGCTGGAGATAGCCTCGACTGCATCTCCGCATATGCCTCTTGCATTTTCTTCAGCTCGCCGTTCACCTTCGAAAGCTTGAGCTGAAGGTAGTCCATAATTTTCTGGTTATTCACGCTTCGCGACTTCGTGGAGCCACCCACAACAGGGGCAGTCGATGCTTTAGAAGCTCGGTTCTACATTCAGAATAACTCAAGGCATAAGGGAAAATGAAGAACTCAAGCAAAAGACTCAGGGGCTGTGCCTCCCGATTACTGAAGTTTATATTTCATAAAGCACAGATACGATGTCTGACGATTTACAAATAGCAAAAGCAAAGTCATATAATCCCTAAATCTAGTCGACAAAGGGATCACTCGCTAGTCATCGACTTCTTGGAGGCAGCTTTCTTCGCCTGAACCTTGGCTGCCATGTCCTCAACAGTTGTTACAAGCTGTTGAGCATACTTTTTAGCGTCCTCCATCCAAGTGCCTAAACCGACGGTTTTGCCGCCAGGCCCCCTCGGGAACTTCGTCGTGACCTTGTCAAAATCTGCCTCGACTCCGTGCGTGAGCAACATGAGAAAAGTAGTCTGAGCACCACTTACCATTTGCTCGCGACAGAAATCGGTGACGGCAGTTCCTTCTGGCTTGAACAGCTCCACCAGTTCTGCAAATGAAGATGGAAACTCTTCACCTGGGAAGAAGCTGCCATGAAGGGCGCCCAAAGCACTCGCTGCCTACGTCAGCATCTCCCCTGCTCTACTACTGGTAACCTCTGTGACGACCACACTTTCATCAAGTGAGGCGCCAATGCTTTGCTTGCCAGGAGCAGCAGGGCCATCCATCACGCCTAGCATAGCATATGAACAGCATGATCACCAGCATGTTACAAAAACTTCAAATATCTACGGCAACGGCAAAATTGCGTACCAGTTAAATTGGTGCTGGCCGCAGAGAGTCGACCAATTGCCGACTCTTCCCTAACTTCAGCTGCCTTCAGCCTCTTCTCCAGATCAGCGACTCGACGGGAAGCTTTGTCCATCTCCTCTGCAGCGTCAGCAGCCGACTCTGCGCAACACATAAGCATTTTTTTCAACATGCTGCAAAAGAGATAGTTATATCAAAACTTGAGTTCTCATTACAAGATACTTACTCTTTGCATCCTCGAGTTGCAGCTGCAGGGTGGTGACTTCTGTCTCCATATGAACATACTTGGCGCCAGCCTTCAGCAGCTCTTGCACAAATGACTACAGCACAGCGTGAGCAAATTCAGAACTCAATCACCGAGTCTATGCAAAATTTTGGCACCTGATAGTGATTCAACTGCGGGAAAAAAGCGCAAGCTTACATGATCTAAGAAGGAGGAAGTTGACGCAGGAACACCTGTCGCCGCAGCTCCACCTTTGTTAGCTGCAACCTCAGGCTCGGGCGGTGTAGCCGCGTCTGCAGCAGCAGGAGTCACAAGGGTAGGTGGTTGATCTTGTGGCAGACTCCGCGCAGTCGACACAGCACTCCTCTTTTCCACCGTAGGTGGTGCTGGAAGATCCTCATCAGATGACACACTGCATTACACATGCTAAGCATCCAATTTGGCAGAATACCTAAGTCAAAATTAGTAGTGCACAAAGTACTTACTCTTCAGTAAGGTCGACCATTCGACCAGGTGCAAGCACGCCCACGCTCGGGCACGATTTCTTCGGTGGTCGCGGGGGGGAGCGAGCGAATCAGAGGAACTTCGAGTGGGGCCAGTAGCGACTCCATCTCGTTTTCCTCCTTCTCCTCAGAGTCAGCTGTGTCCTCTTCCTCGCGCGACCGCTTCTGCTTGCTCTGCGCAGCAGAACCGCTTTCTTCGGTTTCTGGAGTCTCGACGGGGGCGAGTGAGGTCGCCTCATCATCAAAACAAGCCTCGAGTGGCTCGTTGTTTGGCACTGGGCCGCTCTCTGGCGATGGCGGCATCGACTTATACATTCTATGTCCCTGCACACAAAAACAGCAAAGGAATTAACAAACCACACATGCGTAACATACCAACTCCATAATAGTTGCGATTGTTACCTCTCGCAGAGGGTTGCTGGCCTCATAAGGCGCAACGGGCGAGTCCATCTCGCAGGGCTCCTCATCGGTGAGCTTGTTAAGACCTCTCACCAGCTTCTCAACTTCCCCAGCGGACAGCTCTACTTCACGCGAGCGGGTTGGGTCAGAAAGCCCACTATATGCCCACATGGCATTGGCTCGGGCTCGGAGAGGCTGCACTCGCCTCCTGAGAAAGGTGGCTAGCAAATGGATGCCAGTCACCTCTCGACCAACGTTGGTTTGCAGCTTCAACACCTTCTCCATCAGAACGTTAGCCTCTTCGGCTTCGACTCCGGTCGGCTGGGCGATCCAGGATGGCCTCTTCTTCACCAGGGCATCTGCATTGAAGGGCGGCAACCCGAACGCTTGGTTGCCCGTGGTCACATCCTTGATGTAGAACCACTTTTGGCGCCATCCTTGCATAGACTCGAGGAAGTTGATCTTGAAGTACTCGACGTCAGGTCGAGTCTTTACTCCAAAACCGCCAGGTCCCTTGACGCTGTGCTGGCGCTTCACATTGAAGATGCGGCGAAACAACCCGAAGTGGGGTGCAACGCCCAAAAAGCACTCGCAAAGCACGAAGAAACACACAATGTGCAAAAGCCCATTGGGGGTAAAATCGTGCAATTGCACTCCATAAACGTGCATCAGTGCACGAAGAAAATCATGAACAGGGAAGGAGAAGCCCCTGTTCACAAAATCCACAAAACAGACCCGCTCATTGAGGCCTGGGCGTGGGATTACCTCTACGCCTAGGATGCAGACCTGTGACGGGTCCACCGGAATCAGCCCGTGGTTCCGCAAGGTGGTGAGCATCCGCTTTCTGCAGGAGGTCTTGGTCCACGAGCCCTTGTCCCTCTTCAACCCGCTGGCAGCGGCTCCGACGGCGCTGTCTGCCGTGGCATTCGCGGCACTCCTGCCCTTCCGAGGCGCGGGTTTCGTCATCGTGATGGTGGACGGCGAAAAGCTTGGCTCTTGGGCTATGGCGATGCGCTAGGAGGAAGAAGAAGCAGCGGCGGTGGAGAACGAATGGCAAGTAAAAACATAATTTACTACGCCGTGCCCTTTTAACCTCAACACAAAAGAATCTGCACCGTTGATGCGAGATCGTGGGCAGAATAGCATAATCCAGCCATACACGTGGCAGCCGTGGAGAGCAACCGTCGCCGGCCACGATGCCCACAACGCACAGGAATCTAGGAACCATCATCACAATCCCGGAAAAATCATGCCTGAACGGTCAGATTCAGTCCAAACGGCACCGCCCTTGGTCAGCATTGTGGCGTGGGCCCACAGGCGTGTCATGTCCCATCAGTCATACCAAAGCACGCAATAGCGTGTCAGAAATTGCAGTCGAGGCAGGCGTCAGTGCTGACGTCACGTAAGTCTCGCACACGATGGACATTTTGAGTCATCCAGCATTCAGAATCAAAAGCCAGTCCTTCGACTAAGTAGCAAGCAAGCATACAAGTAGTCGACAGTTTCCTCGACTGCGCATACTACTCCCATCGGGAGCGTATCAAAAAATTCTTCGACTAAAGATATACGGGATAAACAGATTTGAGATTATCCTCCATTGCAAACAATACAGCACAATCTCGGGGGCTACTCCCATCGGGAGCGCTGTCGCGCACCCGATAGAATAATGACAAAGTATCAGTCGACAAAAGACTCGACTCAGTTCATATGCAAAATCATACTCGAAAACTTCCCGAGTTGCGTCCGCCGCAAATATCTCGGATGCTGCATGCATAGTGCAAAGGTAAGACCCGCCGAACTTTCGAGCTGGGCCAAGGACCGTTCCAGCAACGTTAATCCTTATACTTTTCGTGTCAGCAGACATGACGAAAAATCCCGACGGACGCGTTGGGTAAATTTCAAAGTTGTACTGCAGATCGATTCAGTAAGACCTCCGCGGCCTAGTCGAGTCTGACCAGTCTGTTCTAGATTTGAGTCCGGGGACTCGAGTTTGATTGAAAGCTAGTAAGGTTTTACCCGAATGTGTAGTTAACCAGTCCCGATCCGTCGAGTGTACTGGGCCTACTAAGCTGTTATCCCTTGATTATCATAAGCAAAAGCCAAAGTCAATGAAATACTCGACATAGCCAACATGTGCTATTCATACAGGAATTCCAATTATAAACACAAGTACAAAGAATATGACGTGCCCTTACGAACGAGTCCATGCCCGATTCTTCGAGTCAGACAAGTACTCTCAAGAGCCTACATAAAGCCCATGACGAGAGGCCCAACAAGATGGAGTACCCTGCAAGATTTGGCATAGGCATAGTCGGTTTAGACTTTCCTTACATGTAAACAGGGTCGGTTGCGGACTCCCGAGACCCAGCCTATTATATAAAGGCTGGGAGGGCCGCCGATCCAGGACACGCAATACTTGAACCACCAAAACCCTAGCGAGATCGACTTCTCGCCAGGACCCCATTGTACCCCGCATAATCTCACACGATCAATAACAGACAAGCAGGAAGTAGGGTGTTACTCTCCGGAGGCCTGAACCTGGGTAAAATCCATGCTTTTGCTTGTCAGCCGACGAAACTACCAGCTCTACCACGTTCTCTCCCTCGTAATCTCAACCCTAGGTTTCTAACCATGGGATTTGATGAGTTAACCCCTCGTCACTCCGCGTGCTTTCACCTTCGGTTACCTCTATCCTTGTTTACCGTCTTTACTTCGTGTATCTTGCTTAGTTGCTAGCTTGTCATATAGGTAAATTCACTGTAGTTGCATATCTAGAGAATTTAACTTTTGTGCTTTAGGAATATTTGTCCCAATTGACACCACACATGGCACATGATCCGAGGTAGGGCGTGCCAAAGGGGTAACCACTGTATTTGGATACTTAATGGTCCAAGAATGTGACGTAAAAAACCAATCTAGTTGTGTGAGAAGTGGCTCCGATTGCATATTACTCCCAGTGAAGGTACGGCCTTTAATAGGAAGCTCTATAAGGCCTAAATAGCTGATCACCTCATTAAACGTTTCAATATCTGTGAGATTAGCACCAGGTCTGTTTCTGCTATCCGTGTATCGATAGAAATTAAAATCTCCGATGATTAGCCAGAGTGCGTCATCCGCGAAATCCAGGCTGAAAAGCCAAGCTATAAAATTCTCACGGGCAATACCCTCACATGGGCCATAAACATTAACTAGTGTGAATTTCTGTAGAGTGAGTTTAGAAGAAAATTCTACCACCAGTCCAAAGCATTCATGCTGAAGAACTCGTCCCACAAAATGGTTGCTGGCCCAAATAATCAACAAGCCTCCAGAAGCACCATCAGAGGGAACATAGGCAAAATTATCGAATTTTTTTGGTGCAAATTTACGTATAAACTGAAGATCAAATTCACCTTTTTTGGTCTCCTGGAAACATATAATAGAGGCAAGACTTTCCTCAATCTTATTATAAATAAGAGGCCACTTCTCAGGGCTGTTTAAACCCCTGATATTCCAGCATAAAACCTTCCACATCCGAGTCAAGTTACTCATCACAGAGAAGCAAATACTAAGATGTGCGCTCCTGTTGAAGGCGATCCTCAGAAAGCTCTTCCAAAGGAATGTTGCATTCCTCCACACCGATCCTTTGCATCTCAGCAACTTTTTCGATTTGAAAATCATTGGATCCGTATGCCGGGTTTCATGGATGTTGTTCGAAGCATCTGGCAAATACATTGTCCTGGTGATAGTGCTAAATGCATTTCTTCCAAGCTTAAACTTCTTCGCAAAGGTCTTAAAAAGTGGAGCACTAGTCTATCAATGTTGAATAAGTATATTGAAAACTGCAATGCTGTCATCTTGAGGCTGGATGAAACTGAAGAAGCACGTATCCTGCATGTTACAGAATGGAATTTTCGGAATATAGTAAAGGTGAAGCTCACCCATCTGTTACAATGTAAACAAGAATATTGGAGGAAGAGATGTACAGCTCGCTGGGCTAAATTTGGCAGCGAAAACACTGCTTATTTTCACTCCATGGCAACCATTCGGTACAGGAACAATTCTATTGCTTCACTGACAAGAGCAGATGGGTCCATAGCCACAGATCATCATGAAAAGGAGGGGCTCCTTAGGCAGGTTTTCAAGGACCGTTTGGGGACCTCTATTCCCATAGATGCTACATTCGATTTCCACTCATATCTGGTTAGACATGATGATTTAGATTGTCTTTCCATGCCTTTCACCGTCTCTGAAATTGATGAAGTTGTAGCTGACCTCCCATCTGACAAAGCCCCCGGGCCGGACGGTTTCAATGGACTTTTTATCAAGACATGCTGGCCCATTATTCGGTTTGATTTCTATCGCCTATGTGATGAATTTTGGCATGGCACGGTCAATTTGCAGAGCATAAATGATGCCTTCATAACACTGATTCCAAAAAATCAATCCCCCGAAGGCCCCAATGATTATAGACCTATTTCTTTGCTCAATTCTAGCCTCAAGCTACTCACCAAATTGTTAGCAAATCGGCTACAGAAAAAGATTCTGGGGATTGTACATGCTAACCAGTATGGTTTCTTGAAAACTCGCACCATCCAAGACTGTGTGGCGTGGGCTTATGAGTATATCCATCAGGTGAAGCAATCACATAATCCAGCTATTATTCTTAAGCTAGATTTTGCTAAGGCATTCGATATGATTGAGCATCAAGCAATTATTCAGATACTTAGAGGGCATGGGTATGATGACAGATGGATTGGATGGATTACATCGATCTTTGGTACAGGAACTTCTTCCGTACTGCTTAATGGTGTGCCCGATAGAAAATTTGCCTGTCGGAGAGGAGTAAGACAGGGTGATCCTCTATCTCCAATCCTTTTTGTTGAAGGCGCTGACCTGTTGCAATCAATGGTTAACCGAATGGCTATCATGGGAGATTTCATTGCTCCTCTGCAAATTCCAAACATGGGCTTTCCGATAGTCCAATACGCAGACGACACACTTCTGATTATGCAGGCTTGTCCGAGACAGTTAAACATCTTGAGGGATTTGCTTCAGACATTCACGGCTGCGACTGGCTTATCTGTTAACTATTCCAAAACCTACATGATGCCCATCAACATTGATAATGCGAGATTGACTGAGCTGGCGAATGTTTTTGGATGTGTTACGGGTAGTCTTCCTTTTCCATATTTAGGCCTACCTCTTGGCACCACTAGACCTACCGTGACTGACCTCTCTCCATTGGCTGACCAAGTGGAGCGTAGGATGAACGCATGTGCCAGATTTCTTGACTATGGTGGTCGTCTCACACTAGTTCAATCTGTTCTGTCCTCTCTGCCTATTCACTACTTGAGTTCTCTGAAACTTTCCAAAGCGTTTATTAAAATCTTTGATAGAGCCCGTTGTCATTGCCTATGGGCTAAAGAAGAAGGTGCTGGCTCCCCTCATTCTCTTGCAGCCTGGCAGCTAGTTTGTAGACCGAAGAAGCATGGCGGTCTGGGAGTAGTCAATCTTGAAATTCAGAACAAAGCTCTATTGCTTAAGCACCTCCATAAATTTTTCTGCCGAGCGGATACACCATGGGTACGACTGGTGTGGTCGTTATATGATCCAGGCCCCCCTCATGCTCAAACACCACGAGGCTCTTTCTGGTGGAAAGATGTTTTCAGTTTGGTTGATCTGTATAGAAGCATTACTCGCTCGAATGTGAAGAATGGTGATGACACTTTATTTTGGAAGGATGTATGGCATGGAGACAGACTTTTCTGCGATAAACTCCCACACCTATACTCATTTGTGTTTGATGAAGATGTATCGGTGGCTTATATGAGGAATTTAAATCACCTTGGAGATGCTTTTGCCTTGCCTCTGTCGGTACAGGCCTTTGAAGAGTATGAGCAAATAACTCATGTGTTCCTGGATTACACCGAACTGGACCCGGATCATGACACCAAATCTTTCGTTTGGGGGGGGTTCAGAGTATACAGCAGCCAGATTCTACAAGTTCATCTTTGCTGGCGTGGAGTGTGAGCGAGGGATCAAAGAGATATGGGACTCGGAATGCTTGCCTAAGCTGAAAGTTTTTCTCTGGCTAATGTTCAATGACAGACTAAACACCAAGGATTTGATGTCACGCAAGCACTGGAATGTGGAAGGGGGTCTAAACTGCACTCTCTGCGCAGGGGGTGCACTGGAGTGTCGTGATCATCTTTTTCTGGACTGTCCTTTTGCTGTGAGATGCTGGAATTATGTTGGGATACAATGGGACAACAATAGGCCTCTCCTAACCAGATTAGCTATTGCCAAAGCTGCGTTCACAGGCCCATGTTTCCTTGAGATATTTGCTTGTGCTACCTGGAACATTTGGAAGATCAGAAATGAAGCTATTTTTCAATCGCTGGATCCTACCTTTGGGAAATGGAAGGTCAAATTTCATTCTGACGGTCTGCTCCATCACTATCGTGTAAAACACTCTTTGGTTCAACCTTTTCTTGCTTGGCTCAGAAATCTAGCTACATAGTCTTTTCTCATACCCCATGTATACATCTCTAACCTTCGAACCACCTTGATGTAACCATTTTTGGCCACCAGATTATTAATGTGAAAATTTAAACCGTAGGGACTTTCCCTACGGTAATGGTGTTCAAAAAAATTTAACTTTTGTGTCAAGCCTAATTTGAAAAAGTACTAAAATTGAAGTAGTACTAAAATTGCTTAGTTGCTAGCTTGTCAGCGGCAACGTCAGAGGTGGCCGACACTGGCCGGAGCAGCGACAATGAAGCGGATGGAGGCGCATCACGCGTGAAGGGAAAACGGGATCGAGAGGGGAAGAACTAGGATCAGAAGCTCGGGCAGCGGTTGGCCCTAACCCGTAACGGGCCCATATGCGATGGATCGTGAGGCCAAAACATGGAAGAAACGAATCGAGATCGGAAGAAATGGCTGTTAACCATAACCTGTAATAGGCCCACGTGGGATAGATCGTGAGGTTCGGTTACTTTTCTCTAGCACTGCTTAGCCCAAACAACGTTATTTTTTATATTTTTGTTCTATTTTATTCAGCATGTATGGATACTCAAATATGATTCTATTGCATTTTACTCAGCATGTATGGATACCCAAATATGACCATGAAATTGTTCATTTGGCTTCAAAGATATGAATGTTCATACATGATATTCTATTTTGTTAAGTTTTAGTTAACAAAATATATCACAATAAATCATTATCATGTTTCTTAGAAACTACTTCCTCCGCTCAATTTTTTTCATGTAGCTTTGTTTAAATATTGATTTATCTACACACTAAAATATGTCTAGATATATTTAGACAAATCTATGTCATGTATTTGAGAACTCTTCCGTGGGCTAGTGGTAGCCGTGCAAAGCGCATAAGGTCCAGGTCCCGGGTTTGAGTTATCACCTCTATCTTAATGACAAGCCGGGGTGGCATCTCCCACTTGGCCTTTTTTTTGCCATGTATTTTAGAATGGAGGGAGTAGTACACACAAAATTCTTCATGGCAAAGGCTCAAAATAAAATGAACAAATTCAAATCAAGAAAAACAAAACAAAACAAAAACTATGGATAGAAATAAAGAAAAAATGATTGACAATGAAAAACAATCATGTGCGATGGAATACTACCCAATGGATCGTTTAATATACTAGTAATCGTGTACGTGCAATGCACGTCTCAACAAATATAAAGTCCAATAACTATATTACACTATACAAAATTTTCCTATACAATGTCCCTTTCAATAAATTTTCCTTTAAATTTTGGAGGCAGGTAAACTTGGAACAAGAAATGGATATATAAGGAGGTGAAATTGCATTAGACTCTATGCTAGCACTAAAATGACCACCGGTTCCTTGCAATGAATTTCAACCTTGCTTGTAAAAAAGTTGTCGATACAAAATTTCATGCTCACAAGCATTGTTACAGATGGTGTGTAATAAGCTACTTTGCATTCTCCCATTAGAGAAGTACCTTTTGATCCTTGAAATCTTACAGTGAACCGAGTTCACTAATAATATGCAGAGCAAAGATAATTGTGTTGATAGAAGAATTGGATAAAACTGCATCAGATCGAAGGTAATGGAAGTACAGTGTAACTAAAGGGGCTACCAAACACAAGTGGATAACTGACACTAAATTCTAGAGCACAGATTTGCCCTGTGTAGTCCTGAAAGATTGACCACATACCAACAACAGTAAACAAAGCAAAGGGAATGGTGAGTGTTTAGAGGTCTACTTTTCAAACTCTTGTCGAGCAATGACAACTTTCATATTCAGAATGACCTGGCCGTAAAATAACAGATTATTTTCAATCTGCATTTGATCTTATAGTAAGTAACTCCTATATTGCTCTATAACAAACAAATTATTAACAACATCAATGTACAAAAGAAAAGAGACAAATTCGAGATTGTTTTTTATTTAAAAAATCACTGCTGTCATGTTGATTGCCTTCCACTACAAAATGCCTAAGAGATATAAAATGGGAAGTGCTGATGTTCCAGTTGATCTTAACCTCTCAATTATTCCCATAATAAACTTGTTTACCATGAATGTCGCGGTATGGGCGGCCGGGGGCTTCGCCGCGCGGCGAGTCGTAGGTGTGGTCGTCGGCGAATCGCGGGTGTTGACGGCGGCACCTCATGCAAGGGCAGCGCCAAATCGGGGTGGAGCTTCGCAGCGTGGACGGCGCGGCGGGGAGGCAGCGCGGCGTGTGCGACTGGATCGGCGGCGTGGCGCGGTTGCAGGACGTTATTTTATTTTTTTGGGGAAGATGATTGCAGGCGGTGTCGTGGCTTGTGGGTTGGATGGAATAAGGCCTATTTGGCTAATTAATGCTCATAATTAACTCTTTTGTCGCCTTCTCCCTCTCCAAAATTTACTCCTCACCGTACCCATTTTCTCCTTTATCCTTTATGCATGCAATTTTTAAAACCGTTTGACCAATGCATGCATGGTTTCTCTCTCTTCTAATTAATTCGGTGACTTTATTGTATTTGGCAGGACGTTATTTTCTTTTTTCTGGGGAAGATGATTGCGGGCGGTGTGAGAAAGTGCTCAACATTGGGCTAATCCTGGCTGTTTGATCAAGGGAATTAACGGTAATGATTACAGGGGTATCCAACATCATTCACTAGTAGAAAAGGGGGCAACGGTGCGCCCCCTTTAGTACCGGTTGTACAAAAACCGGTACTAAAGGGGGCATTAGCACCGGTTGCGTTCGTGTGCCAGCACGGGCACCACGGCGAGGACCTTTAGTACCGGTTGGTCTTAGCAACCGGTACTAAAGGCTACCTTTAGTACCGGTTGCTAATAACAACCGGTACTAAAGAGTTGGAGGCCCGCGGCACATGCGGCCGCGGTTGGTGGCCCCACGGCGAGACCTTTAGTACCGGTTGGTAATAACAACCGGTACTAAAGGTCTCGGGCACTATAACCCTTCTTCCACCCCGAGCCAGCTCCATTTTGAGCTCGAATTCAACTCCATTTTTCCTCTCTCTTTGCTCTCCCAAGCTCAAATTCACCCTTTTTTCTCCAACAACTTCCAAGATTGGTGGCACCTACATATATAAGGGTTAGCAACTTCATCTTCTCTTCCGGCATTTCAAGTTTAGCTCATTTTCGTGCAAGTTTAGCAAGTTTGATTTTGGTGGTGCTTGCAAGGTGTTTGATGAAATGCCTAAGTTAGGGATTTCATTTGTTTTATATGCATTTTGAGCTCAAATTAAAGTATAATTTGTGGTTTTATATAGTGTCGTCCCGTCCCCTTCCTCACCGCCGTCGATCGCCCGCGCCGCTCCGTCACCGACACCACCTCGGTGAGCCTCTTTTTTATTTTATTTTAAAAATGTTAGTTATATGATTTAAATGCATAATTATTTCTTGTATAATTTTCTTATGTTTTTTTATATGTATAGTGTCATGGTTTTGATATCCGTCCCCGTCGGCCCTCGTCCGGTCTATGATTCGGATGTGGTATATTTTTATAACTATTTATTTTGTTTCGTGTTTATAACAATCATGGACCAACTTGACATAGATATATTTTTATTTAGGAGGTAGTTGAACCGGAAATTCCAGCCGACCCTATTGTCGAGTTTTTAAAAAAGAAAACAACGATTTGAAAGCAAAATTGAAGATAAGTGAAGATCTTCGTCTCCAATGCCTGGAAGAGAAGATGGTATTGGACTTGAAGATTGCCGACATCGTTGATGCTCACGGGGTCGAGCTTGCCGACGTCGTCGCTGCTCACGAGATGAAGATGGATGCAATGCGCTCAAGCTTAAAAAGATTAGAAAATATGTCATTAGTCAAGAGGCTTGGTATCATTATGCTGTTGGTTCAATAGTTACCTTGGTTGCGATTCTGATCGCATTTGTTGTTGGATTTAAATTCTTTAGATAGTTGTATGTTAGTTTCGATTGATGTATGTTTCGTGAGAACTATGTATTACATTTGGGCACTACTCTACTTTGGTTTTAATGTGATGAACTTGTATTAATTAATTTGGTCACGTATCTCTATTCATTATTTAGCTGGTGTAATGGTTTTTGATGTATTTATGTAATGCAGATGAGCCGAGAATGGATGTACGGTGATCGACGCTGTCCCGAGTTCATTGATGGCATGCATCGTTTTCTCGATGTGGTTAAGTTAAACAAGCTGAAGAATGGTTTTATGATTTGTCCATGTGATGAATGTCGGAATACGAGGAATTACCCGAGCGTAAGAACCATACACTCCCACTTGTTGCGACAAGGCTTCATGCCCAATTATTTTTGTTGGACCAAGCATGGAGAAAGAGGGGTAATAATGGAAGACCCTGAAGAAGAGGATGATGACAACTATCCTGTGTTCTCTGAACACGGTGATACTACAATGGGGGAAGACGAAGTTGAGCTCGAGGTCATTGTTGATCAGTCCGATGATGATGATCTTCGTCGGGTCATTCTTGATGAACAGATGAAGTGCGGAAGTGAAAACGAGTGGTCGAAGTTGGAGCGCATGTTAGAGGATCACAAAAAATTGTTGTACCCAAATTGTGAAGATGGCCAGAAAAAGCTGGGTACCACCCTGGAATTGCTGCAGTGGAAGGCAAAGAATGGAATATCTGACAAGGCATTTCAGGAGTTGCTACAAATATTTAAGAAGAGTCTTCCAAGGAATAATGAATTGCCGCACAATACATACGAAGCAAAGAAGATTGTCTGCCCTCTAGGATTAGAGGTGGAGAAGATACATGCATGCATCAATGACTGCATCCTCTACCGCGGTGAGAAGTACGAGAATTTGAATGCATGCCCGATATGCGGTGCATTGCGGTATAAGATCGGGCGAGATGACCCAGGTGATGTTGAGGGCGAGCCGAGCCCCAGGAAGAGGGTTCCCGCGAAGGTGATGTGGTATGCTCCTATAATACCACGGTTGAAACGTTTGTTCCGAAACAAAGAGCATGCCAAGTTGTTGCGATGGCACAAAGAAGACCGTAAGGAAGACGAGATGCTGAGACACCCCGCTGATGGGTCTCAGTGGAGAAACATCGACAGTGCGTTTGGGGAATTTGCAGCTGACGCAAGGAACTTAAGGTTTGGTCTAAGTACAGATGGCTTGAATCCGTTTGGGGAGCAGAGCAGCAGTCATAGCACCTGGCCCGTGACTCTATGTATCTATAACCTTCCTCCTTGGTTGTGCATGAAGCAAAAGTATATTATGATGCCAGTGCTTATCCAAGGCCCGAAGCAACCCGGCAACGACATTGATGTGTATCTGAGGCCATTAGTTGACGAACTTTTACAGTTGTGGTCTGACGAAGGCGTACGTGTGTGGGATGAGTACAAACAGGAGGAATTTGGCCTACGAGCGTTGCTGTTTGTAACCATCAATGATTGGCCTGCTCTTAGTAACATTTCAGGACAGTCAAACAAGGGATACAATGCATGCACGCACTGTTTAGATAAGACTGACAGTATATATTTAGGTAACAAGAATGTGTACCTTGGTCATCGTCGATTTCTTCCAAACAGGCATCCCGTAAGAAAGCCAGGCAAGCATTTCAAAGGTGAGGCAGATAACCGAACGAAGCCTACACGCCCTGATGGTGATGTTATATATGGCATGGTCAAGGATTTGGAAGTAATATTTGGAAAGGGTCCTGGCAGTCTAAATGTTCCGAAAGACGCTAACAAGCGCGTACCCTTGTGGAAAAAGAAATCTATATTTTGGGATTTACCCTATTGGAAAATCCTAGAGGTTCGCTCTGCAATCGACGTGATGCACGTGACGAAAAATCTTTGCGTGAACCTGCTAAACTTCTTAGGCGTGTATGGGAAGACGAAAGATACATCGGATGCACGGCAGGACCAGCAAAGTACGCACGAACGAGACAACCTGAATCCAGAGAAGTACCAAGGTACTGCCAGCTACGCTCTTACCAAAGAAGAGAAGGAGATCTTTTTTCAAGTCCTGAGCAGTATCAAGGTCCCGTCTGGCTACTCGTCGAATATAAAGGGAATAATAAACATGGCAGAGAAAAAGTTCCAAAACCTGAAGTCTCATGACTGCCACGTGATTATGACACAATTACTTCCGGTTGCATTGAGGGGGCTTCTACCGGAAAACGTTCGAGTACCCATTGTGAAGCTATGTGCATTCCTGAATGCAATTTCTCAGAAGGTAATCGATCCAGCAACTCTACCAAGTTTACAGACGGGTGTGGTCCAATGTCTTGTCAGCTTCGAGTTGGTGTTTCCACCGTCCTTCTTCAATATTATGACGCACCTCATAGTTCACCTCGTCGAAGAGATTTCCATTCTCGGTCCTGTATTTCTACACAACATGTTCCCCTTTGAGAGGTTCATGGGAGTCTTAAAGAAATACGTTCATAACCGTGCTAGGCCAGAAGGAAGCATGTCCAAGGGCTATGGAACAGAGGAGGTCATTGAGTTTTGTGTTGACTTTATTCCTGATCTTAAGCCGATCGGTGTTCCTCAATCGCGCCATGAGGGGAGACTGCGTGGAAAAGGCAC
Source organism: Poa pratensis (assembly GCA_947311845.1). Taxonomy (NCBI): domain Eukaryota; kingdom Viridiplantae; phylum Streptophyta; class Magnoliopsida; order Poales; family Poaceae; genus Poa; species Poa pratensis. The sequence continues at coordinate 16,788,945 of CAMZMU010000054.1, forward strand.
GCTAGGAAAGAAAGCAACAAGATGTATGGACGGGCATTCTTTCACTCAAGCACACTACACAGTTCTACAAAATTCCAGATTGGTGGCTCCGTATATCGTGAAACACATGGATATTTTACGCTCCCAATACCCGGAGGAGACTAACTTCTGGATTAAAGGGAAACACGTGGATACTTTCGGCAGTTGGTTGCGTACACATCTCATTAATAACACACTGTTGGACAAGAGCTATACTTGTTGGCCAAGTCACCATCTTCGACTATATTGACTTTCCAAGGGTACGAGATAAATGGGAATACATTTTACACGGAAACCCAAGACAAAAAGAGCACTAACCAAAACAGTGGTGTCCGCTTTGATGCAACAAACGACGATGGGACAAAGGACACATATTATGGTTGCATACAGCAGATATGGGAACTTGACTATGGACCTTCTTTTAAGATCCCTTTGTTTCAGTGCAAATGGGTCAACCTGTCAAGCGGGGTAGAGATAGACCGGCGGTACGGAATGACTACAGTGGATCTCAAGAATCTTGCGTACCGCACCGAGCCATTCGTCCTAGCCAATGATGTGGCTCAGGTTTTCTATGTGAAGGACATGTCTTCCAGACCGAAAAAAAGAAAAGATAAGCAAGCCGGTACATCATACGATGAGCCAAAGCGCCACATAGTTCTTTCAGGAAAAAGAAACATCGTGGGAGTGGAGGACAAGACAGACATGTCAGAAGATTACAATAAGTTTGATGAAATTCCGCCCTTCAAAGTGAAAACTGACCCAAGCATCGTGTTAAATGATGAAGAATGTCCATGGCTACGGCGCAATCAGAAGAAAGGGACACACAAGAAGAAAAAGTGAACACTAGATAGGGATGTTGTTGCTGATGTGTAATAATGTATTAAACCTTTTATGTAACTATGTCCTGAAAACTCAGAAGAGAGATCTAAACACTAATTTTTGTTCTAAAAACTCCAACGGCTTACAAGCGCTCGAAAAAGTTGGATCAAAACACACGGCTTCCCCTTCAGCCTCCGCTCTAGGAACTCCCTGATCCAACGGCTCACAAGTTCAGGCTTTGATGCAACAGACATGTCAGAAGATTATAATAAGTTTCATGAAATTCCGCCCTTCACAGTGAAAACTGACCCAAGCATCCTGTTAAATGATGAAGATTCTCCATGGCTACGGCTCAGAAGAAAACAGAAACAGAAACCTTTATGTAAGGAGCATGTGTAAGAAGCTTCAATCAGCTGCAGTTTTACCAACACAATCTCTGCATTCTCCAAGATCTTTTGCATTTCCAAGTGATAGAACAAAACATACGGTTTCCCCTGCCTACCTTCTCTAGTGGCCACTCTGACCAGCAAATCGGCAAATCATCGCGTGGTCATGAGACGGCAAATCGGCCTTCGATCCAAACAGTGGCAAGACGTCTCTGATGATTTGCAACCATCCGAAGAAGTGTTGGGGATGTTGCTAATCATCAGAGATCCTTGCCGCTGCTTGGATCCGACCGAGGGGAGGGTTCACCTTCAGCGTCCGCTCTAGGAACTCCTGCCTCTCAGAAATCTTGCTCTCTGCTACCCGTGTACTGCCAAAATGAACTACAATGAGTAGACACTGAGTGCTGAACATGTCCGGGAGGGGGGCTATATATAGGGTACGTGTGCTTCTTTAGTCCCGGTTGGTAACACCAACCGGGTCATGTGGCTCACGAAGTGGTCGTGATACTGCTGATCCTACAGCTCACAATCCCTCAAAAGAAACACATCCCTGATCCAACGTCTCACAAGCGCTTGAAAGAAACACACGATCCGTGTGCTTCTTTAGTCCCGGTTGGTAACACCAACCGGGACTAAAGTCGGGTTTTGTGGTCACGACTCGTGTCAGCCACGTGTCCTCCCCCAGCGCTGCCCTAGCCACGTGTCCTCCCCTAGCGCTGCCCTGGAGGTCTTTATATATTGTCGCCGACGGGGTAAACCCTAATCCACCATTCCTAGCCACGAACGCATCGTCTCCACGAGATGGATCCGCCACGCCCACCGCAGCGCCTTCTGGACGAGGTCGAGCGTGCTCGGCAGAGCGCGCTTGGGCGCTACCGCGGGAGCCTATCCCGCCGTATGCCCACGAGCCCGGCGAGGAGAGGAATGCCCTGCTACCGTCCTCCTGCTCCGGTGCCGGAGGAGGTGCGGAGGACGTACGACCGCGCGTGGTCCGACGTCCCTGACCCCGACGAGGATGCGTACGCCGCAGGGGTGGCATGGGGATCCGCGGCCGTACCTCCACCAGTCGCCGCCGCCCCTCCCGACGAGGAGGATGACGACGACAACGACTTCGACTGGAGCGACCATGGGGAAGAGCGCGGCGGGCCGCAGATGAAGGAGGCCCTTGAAGCCTCGTTCCAGTACATCCACGATGACCGTGTACAGCGAGCCAGAACTGTCTGCCAGCTCAAGGCGAAGGAGGCTTCCGAGCTGGATTGGGCGCTGAAAGACTCATCCTCCATGGATCTTGCCCTCCGCCGCAAACATGCGCGCGAGAACCGGGCGGCCGCGAACGGGGCTGGCTCCTCCCGCCGTTCCTCCTAATCCTACGGCCTCCGAGCCAGCAAGTCCGTTTATGCAGAATAATGTTGGTGATGTTGGTGATGTGTAATAATGTATTAAACCTTTTATGTAATGCATTCTATGGAATGTATTAAACCTTTATGTAAGGAGCATGTGTAATAATAATGAATGTGTATTTCCAATGTGTATTGGCAAGAAGCTTCAAATCAGCTACAGTTTTACCAACACAATCTCTGCATTCTTCAAGATCTTTAGCATTTCCAAGCAATTTTATAGATGCAATTTTATAGATGCAATTTCCCGCCTCCGTCTTCCCGCCATTTCTCACTATATATATGTAGTCATGGCCTCCATTGGCATAGCACATCTAAACTCATATCTGCAATCTCATCACTCTCCCATGGCTTCCACCGTACCCACTCTAACCTACTCGGAGGCGGAGGCGCTTTGCACCTCGAACTACCCCTGCCCGCCCGGCTACGACGTTCCCGCCGGCTGGAGGCTGAGCACCGGAGCCGTGCCGGTCCCTCCTGTCCCTCTAGGTTTTAGACAATTAAATTAAATATACATTAAAGAAAAAGAAACTAGAGAAAAAAACAAAATAGAAACCAAATAGATATAAAAACAGAAAACATAAGAAAGAAAAAAAAAACTAGAGAAAAAAAAATCAAAAGCCCATTAGTACCGGTTGTAAACTACAACCGGTACTAAAGGGGTGGGCTTCGCGCGCGAAATTTCTCCGCGGCCCAAAACAAACCTTTAGTACCGGTTGTTCTTCACAACCGGTACTAAAGGGGTTTTCAATGCGGTTAAGTGTGGGGATTGATGATTCGATCCCCAAATTTCGCAAATCCCCCGCGCTCCTCTCCGGCCTGCTCTCCCCGGCGAAGCCACGCTCCGGCCGCCCATCGCCGCGTCCTCCGCCGCGCGCCCTCCGTCCTGCTCCTCTCCGGCGGGAAGCTCTGCGCCATCGCCGCGTCCACGCACGTCGTCGACATCGACGCCGGCCGCCGCCACCGCGCCCTGCTCCTCTCCGGCCTGCGCTGCGGCCCGCCTCCGCCCTCCGGCCTGCTCTAGCGCCGGCCTCCACCTCCGCCGCGCCATCGCCTCCCGCGCCAAAGAGCCGTACATCGACGTAGAAGAGTTCGAGGCATTCAAGTTGTCCTTGGCATCTCCGGAGGCTCAAAAATGGACCGAGTGGGGGAAGAAGATGCGGGCACTGAACTTAGGTAACCACCGTTTGGGAAGTGGCGGTTACGCAGGAAAACAGCCCGTTTGGGACAAGGAGGATGCCGAGGTTGCGAAACTTGGGAAAGAGAACCCGTGGCTTAAAATCACGGACGAGCAAGTTAGGAACTTTGTTCGGTCCCGCTACTATCTGAAGCCGGGGACGGGGGAATTCGTTACCGACTATCAAGATGTGCTGGATTTCGAGAAAAAGCTGGTAAGGAACTTAATTACCGCGGATATCTCAAAGTCCATTTGCGTTGATTTCTACATGGGTTCACGTTTATTTCCTTTGTCCGCAGGAGGATCAGTTGAAGGATGAGGCTGAGGCCGGCCCGTCGTCCCAGGAGGCTCAGGCCGGCCCGTGGGACACGACTTTCAACCGGGCGATGAACCTTTACAAGGGGAGGGATAAGTCAAAGCCGCCGATGTCAGCTGGCCGTGTGACCGGCTTTGGTACGAGCATGAAGTTCCTCGAGTACTACAGCACGGACCCCGAGAAGAAAAAGGAGAGGAGGAAGCCGGCTAAAGATAAAGCCGAGGTTCTCGAGCTAAGGAAGAAGCTGTAGACACTAGAGAAAGAAAAGGTGGACGCCAGCATGGTGGACAAGCTAGTGGCCGAGAAGGTGGACAAGCAGCTCCGGAGTTTCTTACCCCCTGCATTGCTGGAGGGGATAGCTGCTTGGCAAGCGGGAGGTCAACAGGGGCCGATACACATGCCCAGCTTTGCCGGCAGCACCTCCAGCAATAATGTGTCGCCGGTCCTGGTGACCCCACCGTGCCCCCTGTCGTGGATCAACATACACCAAGGCCGGAGAATAATGATAATGCGCACGAGCGGCCGGAGAATGATAGGCCGGCCGCCGGCACCGGCGCCCTTGTCTCGACATTAGCCGAGCTCGACGTCATCACCAAGGTAACTAATTAGTTAGTCCGCGACATCTTCTATGACTATATATGCCTTTGATGACTGCCATATCTCATGCATGGTGCCCAACATGTGTTGACTCCCAGGACATGCCTTGCATACTCCTGCATAGGGTGGGGGTCGGCGGCGAGTTGAAGGAAGTCGCAACGGCCAAGATCATACAACCTTTTTCCCGCGATATGCACAACACCCGAATGAGCGAGGTCGTGATGAAAGTCAATGTGAGCGAGGTACTGCCTGAGTTCCGTGACATCGACCCCCCCACGCAACCTCCGGGAGCCGAGAAACACATGAAGCTTGGCGAATGCGGGAAGTGTATGATGGAATGGCCGAAGACCCAGATTCGTCTTGGGGATGTTCTTCATGGGGTCAGGCGCACCGGCGGCGCCACCTCGAGGCCCCGGCCCCCGGTCGTTCGGCCCCCGTCGAGGCGGCCACAAAAAGCTGTTGCGGATGAACCGACGCCACAAGCAGCCGTCGCCACCACCCAGAAGCTTCCGCCGGTTGCCGCCACCACCGGCCGGAAGCTACCGCCAGTCGTCGCCGCCACCAACCGCCACAAACAGTTGTTGGGAACATCTTCACCGCAACCGTCCAAGGTTAGTTCTGACTTTCCGAATTCCCCGACTTTCCCGACTAATGGATGTGCTATTGTTTATGTTTAGGACAAAGCCGTTGCACCTCAACTTGGTGGCAACGACGACAATGAGGAGGAGGAGAATGATGTCAACGTCGATGACTACATCAACACTGGCGCCTGCATGGATGGTATGTACATGCCTCTTGTGGATGAAGAACCCTTCCGCGACCACCGCGGTCAACCTGCTCGTCCCACTTCATGCACACAACGCCTGGCCTTCACCGACACGCCTCCGGATGCCGGCGATCATCAAGCTCAACCGGGTAACATTTTTAGCCCTAACACACTGCAAGAAACTATTAAAGCGGGGTTCACTTCACCCCCACAATCCCCAGAGATGAAGAACAAGAAGAAGCACAGGAAGAGAAAAGGATCCTCCACCTATGCGAGCCAGCCAGCTCCTAAGATCCGGGGTCTTGAAGACACGATTCCACCCCGTGCGGATGGCTTCCCCCGAGTTCATGAAGCTGGTAAACCAATCTTGTCTGGGGACTTGCTCCGCCTTGCAGAAGGACCCATGATTGCTTTGCAGGAATCTATCTTGCATCTAGAGGAGCTCCTTCTTAAAGACAAGCAGCCGAGTTACCCGGCGTTCGCGGTCCAGGTGCCAAAGGAGTTGGTGGACTTCGTCCAGGAAGACCCCGCGGATGTGTTCTTCATAGCGTACGAGGACATCTTCAAACTCTTTCACACTCAACGGCTGGACTATAACATGGTCCGCCTATATGCGCTCGATATGGCGATGAAGATCAGGAGAGATGATACCCCGTACGTCGCGATAGTGGATCCCTACTACATGCGCGACAGCCATCTGGTGGAAGGATCAAAGACACGGGAAACGGCCACAGAGTACCTCATAAGGGTCATGCTGGCTAACAAGAGGAAGAACGCCCTTCTTCTGCCTTTCTTTTTCGAGTAAGTACACATCCGCTCGCCACCGTCGGATCTTATGCCTTCTTGTACATTTCTTCCATCGCTGATCCTTTGTCCAACATTCTGTTTCAATTGTGTTGAGCAGGGACAAGTACTGCGCACTCATCTACGTATCCCCGAGGTGGTCCATTGCCACTTATTTGGACTCGGGGAATAAATCCACGCCGAGACGATACACCAGAATAAAGGGTGTTCTCGATGACGCTCTCGAGGCCTATGCCCAAAAGGGCGGCCCCTTCCATAAGAAGTCGGAATTCTTCACGGAGGACAACACACACAGTTCCAGCATGGGACCGGCTTCCATTGCATCAAGCAACTGGATGGCAGCGTGAAGGAGGCCTACTACGCCCTCCATCACCTTAAAGCGATTGTCCGGGATGCTCTCACCGATGCTGATTACAGAACAGACTTCCATCGCATCCGGCTGCAGTTGTCAACGATCATCCTCGACGATGTCATTCACAAATCAGGGTCCTTCCACTACCCAGAGGTATTATAGAAGTGCATGTGTAGGGTTATATATTATATATATGCTATGCTATGAAACCCAAATAGGATAGCCATATGATTTCCAACAATGACAATTGATTGATTGTCTTGCCTCTCTACTTAGATGAATAAATTATACTCTATTTATATCACTAACCAATATATATCCCAATCCATCTTCAGGGTTGTGTCAGAGGGATATCGAAGAACGACTAGAGGCACAGAATGACACCAGGGAGTGGAGGACGAAAGAAGGCTTTCTACCGTTCCCGGCGCCGCTCAAGAAGAGGACTCCATGATCATGCATGCTCCCGCGCGCTCTTGCTCACCATCATCGCCGATGTGTACTACATTTGATCATAGTTAGACGGCGAACACTTGATTTGTAATGTGTAGTGTGAAATGATGAAACATTCGGCACTTTTGTGACTATGTGTATATATGTATCTCGATCGGGCACTAAGTAATATGTGTGATGACATATTGATTAATGTGTTTGTCTGTTTATATACCTGTCAAATATACCTGTATTTCTGTATAAACCTGTATAAATCATATATATACCTGTATTTGTACAGCAAAACGAAAAAATACCGGTATTTCTGTTTCATATTTCTGTGGCGCACGCTTTTTTTTTTTTTGTGGCGCACCAAGTAACAGTGCGCCACAGAATTCCTCTGCATAGGGGTGTTGCCGAGCTATTTCTGTGGCGCACCGCGCTGGGTGCGCCACAGAAATATTTTTTGTGGCGAGAATTCTGTGCCGCACCCTGCAAACCTCCTGGTGCGCCACAGAAAGACAAAAACGTGCGCCACTAATAGGGTATTCTGTACTAGTGGCTACCCCGTGGATGATATCACGGAGAAGACAAATTGTGAGTTACATGCGCCAATGAAGAACATTAGTTTTTCGGTGGCGAATGGCTATGCTTTAACACATCAACTTGGATCAACCTTCCATTTTGGTGAGATTCCGGCTAGATTTGCTCGTGTCGGGGTCACGAAAGTTATGTCGGGATTCAACTCAATGCATCTTGACATTCCCGGAGCTGAAGGCGAGAAGACATTGGGAGAAGTCGAACTTGGTATCGTTCTATGGAAGAAGAAATACATCAAGTTTCCAGACTCGGCGCCAAGGCCACCGACTCCTCCGGTTGGAAATTCACCACAACAAAGTCCACCCTCCTCCCCCGACGATTGGGAGCCCACCGCGAGTCCATCGCCCGCGCCGTCCCATCAGCCGACTGCTGCGCCCACTAGTGATTTGAAAAAGCGGAAGCTGTTCACGTCGTCCCCTGTCAAGAAACGTGCAAAAAAAACCAAGGAAGTCAAGGCTCCTGAGAAGTTAGCTTGTGAGATGACTCAGAAGGAATTAGAAGTGAGCACACGTGAAGAGGCGAGAGCCTTTTTTGAACAGAAAAAAAAGAAAAGACTGGAGGCAAGACTGGACCCCATAAAGGAACTTCTGAAGACTATACCAACTGAGGTAAAAGATCACACCGTTGACAACCTATATGACCTTCCACCACCGCCCCTTTCAGACTATGAGCGAGGTATTGACAAGGTACTTTCCTCACAGATGGAGCAAGATAAAGCGTGCGGGAAAAGAGTTGCCTAGCTCAGAGAACAAGAAGCACAATCGATCGCCCCGCTCATTGTGCCTTCTGAAGCTCGGGAAATCGAGCATGGAGAAGTTGTCATTGGCGACACAGGTTACCCCATAGCGCAGATAACAATTCAATATAAATTTGAACTCGGGCTGCCTCTGGTCGAAAATCCGAGTGCTCTAACAACACAGTTATATAAATTGCATAACTGGTACATGGCCACCGCAAAAGAAGGGAAAATCTATCTCATGGCGGGAGTTAAGGAACAACACTACTTCCGACAATATGGTGTGCAGGTTGAGTTCTCCGAACTTTTTCAGATGTACAATCAACTTGCTCTCGACAAATCTATCATCAGCTGCTATTGTCTGTAAGTAATTTATTCGTGTAATTTAATTATTTATAGTTAAGCTCGTTCATTGCTTGTAATTATCCTCACAACATTCTTTTGTACGCTATTATGCAGAATGAAGATTCGTGAATGCCGAATGGGAGGAATCTGGGACATTGGGTTCATTGACCCGGATAAAGTTCATGTCCGGACCATGGCTGACCATCCCGAGGACACAGAGGACGTTTTGCTAACGTTTTTTAAGCGACAAAGTACCAAAAAGGAAATATTTTTTCCTTACAATTTCGGGTGAGTGTTACTGTCTTGTACACATTTTATTTTGCTTTCCCGATATTAAGTGTAATTGATGAGTTCTGAATACATGCGTATATAAATGTGCGCAGGTACCACTTCATTCTGCTAATCATTAGACTCGAGGAAGAAGAAGTTGAAGTTTGGGACTCATTAAGGAGAGATCAAGATGAGTACAAAAGCATGCGTCTAATGCTCAAGAGGTAATTTCAATCGCACTATATCGGCCTCTTTCGTTCATTTCCGGATATCAAAAGTATAAGTAATAACTCCTCAATTCATTTTCTTTTTCGGGCAGGGTTTGGAAAAAGTTCATCGTGGAAAAACGCGGTGAATGGAAAGATAAGCTACAGTTCAAGGCTAACAACGTAAGTACTACTACGTATCTAGGTCTGTGTATCTTTCTAATACCATTATCATTCTCTTGATTATTATTTGATTAAATTAAATTCTTGTATAGTGGTGTCTGCGACAACCACAGGGGACAGAACTATGTGGATACTACGTTTGCGAGTTTATTCACATGAGGGTCAATGAGAAAGTCAATAGTGTAAGAAATCGAGAGGTACGTAAACATCATACACAACTTTTATTTTGCTACCATCAATTGTGTTTAGTTTCGATCATAACTGATTTGATCTCCTTCTTTTAAAGATGTCAAGGAAGCGGAACCAGCTCCTACCAAAAAACCGCGTAAAAGCTATTGCGGAGGAATTGGCGGGATTCATTCTGACGCATGTCGTAGATGAATTCGGTGAATTCCACTATGTCGAAAAATAGACTCCCTCCATGCATGTACTAGCTAGCGGTGATCTCCATTGTAATTATGAGTACTTTATATGTAACGAGATTACTTTATATGTGTAATGAGTACTTTATATGTGTAGTGAGTACTTTATACGTGATCTGCTCCGAAACCCTGAAAAATGAGCGAAAAGGAAAAAAACAGAAATCCTAAACCCCGAAAAATAAGCGAAAAGAAAAAAAAACGAAAACCTAAACCCCCCCGAAAAAATAAGAGGGGGGCAAAAAAAAGCAGGAACCTTTAGTACCGGTTGGTACCTCAGCTGCGCGCGGGCAGGTTCACCCACGTGGAGGGCCTTTAGCACCGGTTGTATATACAGCCGGTAATAAAGGGGTACCCCTTTAGTCCCGACCTTTTAGTACCGGTTGCACAACCGGTACTAAAGGCCCAATAAGGCCGGTACTGTTGCCTTGTTCTCTACCAATGATTGGACAAATCTGGAGCATTGGCTGATGACAATCGTGCGGCTCATGTTATTTGGATCAGCCAGTCTGGGTCTTTTAACATTAGTGGAGATGAGTCATTTTGTGTGTTGGATAAGAGTTTGTAAAATTTGACAATTGCCTAAGTTAATTCATTGCGAGCTTACATGCGTTGCCATGTTTAGCATCATCAGTTCATCATACCTCCCTAAAAAGAACTTGAGAAACGATCGATATCTAGGTAGGCAGTAATACAGCATATGCACAAGTGAATTCACCGCTAACTATACTCTGCTAGTTAAATCGATTTCAGTCCCTCAATAGTCAATAGTAGAGCAGGTGGGACAGGCAATGCTGGTCCTGCCACGGGCTTCTCAGCTGAGTCGGGAACGGGTCCTGGAGCCAGTCGAACACCCCGTGGCTCGCGGCCGGCAGCTGCAGACTGGGCAGGCCGAACACCCCATCGCTCGCCGCCGGTAGCTGGAAGGTGCAGGGCGGGTACGCCACCGGGAGCTGGAAGTTGCAGGGCGGGTTCGCCGCTTGCGGCAGAGACGACGTCGATGCCACGGTGACCGTGGCGATGTCGGCCTCTTTCTTGGCTTCCCTGGGCGCGTCGTCGTTCTTGCTGTTGCCGGTGCAGGACGAGGACGAGAAGGAGTGGAACAGGAAGTTGTCCTCGACATTGTCGAACGAAGACAGGTAGTCGTCTTTGGCGAAGGCGGGGGTGGCTGAGACCATTGACGCTCTAGCCGGGCAGTCCCAGCCGCCGGGCCTCTGCATCATCACCTTCTCCATGGCGGAGGCTCTCTGCTCGAGCTCCTTGAGCGGTGTGGCCTTCCGGTATATCTTGCACAGCACCATGTCCGCCGTGCCGGTGTCGGGGAGGCGGTACTCATTCATGACCCAGTCCGTCTTGGTGCCCCTTGGCGCTCGGCCCTGGTAGAAGACGAGCGTCTTCTTGAGGCCGATGACACGCTTGGGGTCGCCGGTGCTCCGGATGGCCCTGTCCGACCCCGTCGCCTTCCAGAACCCGCGCTCTGTCGTCCGGTTCGGCCGCCCGCCAGTGCCGGCCTTCCCGTCACGCGGCACGAAGAAGTACCACTCCCTCTCCCCGATCTGGGCCATCCCCGGGAGGTCCCAGGGGTCGTGGCGGTAGATGTTGAGCGTGCCGATGATGTCGACGTGGAGTTTCTTGCCGAGGGCGACACGGGAGAGGTAGAAACCTAGGAGCTCCTCCTCCGTGGGGTGGAACCGGAAGCCCGGGAGGTCCTGCCCAATCTCCATGGTCGCCGCCGGAACTGCCATTGTCATTGCTTCCTGCTGCTGCTGCTGCTGCACTGCTCTAAGTGCTCGATCGCTGCTCTGCTTGTTCTCCTGCCGCACTGGATGGATGATGAGGTGTTGGTGGTGGTCGGAGTAGCTTATATAGAGCTTGAACGTGGTTTTCGGCAGAAAAGTGGTCGCAAGGCGACGACTGACAGCGATCATCAGTGGTCACTAAATTAATGGCTGTTTTGGCGACTTATTTTAATTTGGAGTGTATATTAGTACACTTGTGATGTTACAGTATCATCTAGATAAAGCAATCTTATTCTTTTGCAGTGGTAAGAGTGTAAGACATCCAGAGTCTCGATTTTTATCCGCTGCCGCTCTCCAGCTCGGAATAACAGACGGCTAAGAGTTTTAGCAAAAATAATAATTGGAGGTCGGATTGTTTCTGGAAACATTGCAAGAGATTAGTCAGTAGACACCTTGCCGCTTACTTGGATTGTACTGACTATTGCATTTTTGCACGTTTCCCTTGCACCTGCTGATGTGCAGTTCAACAGATTTTTTCTTCTCAAACGGGCCTCTTCAACAGATCGATACTGTATTCTGAACAACTAGAATGTCATATTTTCAATGAACCACGTGCTGTCACCGTACTGAAGAACACAGGTTTCTCCATTTCTTTATAAATTAGTGAGTTCTTCGCAGTTGTAACGCTATTACGCTATTAGATAATACTCTCTACGTCATACAATGTAAAACGTTTCGCCGAGCTGTTTAATTAGCTTGACAAAGCATCTTATATTGTGAAACGGAGGGAGTTGAATATTATTTTACTAGCTATATACTACCGCAGGGTTTTAAGTGGTTATGATTAGAAATAAACATGTATTTGTTGTACAAGTAAAATGGTTATATGTCGTGGTGGTATCACGGCAGATGCCATAGGATGGCTAAAGTGTGGGGCCGATGGATGCTGGTGGAATCCGGGAGAGGGTTAGCGCGCTAAGAAGCACACACGAAGAACACACCAGCACACCAAGATCTACCCAGGTTCAGGGCCCTCGTGAGGAGGTAAAGCCCCTACTCCTGCCTGCCTCTCTCTATATATCTCGGTATCACAAATACAAGCTTGCTCCTTGAGCTGTATGATCCCAACAATGGTGAAAAGCACCAGGAGGGAGATGAAGCTACGGGTGGAAAAGTATCTCAGGGCACCGTCCCTCACGCAGGAGGGGGTGAGGGCATATATATAGGCTAAACCGGCTTACCGGAATACCCCTCCACTTGCAACGGTCACCTCTCCGTACCGGCACTGCAGACACGCACGCCTGCACGTCATGATTGTCTCTGCACAGTGGACAGGACGTGGCTTGCCCATGTCCTGTCCCATGCCTCTACTCCAAAGTACGCCCGAGGTCAGCGTGTACTTACTCTGCTCCTTGGTCAGCAGAACAAGCCCAGTCACCTCAGACGTGTGCCGTACCGCACGCCGCGCGCTCGTGGCAGACGGGATATGACAGCAGCGCTGACTCCTGTCCGATATAAGAATAACCCGGCATGGATATGCCGGATTTCCCTTCCTGATCAATCTTCCCTGCACCAAAGAAAGCACACAAGTTACCGACATACACATGTCGGTCAGGCTATCTCGGATCTTTTATCTCGGATCCCTTGTCTCGGTCGACATATGCCGGCTAGCACCAGCATGGCACCCCGGTCCCCTCTGGCCCGGGTTATCTCGGTATGCCTATGCCGGTTTGTTCCTACATCACACTCTGGAGTCCAGGTATGTCGGCGTTTACTGTAACTTGGCCCACACTTGGGCATAGCTTTTTACCACACCATGACCCTACCCGGGGGTAGCCCCCCGACATTAGTCCCGAAGCTGGTGCGGTCCTGCAGCCTTGGATGAAGGGCCACAGCAGGTTTAACCAACCGAAACAACCATAACAAGCATCTGACTTAACCATGCCGGTTCAACCGTAAAGCCACTAATAAAACTCTCCGACTGATTCCGACATCTGCCCCTGTGTCGGTTTCTCCGACACAAGAATTCCGCTGAAAGAGCAAGTCAAGCTGTCACGACCAACTCAACTTAACGCAAACATCCGACATTCTCATGCCGGTTTATCTCAAGCTTCAAGAATCAAACTTCCCACAACCTCCGAGATTTGCCCTTGTGCCGGTCTCTCCGACACAGGAAGATTCCCACAATCTCTCTAAAGATCTCCTCCTGGCACGTGGCGGAGAGACTCTGCGCGTCACCTCGGTTCCTGCGTACGGACAGACACATCTCTGCACGCACGCCGCCCACGTCACGCGCTGTCACGTCGCGTGGGCACTTGAGTGTGTTGACCGCGGCGCGTCTCCTGGATTCCCGCGCCATTAACCGCACGCGATCACGCCGCGGGCCGTTACCATCTTGTGGCCCATGATGCGGCGGATCGTGCGGCCGCAAACACCGCAACCGCGCAGATCGTGCACGGTTAATCCGCGCGCCCGTTGCGGTAACCGCACGCGGTAAAAACGGAAACTGCACACGCACCGTGCCCATAAATAGGGGGACGGGCACCTCTCCTCGTCCTCTCCGCATCCTTCTTCTTCCTTTTCTCTCCCCTGCGACATCGCCGCCGCCGCGCAGTGAGCTTCACCACCGCACGACGCCGGATCTCGTGCGCCACCGCCCACCGGAGCACCTCGCGCCACCACCGGACAAGCGCAACTCCGGCAAGCCCCGCGCTTCTTCGCCTCGCACCGCCGTCGCAATCTCCGGTAAGTTCTCGCCCTTGCCATTGCCGATGAACGTGTTCATCCCCTCCGATGAACACGTTCATCCTCTCCGATGGATCTGTTCATCTTCTTCCTCTTCTCCGTAGAAGCTCTCACATCCAAATGCATAGATGCTAATGACCTCAGTTGCTTAGATCCCCTCTGTATTTTCTCCATCGTGCCTCTTAACCAACTTTGCAATAGTTTCTCCGCGGATCTTCATAAGTTTCAACTCATATGTTCTTGCCTTTATCTTCTATTTATTTTTCCCCGTAGATCTTTCCATCAAACACTTAGCCACAGAAAGGTGTTTCGCCACTTATGCACTTTTCCTCTGTTGCCCAAATGTTCCGAGATACCTATCTCGGTTCCTCTGTTGCCTAATACTCCGAGATACTTATCTCGGTTCCTCGTTGCCCACATACTCCGAGACACTTATCTCGGTTCTTCTGTGCCTCTTTTGCAGATCCCTTCCGAGATGTCAACCAGCAATACCCCGGAGCCTGCCGAGGATATCGTTGAGGGAGAGCGCGCCGGGTGGGAGGGTTCCGACGTAACCCAGGCCGAGATAGACTGGCTAGTCCGGACCAAACGCATTCCGGCACAAGTGATATGCCGGGTTCCCGGCAAAGAGGCCGAGCCGAAGCTGAAAACCGGCGAGCGCGTGGTCTTCGTCGCGCACTTCGAGCGCGGCTTTGGACTCCCGGCGAGCGAGTTCTTCCGGTCCTTCTTGGATCGGTTCCGGCTTCAACCTCACCACCTTCCAGCCAACGCCATTACCACGCTTTCTGCGTGTGTCTCTTTCTCCGAGGGATACCTCGGACTTTGGCCCACTGTAGAGCTCTGGGCCAAGTACTTCCAACTCCGGAAGCAAAGTGTCCCGGATCCGGAGAACAAGAACTTCCCCAAGGAGATGACCCCGTGCGGAGCTGCTACCATCATACCTCGGAAGGGTTCCGTCTTACCTCGGATTCAAGGGCTGGAGTCATGCCGGAAATGGCAGCGCACATTCTTCTACGTGAAGAACCCGGACAGCCCAGACAATGCCGATTATCTGAACCTGCCGCTATTCAACATCGCCACCCCCACTGAACAGTTTAACTGGTCCCTCAACCCGAAGGACCTGAACATCGAGATCAACCAGATCCACAAGGTCGTGGAGGAGCTGG
Source organism: Poa pratensis (assembly GCA_947311845.1). Classification (NCBI taxonomy): domain Eukaryota; kingdom Viridiplantae; phylum Streptophyta; class Magnoliopsida; order Poales; family Poaceae; genus Poa; species Poa pratensis. The sequence continues at coordinate 16,804,415 of CAMZMU010000054.1, forward strand.
TGAAGGCAGGCCTAACGAGCGATGATCTCCTGAGGACCTTCATCAGCCGCCGAGTTTCCCCCCTCCAAGACCGAGTTCACAAGATCTGCCACATGAGTGGCCAGTATGATCCAACTCGGATCAGCACCCACGAGCTGAACAAAGCCGAGATCAGAAGACGTGTCAAGGCAATTGCCCGCACGCTGATGACCGAGGAATGGGAATGGGGTCTTGAACCTCATAACAGAACTCGGCTTCCGGAGCAAGTAAGTAACCTTGCAACTTGCACCGACATATTTTTTCCTACCGAGGTAACTCTTATGCCGGTCCCATAATCCGCTCATAAAGTAACTCGGTTTTACTGCTTCTGGTTTGCAGAGGTTTACCCGGCAAAAGACTGAAGATGGAGAGGATCCCTCCACCAAATGGGGCCAAGATATCCCTGCCCCGGACGTCGCCGAGGTAGAAGATCCGGATGATGAGGATCAGCTGCCAATACCGAGAGCTGGCGCCCCTACCCCGGGTAAGCCTCGAGCCCGAGCTTCAATCCGAGATTGGTCAGATGATGATGATCTCGAAATGCTAGAGGTAATTGACGCTCGTCCCATCGCATATGCTCACCCAGCCCGGCATCAACTAACCCGGGTGGCTCTGCCCCGAGTGCACGCCCTGCTACCTCGGGCAAACAAGTGGCATCTCGCAAGCGCGCAGAGACCGGTACCTCGAAAACCGGAACCTCCACATCCTCGGATCCAGCCGCACCGCAGGCGAAGCGACAGAAGAGAGGAGCGGTTAAGCCGAGGAAGGGCAAGAAGACACCGCCAGTTACTGAAGGGTAAGATATTCTTTGCCGACACAAGCTTACTTCCTTTTTTCCTTCTGCCGGGATAACTTTTTCCCGACATAACACTTTTTCTTGTTTGACGCAGTGCCCCCCTTGAAGTTGACCAGAGTGCCTCTTCTATGCGCTCGCCCCTTCCGAGTACAGCCGAACCTCGGCCACGTGACTCCGGGGCACCCGCCACCTCAACTGTCATTCCCGAGGTTGTGATCCTCGACCAAGATGATGGCTCCGGTGCCCCCACCACGGAAACCGACATCCCGCGGGCCGACACTTCGGTGACCTCGGGCGCACAGCAACCACCACCACAACAACAACAACACAACAACAACAACAACCACAACAACAACAGCAGCAGCAGCAACAACAAGGAACAGCAGCAACCTCAACCGCACCAAGGACAGCAACAACCTCAACAGCACCAGCAGCAGCCAAAGCAGCCGCCCCGGCCGAGTCCACCACCAAGTCCCCCACCAAGTCCACCGAGTTAGCAACTCGGAAAGCTATTCCACTCGCCAAGCCGGCACAGAGCCAAGCAGCCACCGGGAAACAGCTTGCCAACCCGGAGAGACAAGTGGTGTTGACTCCAACCACTACCCCGGAGCACCAAGCTCTCACCACTTCTGTCTCCCGAGTCACCAGCAGCAGCTGGGTTTTACCCCAGCTCCAAACTCAGAGTGGACACAGCTTAGGCTCGGAGAAGCAGTACCACATGGACTGGAATGCTGCCGACACAAGCGAGGTCTCCTCCGCGCACCCGGTCACTCCACATCCAGCTGGCCCCAGTGCACTTGCTCAGGCCATGCACAATTTGCAAGTCTCGACCCTTCGAGCCAGCAAGCTTGCCGAGGTATTTTTTCCTCAGCCAAACTTTTATTTCCTTTGCCATAGATGATAAACATACACAATCCCCAGTCCCCGAGATTCGGGTTGAGTGACCTGCGCTTGCCCGAGTAAAGATCACTCAGCGCGAATCTTCACAAAATTTTCATCATTAGACTCAAAAAATCCGACACAGGATCTTCAAAAATCCGACACTTCGGATCTTCAAAAAATCCGACACTTAGGATCAGAAAATCCGACACTTAGGATCTTCACAAAATCCGACATCCAGTCCCCGAGATTCTTGTCGAGTTTTACTCGGCAGGAATCTTTAAGAAATCCGACACTTAGCTTTACTCGGCATGAATCTTCAACTAATCATACTAACTCTTTGCTCTTTTCAGGATTGCACCAACGCTCGGACCACAGTGTTTCGGAAGTTGCTTCTGGACCACAACAAGCTCAAGAGGTCCCACAAGCAACTTCAGGAGACGCTGAAGAACAAGGAAAAAGCGCACGCCACTGCCCTTCAGAAGGAACGGCAGGAAGTGTCTCGGCTCCAGGAGGAACTTGCCCGGGTCCAGGGCGAGAAAACCGGCATTGAGCAGGCCCTGATGCAAAAGGAGGAAGCTGCTCAAAAGCACAAGGAAACGCTCGAGGCGTCCGAGGTTCGCGCTACCTCGGCTCAAGGAGAACTGGATGCCCTCAAGGCAAAATCCGACATCTGGCTCCGCGAGCTCACCCGGCTGAACAAGGAGATGGACTGTAAGTTTCTTTATCCTTTCCTTTTGCTTTCATTACTTGCACCGACATTAAGATATGCCGGTATATAACTCAATTCGGTGATAGCTTTTCTGTCTTCAGATCACTTCGCCCACTCCAAGGCTGCTGCACTCAACACTGTTCGCAAGGCACGAGCGAAGAGAGCCGAGGCTGGCCCAATCCCGGAGGAATGGGATATGGAAGATTACTTGACTGCTCTGAATGCTCGCATCTCTCCTTTGAAGGCCATTGGCCTGGATCTTCTTGATGCCGGTATCAAAGCTTACCGAGCCTTATGGCCAGGATCTCCAACTCCGTCTAGCATTGAAGAACTGTCCAAGTGTCTGTCGGGGGCCGAGGCCAGGATCCGAGAGTGGAGATCCTCAGCAGCTCGTGCCGGAGCTGATCAAGCACTGACCTTTGTGCTCTCCTGGTACGAGTCCATCAACCTCAACGCCGTGCGCTCCCTGCGCCAAGGCTCCAAATGGACCTCCGATCCGACATTGATAGAGAGCCGCAAAGATGCAGCCAAATTCATGGCCAGTTATGCTCCCACCCGACACTTCATCCGGGTCCCGCCTACTCGGATGACGAAGAAGATGACCAGGATGATGAAGAGGGCGAAGAAGAAGATGACATTGATGAGGAGATCGAGGCCGAGACTCTCGACGCTGCCACTGCCGGAGCGACCGAGACTGCTGCCGGCGCAACCGAGACTTCTGCTGCCGGAGCAGCCGACTCGCTGCTGGAGCAACCGACATTGCCAAGCCGGCTGCGACCGACACTTCAGAGAAGCCGGTAACCGAGACTTCTGAGAAGCCGGTATCCGACACTGCTGGTGCCTCGGCAGCCACTCCAAACCCGAGGTTGCTCCAACACTGAAGCTTCTTCTGCCGCCGAGACTGCTCCCGAGCCTCGCACCGCTCCAACTGCTCCGAGCTCCTCCGAGGCAGCTGCCTAAGCTTATGAAACATTGAACTATTAAATCCCCGGAATGCCGGGTGCAGATGTAAATATACTTTAAGTATCTCGCAGTGCTACTTTTATCATATTAGTTTCAACAAGACAAGCTTAATGCCGTATCACTTTGCACCAAGTCCCCGAGTTTACTTTCTTGTTTACTATACTTAGTAATCTTTGCTCTTGTCTACCATTTAGGCGTTCGACAGTCGAGTCACAAGATCAATCATTATAGCATACAATACTTGTAAATTTTGAGGTAAGGTTTAGAGTCATCCGACACAAGGAAAAGGAACGAAAAAACCGGGTTAGTAAACGACATATGTCGGATCTTTTTAGGACCGAGTCCCCGAGTCCATTTTCATGTTTACCATATACCATAACCTCTGCTCTTGACTGCCATTTCGGCGTTCGTCAGTCGAGTCACAAGATCACAACAAAATAGCATACATTACTTGAACTTTGAAACGAGGTCTCAAAATCATCCGACATATGAACAACACAGAAAAAACCGAGATAAAACACAAGCATATGGACAAAGGCAGTCCCCGAGTTTCTTTTCGGAGTGCCGGCATTTTATTCAAAGGAAAACCGAGATACATACACTGCGCCCTTATGAGTAAAAGGGACGAAGTAGAGCTACATTCCAGGGTCTTTTGGTCTCCTCTCCGGATTTGTCCATCACATTTTTCCTCGGTGCCTGTGCATCTATAAGATAGTATGAATCATTGTGCAGAGCCTTGCTCACAATGAACGGTCCCTCCCATGGAGGTGACAACTTGTGTCGGCCTGCTTTGCGTTGCACTAGCCTCAACACCAAATCTCCCTCTCGGAAAACCCGAGGGCTGATCTTCCGGCTATGATAGCGTCGGAGATTTTGCTGATATATAGCTGACCGAGATAAGGTCAGTTCTCGTGCTTCTTCGAGCAAATCAACATCATTTTCCCGAGCTTCTTTTGCCTCGGTTTCAGTGTACAGCGCCACTCTCGGCGAGTCATATTCCATGTCGGTTGGCAAGACCGCTTCTGCCCATAGACCAGAAAAAATGGCGTATAGCCAGTTGATCGATTTGGTGTGGTCCTTAGACCCCACAGCACTGCTGGTATCTCCTCTATCCAACATCCCGGAGTTCGCAACAGTGGTTCAATCAACCGGGCTTTGATACCGGCTAACACCAATGCATTTGCTCTTTCCACTTGCCCATTTGCCTCAGGGTGTGCCACCGAGGCTATGTCCAACCGAATTCTCTTATCCGCACAGAACCGAGCAAACTCTCCCACAGCAAAGTTTGTGCCATTATCCGAGATAATGCTATGGGGGTAACCATATCTCAAAATGATGTCCTTCAAAAAGGTCACCGCTGTGTGACCATCACACTTCCGGATTGGCTTTACCTCGATCCACTTGGTGAACTTGTCCACCATCACCAGCATATGAGTCATGTTACCTCGGGCTGGCCTGAACTCTCCCACCATATCCAGGCACCAAACTGCAAAGGGCCAAGTGATTGGAATTGTCTTGAGTGCCGAGGCTGGCAGGTGGATCTTTTTAGCAAACCTCTGACATCCCTCACACTTTCTGACGATATCTTCTGCCTGGTTCAAAGCACTGGGCCAATAAAACCCATGCCGGAATACCTTAGCCACCAAGGCTCTTGATGAAGCATGATGACCACACTCTCCTGATGAATTTCCAGGAGCATCTCCTGCCCTTCTGCGGCTCGACACAGCGCTGCAGTACCTCGGTCACACTTCTCTTGTATAACTCCTGGTTGATGATGGTGTAGGCCTTGGATCTTCTTTGCACTTGCCTAGCTTCAACTTCATTACTTGGCAAACTCCCATCCATCATAAATGCCATTATTGGTTGTGCCCACTCCGGCACAGGACGCACAGGAAAGATCATCATCCACCTCCATGAGGTCACCGACATTACTTCTTCCGAGATAGAGTAACCAGTCCCCGGGTTCTGCCAAGCAGTCCCCGGGTTCTCCCAAATGCATCCGACATCGACGTCCATGGGAACAGCACCAGACTCCGGTTTCGCCGGGATAAAAATTGACTCGGACTCCGGCGATGGTTTGATTGATGGCTTCCTCAGATGCTCCAAGGCTATGCCGGGTGGAATTGGATCCCGGGATGAACCTAGCTTGGACAGTACATCGGCGGCGTCATTTTCAGCCCGAGGTATATGCGTGAGCTCGCAACCTTCAAAGAACCCCGAGATCTTCTGGACATGAAACCGATACAACGCCATGTTGGCGTCTAAAGCATCCCAATTTCCCGAGACTTGCTGCACCACCAAATCCGAGTCTCCGAAACATTCTATCCGGCGAATACCAATTTCTTTGGCCACATTTAGCCCATGAACAAGTGCCTCATACTCGGCCACATTGTTAGATGCCGCAAAATGAATCTGCAACACATATCTCAGTTGATCTCGCTTAGGCGAGGTAAGGACTACCCCGGCACCTAAACCAATTTTTGTCCTTGATCCATCAAAGTGCATTCTCCAGTAATTGGGGTCAGGCCGTGGTGGCTCATATTGCATTTCAGCCCAATCCACCAGGAAATCCGGCAGTGCCTGAGATTTAATGGCATCTCTTCTTTCATAGTGAGGAGTGTAAGGGGACACCTCGATAGCCCACTTGGCTACTCGGCCAGTTGCATCTTTACACCCAATGATCTCCGAGATAGGAGCCTCACACACACAGTGATTGAATGCTCTTGGAAGTAATGTTTCAACTTCTTAGCAGCCAATAGACACCATATGTCATTTTCTGGTAGTGCGGATAGTTCTACTTGGATAACGAGATCACCTCGCTTAGGTAATACACTGGCCTCTGCATTGTGATACACAGAAGAACCAAACTGAAAAAGAACATACACGGTACATTGCAACAGTATCATCAATCCTGGAAGCATGCATGAACCACAAAAAGTACTTCTGAGGATTTCACTTTCTCTTGAAGTCTACGCATAATCAAAACATATATTATGTGCTTCAATGTCTTCAACACTGGAAACCACTGCATTTAGAAAGAGTTAATTGCGCTGGAGGTCACACATCTCGTCACGTACGTGCACATTGGTCACACATCTGGATAACGGGATTTTTTGGTCACACATCTCACAATTGCGTGCACATTGGTCACAAACGGGAAGTGTCATCCCGTTTTGGACTGGACATTTTCAGAAAACCCCCCAGCGTAATATTACAGGGGCCCTATTGCAAATATTCATTAAGGAAATGATTTTCGGAAAAGAAAAAAGAAAATAAAATTAAAAAGGAAAAGTCAACATCTCCCTGCCGAGCGCCGCCGCCCCCACCGCGCCCTCCTGCTCGCGCCGCCCCCGCCGTCCGCCCCATCTCCCTCGCCGACCGGGCTCGTGGAGGGCGCGCCGCCGACCCCTTCTCCCTCGCGCCGCCGAGCCCTAATCCCCCGCGCCGGCGAAGGGCGCGCCGCCACACGGCCGGCCCCTTCTCCTCGCGCCGCCGTACTCCCTCGCGCCGTCGGAGCTCGCGGAGGGCGCGTGGCCACGCGGCCGAGCCTACTCCCTCGCGCTGGCGGAGCTTGCGGAGGTCGGCGAGCTTGGCGCGGAGGTCGGCGGCGAGGAAGATGGGCGGCTGCCGCCGCCTGTGCAGGTAGGCGCCACGGCCGTGCGAGCCGTGCGAGCCGCCGTTGCCGCCATGTTGGGGGAGGTGGGCGAGCGTGCGCCGTTGGGGACGAGCTCGTCGGCCCGGCGCCGCCGGCCACGCCGCGCCCTTGCTCGCCCCGGCCGCGAGCAGAAGGGGGCGCCGCCGGCGCCATACTGAGTGCTGATGTCAGCGTGACGTCAGCCATAATTTTTCTTTTCCGAAAATCATTTCCTTAATGAATATTTGCAATAGGGCCCCTGTAATATTACGCTGGGGGGTTTTCTGAAAATGTCCAGTCCAAAACGGGATGACACTTCCCGTTTGTGACCAATGTGCACGCAATTGTGAGATGTGTGACCAAAAAATCCCGTTATCCAGATGTGTGACCAATGTGCACGTACGTGACGAGATGTGTGACCTCCAGCGCAATTAACTCATTTAGAAACACCAATGCATTACTGAGTTGACTATAGCTTGATATCTCAGCACACTTGCACAGGGAACATACTGGCAACAGATCAGTAAAATTTCCCATGAACTCATCGCCTTTGTGAATTATTATTCTGACTTCGGCTTCTTGTGCTCCCATTTTCTTGCCGCTGGAAACTCAAAACAACATAAAGGTTTGAGCAAAACTTGAAAACTCAAGTAATTATTCTGTTGCATATAATGAACATATATGAAGGATTAGAAGGATGCTTAAATTGCCAGATCCATTGCTATCAATGTTGAAAATATAAGCAACTTAGCAATTGATTTAATCCGTGAAAACAGTAAACAATTTATGACTAGAATAATCAGAATTAAACTAATCATGCGATCTACTAAAACAGTATATAAACAGAACACATCTACAGCTCAGTGTGTGACCAACCTGATGCTTCCCTCCGGGATGCGATGCAAGCTCAGTGTGTGTTACCTGACTGGCCAACTGCATTCTATATGCATGCTGTTGCACTTTCAAAGCTAGATATGCAGAGTGATGCCAAGGACATGTTGAGCGAAGCATCACAGCTAGAAGAGAAGAAGCAAAAAAAACTCGAGATGATGTTGAGAGTGTGTTCCTGTAAAGATGGGTCGGTTCAGTCTCTTTTGCGGCTCAAGTGTTCATGTTGGGACGTGCTATTGTGTCCTTGGAAAACAAAATTGTGACAAATTCCGGGCTGAGTTAGGGAAAAAATGCTGTAGAGCGATGTGCTTGTAACTTGTAAGTAACTATTTGGTTTGGCATTACTGTGATGCATTATTTTTGGGCCGATGTATATGTAACATTTTTAAAATTGATCAGGCATGATGCAAGGGAATTTATGGTTGATAATAGTAGAGCTTGAGCTATTGCTGTAGCTTCCAACTAATTAACCATGTATTTCCTTGTACAGATAAGAGATGCTTCAATTTCGTAAGTACTAATTTGGATGTGTCTCTAGAGTATCTCGTACTAACCGATGGCATAGAATTCGTGGTTGTACTTTTTTTTTTAATACGGATGAGGTTTTTGTAGCAGAATTAGCATAATTATATTTTTTATCAGAGTACTGGTAGAAAAATCGAGCATGAAAGACAACACTTATCAATCTGTTTATGAAATTGCTAACATTTACGAATCAAGTGACATATTCCGAAAACTTGGCAGCCCTTTGCGGTTGGTGAAAATCACTTTGGAGCAACAGTTAATGTGAATAAAAAACATCCAGTTCCTGTTTAGACCAAACAAATGAATTCCACGGTAAATAAGTTCAGCAAAGAGTGTTGGAATATTAGGCATAATTTTCCTGATTAATTCCAGAATATAAAACATAATCGCAAGAGCTACTAACATGTTAATCTCGAAAATACTAGACGTATTAATTAACATGAACAGCAGCAAGACATCTACGAACACAGCCACCGGAACGTGACGAATGTACCGAACAATTGTAGATGAAGTAGTCGTTGGAGCAGTGACGGCAGCAGCTTGAGCGGCGACGGTAGCAGCTCGAAGAAGACGACGATGGAGACGAGTCGCCCGCGGACCCGGAGATCGTCCAGGAAGTCGAGCCGTGAAGAAGAACTTGAAAGCAGTCGCGCGAGGCGCTTCCCAAAAACCTTATTCGCCCTCTCCCGTACAGGATCATAAGGACAAGCGGTTCCGGAGACCTGCTGTCCCGTTCGCCGGTGCACGCCGGCGCACGGGATGGAGTAGACTACGGTGGCGGCGCAAGGCACGAGATTGGCAAAACCTAGATTGGTTCGGAGGAGGATGCAGCGCACGCAGTGCAAGACTTTATATAGTGCGGCTCGGGAAAACCCTAATAGGTCAGTTACAGTAGCCCACGATCCGGGAGCGACCCGAACCGACTAACTGTGACGCGTCCGTCTAAACCGTTTTTCTCGGACTGCAAAAATAAAGCTCGGCTCGGCGAGATTCCCGCAACCCGCGTCGCGTCGTGTCGTGTCGTGTCGTGTCGTGACGGTGCGGTGCGGTGCGGTGCGTGCGTGCGAGCGGCGGAGGAGGAGGAGCGCGTGAGAGAGCCTCTTGTTCTCACAAGCTTACCAAGTAGCACAACACTCCACCTTATAAGGTGGTGTTTGTCTCCTCCAACTAGCAATGTGGGACAAAACTTTAGCACCACTTTGCACCTCCAAAATTCTGCCATGAACATGGGCCAATTTGAGATTTTCAGGAATTTTTATTGGGCTGCCCAAATGGGCCCAAAATCTAACAATTCCCCACCAGATTTCAAATTCCCATTTAGAGATTTTGCCAAATCTCGTTTCTTGTTTATATACCAGTGTTTCAGCAGAGACTGTTAAGTTGAACTTCCGCCTAGAGCTTCAAGCTATATCTACCAGCAACTTGAACAATGGACGAAACTTGAATTGCAAGTTTGGTGTCAATAGACTTCACTCAAAGTTATAACCAGTACGTGGCTGCCAGTAGCCTACCCCGCGGGTGGAGCATATGCGTCATACTCCGTGGTCTCTTCATGAGCTTACTAGAGACCACCCAAATCTCATAGACTGCGACGTTTAACAGTCGGACTCATATAGGTGTGTTCTTTCAAGGTCGCTCTGTAGGATATCACCTTTGCTACGAATAGCCGACAGAAACACATTAAGCCATATTGCCAACCTGCCTTACAGAATGTGAGAGTTATGCATCTTCCCACGTAGAGGGTTATAAAATAATTCTCCTCTGTTAAACCACTAGCTTGTTCTTCCCAGATCCTAATTCACGGGATCTCCGATCACATAGGTTGGGTTACCACTATAGTGTAACGCTCACGGGTCTCAACCCCATCTCCCTCGATGCATTATCTATCACATTACGTGATAGTCCCTTCGTAAAGGGATCTGCCAGGTTTTTGTATTTTTGAATATTACTAATAGTTATTACTCCGGAATTTCTCATTTTCCTGATAGACTTTAAGTGTCTTTTGACGTGTCTTGATGACTTCGCGTTATCCTTAGCACTGTTCACTTTCATGATAACCGTTTGGTTGTCACAGTTCATAAGGATTGCCGGTAATGGTTTCTCAACCACCGACAAGTCCATCAAGAGCTCACGCAGCCATTCTGCCTCAACAGAAGCTGTATCTAAAGCAGCAAGTTCTGCTTCCATGGTTGACCTCGTCAAAATGGTCTGTTTGTAAGACCTCCATGACACTGCGCCACCTTCAAGAATAAATGAATATCCACTTGTGGCGTAGAGCTCATCAACATCTGAGATTCTGTTCGCATCACAGTATCCCTCAAGCACCGCAGGGTGCCCTGAATAGTGAATCCCATAACTCATTGTACCGTTCAGATAGCGCATGACCCTTTCAAGTGCATGCCAATGATCAATACCCGGGTTAGACATGAACCTGCTCAACTTGCTCACAGCAAAAGAGATATCAGGTCTCGTCGCGCTCGCAAGGTACATGAGTGAACCGATCACTTAAGAATATCTTAATTGATCTCCCGTTTCCTCTTTGTTCTTTCTGAGTGTCACACTGGGATCATAGGGTGTCGGAGAAGGCTTGCTGTCTATATAACCAAGGCGGCTCAAGACCTTCTCAACATAGTGTGATTGCGTTAACGTAATCCCACTCTCATCCCTAATCAACTTAATGTTCAGGATCACATCAGCTTGTCCCAGATCTTTCATATCAAAGCTCTTTGACAGAAAAGACTTGACCTCATTTATCACTATCATGCTTGTACCGAAAATAAGTATGTCATCAACATACAAGCATAATATAACACTATCGCCCCCACCATGGCGATAATACACACACCTGTCAGCCTCATTAATGGCAAAGCCTGCAGACGTAAGAGTGATGTCAAACTTCTCATGCCATTGCTTAGGTGCTTGCTTCAGCCCATACAAAGATTTTAACAATTTGCACACCTTTCTCTCTTCACCTTTTACCACAAACCCATCAGGCTGATCCATATAGATTTCCTCTTCCAACTCTCCGTTAAGGAAAGCTGTCTTTACGTCCATTTGATGAACGATAAGACCATAAGAGGCAGCCAGTGAAAGTAGTACACGAATGGTGGTAAGTCGAGCAATAGGTGAATAGGTGTCAAAGTAATCTTCGCCTTCACGCTGGGTGTAGCCCTTGGTCACAAGCTGTGCCTTGTACTTCTCAATAGTACCATCAGGCCTTAGCTTCTTTTTGAACACCCACTTACAACCCACAGGTTTGCAGCCGTAGGGTCGCTCCGATAATTCCCGAGTTCCATTAGAAAGAATCGAGTCCATCTCATTATGGACAGCTTCTTTCCAGTTATCAGCATCAGGAGATGCAAATGCCTCTGCAATGGACGTGGGAGTATTGTCCACAAGGTACACAATGAAATCATCACCAAAGACTTTTCAGTCCTCTGTCTCTTGCTCCTCTTGGGAGCTGATTCATTTTCATCCTTCTCAAGGACTTTCTCAACATGTGGTTGTTCAGAATGATCAACAGATGTACTAGATTCAGTAAATATCTCAGAAAAATTCTAGCAATGCTATGCATATCCTTCATAGGAAACATGTTCTCAAAAAATGTTGCATCACGAGATTCCAAAATAGTATCAACATGCATATCAGGTATCTCAGATTTAATCACTAAAAATCTATAGCAAATGCTCCGCTGAGCATAGCCTAGAAAGACACAATCCACTGTCTTTGGTCCAAGTTTACGTTTCTTAGGAATTGGAACATTGACTTTCGCCAAACATCCCCAAGTACGAAAATAAGAAAGTGATGGTTTTCTCCCAGACCACTCCTCGTAGGTGTCTTCTCTTTATCCTTGTTAGCAACTCTATTCAGGACATGACACGAAGTCAACAAAGCCTCCCCCCACCATGACTTAGATAAACCAGCAGTGTCCAACATGGCGTTCACCTAGTAGCATCATCGATTAAAGTCATGAAATATCTCTTATCACCTTTTGTCAACACGCCATTCATCTCACATAGATCCGAATGTACGAGTTCTAGTGGTGCCAAGTTTCTCTCCTCGGCTGCCATGTGAGGCTTTCGAGGTTGCTTAGATTGCACACAGCTATGGCACTTAGAACCTTTGGCAATGGTGAAAGTAGGAATTAAACTCAAACTGGAAAGTCTATTCATTAAACCAAAATTAACATGACATAAACGAGAGTGCCAAACATTAGCATCCGAATCCACACTGCCACAAATATGGTTTACTGACTTATTACAAAAAATCCGATAATGAAAAGCGGAACAAGCCTCCGCACTCATACCCTTTACCAATAAATTGTCCAAACTTTGACACAACTAATTTATTGGACTCCAAGACTAATTTAAACCCATCTCTGCATAGAAGGGAGCCGCTAACGAGATTCTTGTTCATAGTAGGGACATGCTGCATGTTCCTCAGCTGCACGATATTCACCGAAGTAAACTTCAGATCTACCGTGCCAACACCACGAAAAGAAGCATGTGATCCATTCCCCATTAAGACGCTTGAATCTGCGACCTGATAAGAAGTGAACATAGAGATATCAGCACATACATGAACATTAGCACCCGTATCAATCCACCAACATGGAGATTAAAATACTGAAAGCACAATCGGTAAATTACTGTACCCATCAGCATTGCTAGCGGTCACGACGTTGACATGCTTTGGCGCCTTCCCTTTCTTATCTGCACGATCTGGGCAGTCCACAGAGAAGTGTCCGGACTCTCCACAAGTGCAGCACTTTAGCTCAGATTTGTTCAGCATCTTCTTCTTCTTCTTGAAAGAAGTAGTCTTGGTAGGCATGTTGAAGGAAGGCTTGCTCTTTGCCTTGCTCTTGCCATGGTGAAAGTTCTTCTGCACCATGTTAGCGCTAGACTGACCTTCACCTCTCTCAGCAGTGTCCTTAGCCCGAGCCTTCTCCTCAATATCAAGAGACGCTATCAGGTTTTCAACCGATATCTTCTGTCTCTTGTGTTTGAGAGTTGTGGCGAAGTTCCTCCATGAAGAGAGCAACTTTGCAATAATGCATCCAGCCACAAACTTGTCAGGTAAGACACACTTAGCGTGTGCAAGCTTCTTAGCAATGCACTGTATCTCATGAGCCTGTTCGACTACAGAACGGTTGTTAGCCATCCTGAAGTCATGAATGCTCTCCATGATATACAGTTCACTGCCAGCATCTGCTACACCGAACTTAGCGTTCAGTGTCTCCCATAGCTCTTTGGCATCTGTAATGTGCATGTACACATCAAACAGTTTGTTGCTAAGAGCACTCAGAACGAGTCCCACAAAGGCATTATTGGTTTCCTTGAACTTGTTCTGATTCTCGTCAGATATAGTTCCTTCAGGTAAACCTCACTAGTCTCGAACACTTTCAGAGATCGCAACCACAGTGTGGTCTTGTACTGCCATCTCTTAAAGTCCACACCGGTAAACTTGTCCGGACTCAGCGCATCAGATAGATGTCCCATGTTTCAATCAGGAAATTGCCTATAACAAATATAAGGTTTTTAGATTGTTGGAATATTAGGCATAATTTCCCTGATTAATTCCAGAATATAAAACATAATCGCGAGAGCTACTAACATGTTAATCTCCAAAATACTAGACGTATTAATTAACATGAACAGCAGCAAGACATCTACGAACACAGCCATCGGAACGTGACGAACGTACCGAACAATTGTAGATGAAGTAGTCGTTGGAGCAGCGACGGCAGCAGCTTGAGCGGCGACGGTAGTAGCTCGAAGAAGACGACGTTGGAGACGAGTCGCCGCGTACCCGGAGATCGTCCAGGAAGTCGAGCCGTGATGAAGAATTTGAAAGCAGTCGCGCGAGGCGCTTCCCAAAACCCTTATTCGCCCTCTCCCGTACAGGATCATAAGGACAAGCGGTTTCGGAGACCTGCTGTCCCGTTCGCCGGCGCACGGGATGGAGTAGACTACGGTGGCGGCGCAAGGCACGAGATTGTTAAAACCTAGATTGGTTCGGAGGAGGATGCAGCACACGCAATGCAAGACTTTATATAGTGCGGCTCGGGAAAACCCTAACGGTACAACGTGGGCCAAGTCCACGTCACGCACGTTTTAGGTCGGTTACAGTAGCCCACGATCCGGGAGCGACCCGAACCGACTAACTGTGACGCGTCCGTCTAAACCGTTTTTCCCGGACTGCAAAAATAAAGCTCGGCTCGGCGAGATTCCCGCAACCCGCAACCCGCGCCGCGCCGCGTCACGTCGGGGCGGTGCGTGCGAGCGGCGGCGGAGGAGGAGGAGCGCGTGAGAGAGCCTCTTGTTCTCACAAGCTTACCAAGTAGCACAACACTCCACCTTATAAGGTGGTGTTTGTCTCCCCCAGCTAGCAATGTGGGAATAAACTTTAGCACCACTTTGCACCTCCAAAATTCTGCCATGCACATGGATCAATTTGAGATTTTCAGGAATTTTTATTGGGCTCCCAAAATCTAACAAAGAGTGAAGACGTTTCAGTCAATCTTGGTAGCGTGTTGGCAGGGCTGGTGCTGCCAGCGAAGATGTCGAAGTGCCGCAGCTGCGGCCACCCGTCACGGTAGTAGGTGTGCTACTCCGTGTGCCAACTGGCGGCATGTAAGTTGCGACCTACATCATAGCAGGGAGGCTAGGCAGCGGCGCTTCGAACCGCAGCACGTTGACAGCCTGTCTAATAGACGGCCTCAATTTGAAATCAAGCTGAGCACACCAGAGACCAATAGTCATCACACACTCCATCTCTTTGGCGTCGAAATCTCCTCTTAGACGTGCATCGGCCGAATCTAGAACCATGCCCCTGCCATAGGAATCCCTTACCCACTGCGCAAGGTGTATGGCGTCGTCCTCCTCCTGCTGAGACACCACAACAGGCCGCCTACCGCTAGCGACCTCAAGGAGGACGACGCCGAAGCTGTAGACATCCGACTCAGTGTTAGTCCTGCCGGTGGTCATGCATTCTGGATCCATGTATCCCATTGTGCCAGCGAGCACGGTCGTGAGTGAAACTCTGCCGTGCTCAACCAATCTGGCGAGCCCGAAGTCGCCGAGCTTGGCCTCAAACGACGCGTCCAGCATGACATTGCTTGGCTTGATGTCTCTATGAAGGACCCGTTGTTCCCACTCCTCGTGTAGATATAGAAGCGCAGAGCCTAATCCGAGCAGAATCTTGTGCCTGAAGATAGAAGAAAACAAGACCATCAGCTAAAGCCTAAAGCAGTCGGACAGTGATATACTATCCCAATGCTCTTATGAAGAACTTCACATACCTAATCGACCAAGGAAGCACATCATCGTTAGGGCCGTAGAGGTGCCTGTCGAGACTGCCGTTGGGCATCAGCTCGTAGACGAGGAGCAAATCGCCGCCACAGTGGCACCAGCCGATGAGCTGCACGAGGTTCTTGTGCCGAAGCCGGCTTATGATCCACACCTCAGAGGCATACTCCTTTCTCCCCTGCTTGGAGCCCTTGGAAACTCTCTTGATAGCAACGTGAAGGTTCAGTTGGTTAAGGAACCCTTTGTACACGGAGCCGAAGCCTCCTTGTCCGAGCTTCTTATCATCGGAAAAGTTATCGGTGGCGACTGCCAAGTCCTTATACCGAAACCGCTTGGGCCCGGTCCCTTTTTCGAAGTGATTGTCCATGGCCTGATCGTCGTCGAAGAAGTTGTCCTCCTCCAGCCCTTGCTCCATTGCTTGCTGACGAAGTTTCTCCTGCTTTCGCTGTTGGTGTCGTACACTGAGACGGATCAAGATTCCGAGAATCAGCAAAAACAACACAGAACCCACAGAAATGCCGATCAGAAGCCCAGTTTTGTGTGGAAGCGAAGATTCTGCAAGGAATTATTTCCAAGAATGACACTGGATTAGCAATTTACCATCTTACTTTAATATGCCAAGATCGCTAGCTGCTCCAAGCCTGGATCAGATATGTAAGTTTAAAGGTTACACTTACTCTGACATGCTATTGTAGTCTGGTTTCTGAAAAGAGTGGTATGTATGCTGAGTGAAGAGCCGTTGGAATAACCACTGTAACTGCATGTCGTGGATCGGCAACCAGTGCCGCTCGTTTCCCCAAGCTTCAGCCCTCCGCTGCACGGAGGCGCTGCCGGGCACCCCTTCTTGCCTTGCATCAAGGTGCAATTTAACCTGATAGTTACATCAAACAGAAATAATTATTCTCCTGCTTCAGAAACAGCTGAATAGATATGGAAGCAGGGGAGCTTAGTTGCTTACTGGTATGTGGTTGAACTGCAACTGCACTGGATGCAGTCCTGCGCGGTGAGCGCGTAAGTGCCATTCGGGATGCGTAGATCGTGATCAGCTGAGGTGTTGCTGATCGATGAACTGCAAACTGTTACCAAAATTCGACAAACAGTTAATACGAAAATTCGATCAGCTGAGGTTTTATCCTATTGTAAGCCTAACTTGTTACTTGTGTGCTTGTTTCGTACGTACTAGTCTTCTGGCAAAGCTTGAGCAGAAACATAACGAGACGGCTCTTTCTAAGCACAAGATTAAGAACCCACAAGATTGCAAGAACAATTACATTTACATGTATTTTTTCAGTTAATAAACTGCACCGTCATACTTCAGTTGTAAGTAATTACCAGGGAGCGGGACATCAAGAATCTGGCCCATCTGAAGGGTGGCAACGGATACCCCCAACGTGGCGGTGATGTTGTTGAGCTGCAGCAGCGTGGAAGCCGACACCCCGAAGGTGTCGGCGATCCCTGAGGTGCTCTCCCCGCCGGCGATGATATGGGCAAAGTGGAACACATCGGAGCCGCCCACCTGGTCGCAGCTGCAGGGCAGCGGGATCCAGAGCTTTTGGTCGACGTATATCAGGTTGACATTGGGGATTTTGTTGGCGGTGGCGATCTCCTGGTAGGTGACCAAGGCGTCGTACACGTTGCGGGAGATAGCGTCGAGCCCGTCCAGCGGCTGGACGGTGTAGATGGGCAGGTGGTCGGACTGGCCGACACCGTTGCCGGCGCACAGGCAGCGGAAGGGGATGCGGACGGTGACGTTGACGGGGAGGTTGGAGGAGGGCGGAGTGGTGGGCGGGAGACCGTTCGCGCTGAGGAGGCCCGCGAGGGTGGTGGTGTTGAAGCGGGAGGCGAGCGCGCCGTAGGTGGGCGTTGCGAACGCGGTAGCCGATGGCGGACTGGCAGGTGGTGCCTGGTGGCGCGGCGCAGGTGAAGCTGGCAGCAGAGGTGGTGGCGGCGAGGAGGAGGAGATGGAGGACGGCGGCCAGCTTGGCGGGTGGCGACGGCAGCGGCATGGTGGACGATCGAGGGGGAGTGGGAAACAGGGAATGCGAGGCTATGGAGCGTTTGACAGCTTGACTCCGGCGTTGACGCGGCAACTCACCGTCACCGGACCACCTGAGCGCCGCTTAAATGGACGCACTATTCTGCAGCAGGGCTAATCGATGGGAGAGACCTGTCCTGTGTTAAATATAAATATATTGCCTAGCTCCTTTCCATCAGTTCGGACTTATGGATAGATGGCTAGTGCACACAATTCTATATGTATCAGAGCCAAGAGGTCTCGAGTTCGAGACCCCGCTCACGCGGATTAAAAAAGAAAGAAAAAAAAAGATCCTGCGGCCCGCTCCTATCCCACGCTAAGGACTAAAATAGTCTAGACGTGAGGGGGAGTGTTAAATATAAATATATTGCCTAGCTCCTTTCCATCAGTTCGGACTTATGGATAGATGGCTAGTGCACACAATTCTATATCCTGGTCTTTGCATATGTAAATCGGTGGGATCCACCTGAGTCATTCAATATGTAATTTTAGGCCGTGCGTGTGAGCTTCTGTAATTCTTCTCTTGAGATCGCAACAGATGGGCTTTGCTTCGTTCATGATTGTAAGCATCGTCAAAGCCGACAATACACACACCTTGGTTCTGAGCAAGCATGTGACCGCGGGTGTATCCGACGATATTTTTCCTGTTTTTTGACGTACACCGATCGATGACATCCAATAATTGCGGTGCTGCTGGTATTTAACCTGAAGGTACGTCAATTTTCTAGCCCGCCCTGCTTTTGCATTCAGACCGTCACTAACCAAGCAAGCAACGCACTCATTAAAATTCAAAAAATTCAAAAAAAAAGCAACGCACTCATTATCTCGTACCACAGCACCCTGCCAGCCTACTGCCATACATGCAGCGGGGCCACCCGCATTACGGGAATTTTCCTCGTCGCCGAATTCAATTTGTTGGTATCTTTTGTCCTTTTTTACCTAAATGCCTTTTTTTTTACAGAATTTCAGTCACTAAGAGCATCTCTGGCCGGACCAATTTTGCCTGTTTTCTGGGAGGCTAGCTCTAAGATTGCAAATACGCCATATCAAAAAACTCAGAGGCTGAGGTTGCAAAAACGCAGTATCAAATGGCTTACTTCAAATTACTTAAGCCGTTTTTACATTTTGTAGTTTCCGTTAAGTCAAAGCGAACTTTTTTTTCTTAAATTTTCAGTGTGTGAAATATTTTAGTGTGACGTTTTTGGAGGCGCCACATCTGGTGAATTTTTTTGAGGGGCCATTAGTTTGGGAAAGGGCCATTTAGGACAAAATATACAATATATTGGGAAGGGCAACTCCAACTCAAGGACGCATTTCATCGCAGCATGTTTGTTACAGTTCGTGCAGATAGAGAGTAATGCCTACTGTTGAGACGCATTTCAGATTTGTCCGCCTAAGTGTCCACGGGAAACCATTCTAGCCCAAATTTTGACTGGGTTTGCGTCCACACGACAAAAGACATTCACTCCCGTACAAGTATTGGACTCTCCACACGTTACAACCAACAACCATAGAGTTTTTTTTTTCAAATTTAAAATCATTTACTCTATGAAGCCATAATAAACAAGTAAACATACAACAATGTGAAATCGATCAAGCACATTCAGATTTGAGAAGATTGCTGCACCAGGGCAGGGCAGTTATCTCTGCTATGGCTAGCTCCTGAACAAGAGAAAAGACAAGTTCGTACATCATGTAGTTCGTAGGCCTCTTGAACTTGTCTATGCGCTAATTTGTTACAGGTTCTACTGATGTTAAACACCCACTACCGGATTCCGGTCTTGACAACACAGTTAATGGTGTATTGGAATGGCATCTCCCATACAAAATATTGCCTCCTTCCCTTGTCAAACCATCGTTTCAACTTATCATTTCCACATCTTGATTGGAATAACCAAATGCCATATAAAGGCAACAACATTAAATCAAACATTAGGTCTGACTGACCATCTAACGTTTCTAATTTTTACGGTCCTTCACATTTGGCTGTACTACAACATCGTCTATAATGCGTACATGATATGGGCATGACGTGACAACTCCTCGAAATAGGCTTTCGCCCCGCTTTATAAATAAAGCCACACAAGGCCGAACCAATACAAAGTGATGAGGAAATCCTCTTACAAGCTGATCACAGGTAAAACAAAAAAAATACAGGAGTAGCTGCACCCTCCAAGAAACACACGAGACTACCAACTAGAACTCAACCAACGTCTCCAAGTGAAAACGCTGGACCTCGTCGCCACACACCCACCAAGTTGTCGCCGAAGAGGGCCGCCTGCCCTCTCGCTCCGGGCCGTGGAGCGCCGATCCTGCTAGCATACAACTAGTACCGAGCGCGGGGACAACTAAGTCACGTGTATAAGATAGGAAACCGTCGAGATCGCCCAACGTCGGAGCAGCATGAGCGTCGAGGTAGGATCCGAACTTGTCGCCGATGTCAGCTCACGCCGCTGACAAGTACCGAGCTCCACAACGACGCCCCCAAGAGGGTGAGGACGCACAGCGCCGCCGTCGTCGAGACCGAAACCGGTCTAGGGTTTTCACCCGGAGCCCTGGCATGGGGAGGGTGACCACAACGACGCCCCCAAGAGGGTCACGACACCCGCAGGCATCGCCGTCGCTGGTGCCAAAGCACTGGGCTTTCACCCGATATCAGCCTCACACACCACGGTAACTGTGACGGCATGCTGCCACCAAAACAGACCTCCAAGAGAAGATCTGAGAGCCGCCAATGCCAAAGCACCACCGACTCCAGGATTCCCCGCTGCCCGTTCCTCGCCATCCGTACAGCCAAAGAGCGGAACCACCACCACTGCCACGCCACTCGCCGGAGAGCAGGCCGCGCAGTCCACCTTCCAGGTCCGCCGCCCCGGCTTACCAGATCTCGTACAGCAAGCACATCCGCCGTGAGCCAAGGAACGGACGGCGAAGGCTGGTGACTGACCTAACCTAGATCAGCGCACGAGAAGCATGAGTATGACGAGCAGGACGAACACGGCGCCTCCGTGCCATTCGAAGTCACACCCGCAGAGCCAAAATGGATCTGCCAAGAGGGCAATCAGATCCAGGCCCGCCTGGCCAGATCTGGCGCACCAGCCACACAGTGGCCAGAGGAGGGCTCCTGGCCGCAGGCCACCGTCAGCGACAGGGTACAACAACCAGGGCCAGCCCGACCCAGATCGAGCCCCGAAGGGCCCAGATATGGGCCAGGCGGGCTGCAGAGCCCCTCCACCTCCTGCTGCATCTCCCACCGCCACCGGACTCGCCAACCGCAGCACATCAACCCCTCTACACCGCCAACCCAGCCGCCAGTTCGGAGCGCCACCGCCCGCCGGCCGAGATCTAAATCCGCAGCGCACCGACGCGTGAGAACCTTCCCCGCGAAGTTCCAACACGGGCCGGGTAGAGGAGAGGCCGCCGGCGCCGGCGCCGCGCGGGCTTTGCCCGGCGACTCAGACCGGCGGCGGCGGGGAGCGAATGGACGGGGGAGGTGAGAGGAGGCGTGGTCGGGAGTCGCCCCTGCGTCGCCCGCGGGGGACGATGAAGGAGCCCGAAGCCATGACGTGACAATTGAGAAGGCATGTCCTCAGTATCCTCAAACAAATTGGAGTGACTAAATAACCTGCAGATTTATTTCCATACAAATACAATTCACAATAGTAAAAAGATAATATCTCTTTGAATAGGACTTGATTTCTTTTTTCACAGTAGGCAACTAAATAGCAGCTGGACAACATAACAGAAATAGGGATTTAGGAATTTAACAGCATAGGTGAAACGTGCTTAGATCTCCACCAGTATAGCAACCATAGTACTGAGTTGGATAAATAGAGAGAAACGCATATTAATGTTGAAAGATTCATCCAGTGTTAGTAGCAAAGTATCCTAATTCAGTTATCTAAACCATAGCAAAATCTAGGTTCGTAACCAGTAGGCCAGTAAGCTCAAGTACAACTAGTGTCTTGTCACGGATCCACAGCAATCACAATTCACAACTAGTCCTAGCTGAAATAACATGTTCATCGGCTTGATTGGCTCGATGGTCATGTTCACATACAATACAAGAGGAGACTGAAGGAACTCATGGAGACCCGTAGTAGTAGTGGATGCAGAGACATCACTGCCGTCCCGCCCGCTGGCCTCCATGAAGGTCTGCCACTGTCCCGCCGGAAGCGATACGCGCCATGGAGTCGAGAAGTCAACGAAGCAAGCGCCCTGTAGGTGGTCGGCGGGTGAGACCATGCCGGCGACCCGCGTCCCCTTTCCCAGCTTGGGTTCGCCGCGCGGGTGGAGACGTGGCGCAGCGAAAGGAATTGTGGTGGCCGGGATTAAGCAGAGCGTGCCGTGGGGAGCTCATTAGGGTGAGCGGCGGCGTCGGAGATGGCCGACACCGGTCAGAGCAGCGGCGATTACGCGGATGGAGGAGCACCGAGATCGGGAGCTCGGGCAGCTTGGGATTGGGGGTTAAAGCCTTGCCCGTAATGGGCCGACAATAGAATGGATCTTGAGGCTCGGTTACTCTTCTCCTCCACTGCTGGGCCCAAATAAAACACTCGACAAACCTTTTTTTTCCGATTCTTTTTTCCATTTTATTTAGCATCTGTACTATTTATACGGTGGTACCATTTTTTTTACTTGTTCTATTTATGCTAAGTGTATTTAACCACATATGACTTCTTTGCATTTCAAATTGCGTATTTTGACTTTTTTCATTTTCTTTGATTTATTTCAAACGATTTAAAACCGTGTACAAAACAAATTAATAGGTACGATCTGAATCTTTCAAAACCATCTATGGCTATTGCATCATATCATAGTTCATTAAATTAAAATGATTTTCGGAAAAAAAAAATAACAGAAAATTAGAACACACTTCTAGTTAAAATTTAAATTTAATTTTGAAAAACTGTTGGAATTTGTTTAAATGGTCAAAAGTAGCTAAAAATTGATGGTCTTCTTCGAAGGTGGAGGCGAAAGACAAGGCGATGATGAGCAGAAGGTAGACGAAGGCGGGATCTCCCTTTGCAGTGTGCCTTGCTTCATGGCGTCTTCCTTGGTGTGGACCTTTTAGACGATGGTTTCAAAGCTCAAGCCGTGCTTGTTGTACTATTTTCTTTCTTAAATTTTCGTTGCATGTAAGCTGATTTTTCAGCATCATGTAACCTATCGTTGTGGCTTTATTAATTTAAACCTGGTCACTTTGTGCATTTGATCCAAAAAAAACAACTACAGCACGCTAGCTTAGGAATCCGTGATATCAATCATAATATTATCAAGTAATGATTTTAATTGATTTGATCATGTGGTAGTACCACGAAACAAGATCGAGAAACTAGTAGGAGTAGTGGAAATCTCTGCACAATCAACTTCAACTTTCTTTAATTTCGTTATGTTTGTGAGAGGTCAGAACCATAATTAAGGTAACTTTTACAGTACCCTGGTACTCCAAAATTAGGCGGTGGAGTACCGATCGAGAATTGGACGGTACGTGATGAAAGGGCATATGAATCATTTTGCCTGCCATCCCGATAGACCCAGAAGGAGCTGACTGTGTCCGATTAAATGAAAAAAAAAATCAGCAGATTCAGATTGTTTAACACGTTCTGCTAGCCGCCGCCGCCATCGATCATGCGTGGCCACGATCGATCTGCTCACCGTCGCCGCCATCGATCATGGCCGGCATCGATCTGCTCGCTTCTCCCTAACCCTAATTAAGCTCTTATATCAATTCAGCACCTCCCGTTTCCTAATTAATCTTAATCATATCGTGGATGGAAACCGCATCACGCATTGCCTCAGATTGACATACATGCTCCGATGATTATACTAGATCCCTCATGCACGGCGAAGCTAGTACCTCCGGCGCTGTCCGGCACTATCGATTGTGGTTCTCGACATGCTCGTGATGCAGCCGGGCTGAGCGTTTGTGTGGCCGGCGGCGGTGTGCGTTGACAGGCTAAACCAAGCTGAGAATTAGAATAGGATCGCATCGATCGAAGGCTTTTTCTGTATACGATGGGAATAGGTTCAATGTCCGAAATAATCGAACTTGCCATTTTACCCCTCCGGTCGAGGTACTCCACCAGATTGGCTGAGTTTTCGAGCGGGTACTCCGTGGGCTGATTTTTTTTTTTTTAGATAAAGGGATTTATTACTCAAATAGTTTAAGCATTACACCCGGCTTCTGCATAAAAAATGCACACAGCCGGAATCCAACAGAGAAAGTAAAAAGTTGTGCAACAATAGACGCATTACAACCAACAAGATAATGTAAAACGCCTATGTCATGGCTAATCTCGACGGCCTATGGAGGTCCAATGCGGCGATCAAGCGGCCACCCATGTTGTGAGAAAATGTCCCTTGCCACCTCCTCCAGACGTGCACACGCCTCCGTAAAGAGGTCTCGATGTCCCGCACGTTGTAAGGTGGACCACATACGGAAAATACTTGAGCAACGGTAGAGTACCTGCATATGAGAAACATTTTTATCACTGAAAATCATGTCATTTCTACTTAGCCAAAGCGACCAAATAACAGCTATCGCTCCCACCCTAATAATCGTTCTAAGCCTTTTATCTATCCCATGTAGCCAGTTACCAAAAACATTGGCAACAGACTTGGGTGGATATAAGTTAGACGCTATTTGGATGGCTGACCATATAGAACGTGCGAAACTACACTCGAAGAATAAGTGTTTTATTGTCTCTTCATGTGGACAAAACAAACACTTCGTACTTTCATGCCAATTTCGTTTAACAAGGTTATCCTTTGTTAGAATGACACCCCTACGAAGATACCACATGAATACTTTAATCTTAAGTGGTATCTTCATTTGCCATATTTTTTTATTATCATCAACTGGCACATCGTAATGGACTAGCGCCCTATACATGGAGTGGGCTGATTTCTGGAGTAGCAGAGCACAGAAGCCCTTGGATCACTCAAAATTGACGGCCTTAATTAATTCCGGGGTAGAGTAAAAGTCTCATTATTAATTGGTCGAACAAGCATGACTGCATGAGCAACGATTCATCTTTCAAAGCAAACCCCCCACAATTGATTGGAGTACTACAATATCTATCTATGACCCTCCAACTGTTGTTTCGCACAGGCATATATAGTCTCCACCACCATTGGTGCTCTCCTCCTCCACCTCCACCTCCATCAGTAGGTACGTGCAAGTGCAACGCTGCGAGAGTAACAATCTAGCCCAGCAGCAATGGCGTCCGTGTCCTTCCTGGAGCTCGCGCTCTCCTTCCTCTGCTTCCTTGTCATCTACATCTACCACATCCGGTCCAAGCGGAAGAACCCGGAGACGGGTGATCCCGCTACACTGGCCGCTGGTGGGCATGCTCCCGGCGCTGCTCGCCAACCTGCCGCGACTCCACGACTGGGGCACCTCCCTGCTCATCGCCAGCCCGCTCAACTTCCGGTTCGTCGGCCCGCCGCGCTCCGGCATGGACCCCTTCCTCACTTCCGACCCGGCCAACGTCCGCCACGTTTTCACCTCCAACTTCCCCAACTACCCCAAGGACCCCGAGTTCGCGGAGATCATGGACATCCTCGGCGGCGGCATCTTCAACGCCGACGGCGCCTCCAGCGCGCCAAGGCGCAGCTGCTCATGTCGGGATCCCAGTTCCGGGCGTTCGTGTCCCGGTGCACCCGCCGCAAGGTGGAGCGCGACCTGCTCCCGCTGCTCGCCCACGTGGCGGAGACGGCTGGTGGCGCGTGCGACCTGCAGGACGTGTTCCTGCGGCTGACGTTCGACACGACGACGACGCTGGTGTTGGGTGTGGACCCGGGGTGCCTGGCGATCGGACTCCCGAGGTGCCGTTCGCGCGAGCAATGGACGACGCCATGGACGTGCTCCTCCTCCGTAACGTGCTCCCGCTGGCGTGGTGGAAGCTGGTGCGCTGGCTCGGGGTCGGGTACGAGCGAAAGATGGTGACGGCGTGGCGCGACATCGACCGGTTCGTCGGCGACACGATCGCGAAGCGGCGTGAGGTGGTGAGAAACAGAGGAGGGATCGAGGAGTCGGCGGACCTGCTCTCATCGTACATCGACGACGAGGATGAAGAGGTAGTGGTGGACGCGTACCTCCGCGACACGACCATGAACCTGACGCTCGCCGGACGCGACACGACGGGCTCGGCTCTGTCCTGGTTCTTCTACCTCCTCACACAGAACCCGCTGGTTGTGTCCAAGATCCTGGCCGAGCTGGACACCGTGGAGCAAAGCACCACCAGAACGCCGGACGGCATGGTGAGCTACGATCCGGACGAGCTGGGGCGACTGGTGTACGTGCACGCGGCGCTGTGCGAGTCGCTGCGGCTGTACCCGCCGCTGCCGATGGAGCACAAGGGGGTGGTGGCCGCGGAGGCGCTGCCGAGCGGGCACGAGGTGGCACCGGGGGACAAGATCATCGTGTCGCTGACTCGCTGTACGCGATGGGGCGAATGGAGGGCGTGTGGGGCACGGACTGCCGGGAGTTCCGGCCGGAGCGGTGGATCGGGGAGGACGGCAAGCCGCGGTACGTGCCGTCGTACAGGTTCGTGTCCTTCAACTCCGGGCCGCGGACGTGCCTGGGGAAGGACATGGCGTTCGTGCAGCTCAAGACGGTGGCGGCGGCCGTGGTGAGTAACTTCGAGGTGGAGGTCGTGCCCGGGCACGTCATCGAGCCCAAGGTCTCCATCATACTCCACATGAAACATGGATTCAAGGCCAGGATCAAGAGGAGGCAGGTGATTGGCAATTGATTCAGAGGAATCATGCATGTGCCTGACCAGTGAAAATGATGCATGAAGTCAGAGGATCTGTATCGGTAGTAGGGCTTGATCGATAGCACGCACGGGCAGTAGTGATGGTATTACTCTCTCCGTTTTTATTTACTTCGTGTTTTCGCGTTTTGGGTTGTTCTAAATTCAAACTTTTCAAAGTTTGACGAAGTATATACGAAAAAATATCAGCATCTATAATACTCCCTCCGTTCATAAAAGGATGTCTCAACTTTGTCTAAATTTAGATGTATCTACACACTAAAACATGTCTACATACATGCAAATTTGGACAAAGTTGAGACATCTTTTTTGAACGGAGGGAGTATTAAATATATCTTATGAGGATTCTAATAATATTAAAAATTTGTTGTAATGTTTATATATTTTCTATATATTTGGTTAAACTTCGCAAAGTTTGACTTTGACTAAACCCAGAATGGTAAAGTAATTGTAAACTAAGGGGAGTATGTTGCCACTTGCTTGCAACTCCTCTGTGCAATCACTATGTAGTACTCCCTCCGAGTTTTTTAATATAAGATGTTTTATCTTTTGTCCACATGCACATACACATCAATGTATGTAGACACATTTTGTGTACATGTTCACTCATTTTAGTATGCATATAGACAACATGTGTACCACCTCAAACATCTTATATTAAAAAACGGAGGGAGTACTATGCATACACTCTGTATTCAGATTTTTTTTTCTACAAATATGGCCCTCTGCCCAGTGTTATTGTCAAAACTAGCCCCCTCCCAGTTTGAATGCCAAAAATGGCCTGGCGGGAGCCTATTTAAGCGACACGTGGCACCTTCCTCCATGTGGAGTGGCGGGAGAAGCTTCCAGCCATACGGACTGGCGGGATGTCCATCCCGCCGCTGTCATCAGATCAGAGTAGCAGTGCAGTAAAATGTTCGTTCATTGTGCAAGAATTCTCGCCCATGCACTGAGAATTAGCAAACTGTTTTTAGCAGTGAAACATAGAATCAATGAATTGTGTAGTAAAAAATATTGAAGCTGGATTTCACTTCAAAATCAAGGGAAGCGAACACAAATTTTCCTAAACTGAAAGACGGGGAAGGGACATAGATCAAATGAGTTAGAAAACAGTTACAAATGGAGTTGTCCGAGCCTTTTATAAGATCAGTTTTGGGTCCAAAAAGACATTTTATTTTAATCCATATTTTGCTTCAGAGCACATATTCATATTTCTAGGGCTTAGAAACATACATTGTGTTTGGAAAACCGGGCACGCCGATTACCCAATAATGGAAATTATCACACTTTTAACATGATCTAAAAATATACCATGAAATCAAAATAAACTTCGGTACCACTTGTGTACTAACACACGACGTTACTCGGCAGCATATAGGTGGAGAAAATATGTTCGCATTTGGGTAGACGCTAACTGAGCCAACGTTTGGTCTGGTGCGAATGTTTTCTGAATTGAGAGGTGCAGTAGCAAATCAAGACACAGTAACACCAATCCTTTTTACGTGGAAATCTCTCGTCTTGAGAGGAAAAATCACGGCCGAAGCCACCATCGACTATTAGCAATGTGTGATACAACAAGATCTTCCCTAGTGAGCACTAGAGGATCTCATACATCAGGATATCACATATCTTGGATGCATCAATAAGATTTAGTGCATAAGAGTTAGGGATTGAAGCAATAACAATTCACCAAACATCATATGTAAAAAAAAGAGGTCATTAATTTGTATAGGATTTCCAGGATCTATTTCTTGGCATTTTTGGGGAATTATGCAAGCAGCCTTGGTTCGATAGTTTAGAGCAGTGGACCAAAACATCACAAGGGAGACGGTTGGAAGAAGCGGGTGGCCATATCCTGCTATATCAACATTGACTCCTTTCCGACATGCTCAGGACATCCACTGTTGATATCCCAATGTGAGAATAAAACACATAAAAGCTAAAATGTAAGTGAAAATGTGCAAAGCTTCTGCATCCTCATAATCTATCTATCATTATATACTAAAAGCAATATACGAGTGTGTAATAAAACCGCCACATTAAACCACATCATCTAAATTAATATTAGTGGTTAGATCTAAAATATGTGGTTGTTCATACATGATATTCCATTTTGTTAAGTTTTTATAAAAATATATCACAATAAATTATTATTATCATGTTTCTTAGAAACTAGTACACATAAAAATACTTCATGCCAAAGGCTCAAAATGAATAAAGAAATTCAAATCAAGAAAAAGAAAAACTATGGTTAGACATAAAGAAAAATGATTGACAATGAAAAACAATCATGTGCGATGGAATACAACCCAAGGTATTGTTTAATATATGAGTCATTTTGTCCCTGTGTTGGATAAGAGTTTGTAAAATTTGACAGTTGTCTAAGTTAATTCATTGCGGGCTAAGTTGCATTGTCATGTTAAGATCATACCTTCCTAAACTGCACATAAGAGACGATCGATATCTTGGTAGGCAGTACTACAGCATATGCACAACTGAATTCACAGCTAACTCTACTCTGCTAGTTAAATCGATTTCGATCCCTCAATAGTAGAGCAGGTGGGACAGGCAATGCTGGTCCTGCCACGGGCTTATCAGCTGAGTCGGGAACGGGTCCTGGAGCCAGTCGAACGCCCCGTGGCTCGCGGCCGGCAGATGCAGACTGGGCAGGCTATACACCCCATTGCTCGCCGCCGGTAGCTGGAAGGTGCAGGGCTGGTACGCGACCGGGAGCTGGAAGTTACAGGGCGGGTTCGCCGCTTGCGGCAGAGACGACGTCGACGCCACGGTGACCGTGGCGACGTCGCCCCACTTCTTGGATTCCCTGAGCGCGTTGTCGTTCTTGCTGTTGCCAGACGGCTCCACCGACGAGGACGAGGAGGAGTGGAACAGGAAGTTGTCCTCGACACTGTCGGACGACGACAGGAAGTCGTCGCTGGCGAAGGCGGCGGTGGCTGAGACCATTGACGCTCTGGCCGGGCAGTCCCAGCCGCCAAGCCTCTGTATCATCACCTCCTCCATGGCGGAGGCTCTCTGCTCGAGCTCCTTGAGCGGTGTGGCCTTCCGGTATATCTTGCACAGTACCATGGCCGCCATAGACGGCGCCGGGCTAGGGGCGGTGTCGGCGTTGGGGAGGCGGTACTCCTTCATGACCCAGTCCGTCTTGGTGCCCCTTGGCGCGCGGCCCTGGTAGAAGACGAGCGTCTTCTTGAGGCCGATGACACGCTTGGGCTCGCCGGTGCTCCGGATGGCCCTGTCCGACCCCGTCGCCTTCCAGAACCCGCGCTCTGTCGTCCGGTTCAGCCGCCCGCCAGTGCCGGCCTTCTGGTCACGCGGCACGAAGAAGTACCACTCTCTCTCCCCGATGATCTTGGCCATCCAAGGGAGGTCCCAGGGGTCGTGGCGGTAGATGTTGAGCGTGCCGATGATGTCGAAGTGGAGTTTCTTGCCCATGGCGACGTGGGAGAGATAGAAGCCCAGGAGCTCCTCCTCCGTGGGGTGGAACCGGAAGCCGGGGAGGTCCTGCCCGATCTCCATGATCGATCACTGCTCTGCTTATCTTGCTGCTGCACTGGATGGATGATGAGGTGGTGGTGGCGGTGGTCGGAGTAGCTTATATAGAGCTTGAAGCTGGTTTTCTGTAGAGAAGTGGTCGCAATTTCTTCGCACGGGCGACGACTGACAACGATCAGAGGTCAGTTGATCACTAAATTAATTATCCCCTGTTTTGGCGACTTAATTTTAATTTGGAGCGTATGTTTGTAGAATTTTGATGCCACAGACCACACTGTCATCTACAGTAGATAAAACGATTCTTCTATTGCTGTGATAAGACATCACAATGCTGATGCTCCAGCTGGGAACAACAGACGGCTATAATAATTGGAGGTAGGATTGTTTCTAGAAAAATGGCAAGAGATCAGTCAGTCGTTTCTTTAGACACCTTGCCGCTTACTTGGATTGTACTGAATATTGCATGTTTGCACGTTTCCCTTGCACCTGCTGATGTGCAGTTCAACATGATTTTTTCTTTTCAAACGGGCCTGTTCAACAGATCGATATTGTATTCTGAACAACTAGAATGCTATATTTTCAGTGAACCACGTGCTGTCACCATACGGAAGAACACAAGTTTCTCCATTTCTTTTTCAAATTAGTCCAGTTCCCTTTGCAATTGTAATGCTATGTTTGTTTACTAGTATACTACTCCCTACGTCATACAATATAAAATGTTTTGCGAAACTGCTTAATTAGGTTGAGAAAGCATCTTATATTTTGAGACGAGGGGGGAGAATATAATTTACTAGCTATACTACCGCAAGGTTTAAAATGCGTATGATTAGAAATAAACATGTATTTGTTCTACAAGTATAATGGTTATAAGAAACTCAGTGCGAGCCCAAGATTATTGTGATTGGCCCGATTTTCTAAATTAGCTCAAAATTCTCTTAATCCTATGGACGTTTTGAAAAGAAGTTCTATGTTTCTAGGCCTTGCAAAAAAGTGAAAAAGAAAAACACAGTGAGCGAAGTTCTTTGAAATGATAATTCAGAATGTTCATAAGAACATAGCAATTTATGTTATGTATGGAAATAACAAAGGAATTTCATTAACCTTTGGTTCTTTTCATGTAACTTAGATGATCATATTTGATTATATTTATTTTCAACTCCAACTTTACGGAATTATCTAGACCCCTAGATTGTTTTGGACTTTTGAGTACCTCGGAAGACGAAAGAAAAAATATACCTTAACCTGGTTATTTCAAGTGGATTGCACCTTTTAAGCCTCGCAAATAATGAGTGACTATTTCAAATCAACCTACGAATAGTTAGTCCTCGATCAGGATCTATAGCCATCGGATGAACATCCTCTTATTCCCTTTCTAAACATGAATATCAATGGTCAGGTCAACTGACTCTCAACATCGACTTAGAAAAAGTTATGTCTCATAAGTCTGTGAAATAGAAAAACCAAAATCTTATATGAAAAAACATCATGAACAAGGGTGCTATGAGTTAGATCTGCAAACATTCATCGAAAGATATGGCGGTTTCACTTTTTTTTCAAAAAAGACAAGATAAATCTATTTTACATCATATAATACTTGTACATGATATAAACTGTCATGGTTGCTGGTGAAATTTTTCAGGTAATGAACTCCAAAGCATTTCCTGCATCTATTTATTTTCTTCACACTTCTTTTGAAACTCCAATTGTAAAGATATTGTAAAGGACTAAATGCGGAAAATGAATTCAAGTCAGATATCTTAGAAAATTTAGGTTCAAAATACAGAACTTCAGGACTGCTTATCCAAATATTGTTGGGATGTGGTCCATAATACGTTTTTGTCCTATTTGTCTTATCAATGGGTTGTTCAAGTTTATTGCCAAAGCTTATGGTTCAAGATTGTCCAATGTTGCGCACTTAGACATCATTAACGGACGATTTTATTCTTGTTAGTGCTCTCGCTCTTCATGAAGTAGTTTACGAGCTTAAAGCGAATTAAGAATCTAGGGCATATTTTCATATGCTAGACTTTTAGAAGGCCTACAACCTGGTTAGTTAGGCTTTTCTCAAAAGAAGTCCTAATTACAAAGGGATTCAAATCAGCTTACAACCACATAGTCATGCAGTCTGTCTCGGCTTGCCAGACTCCAGCTTGCCTTAATGCTGAAGTAGGACCACTTTTTTACAATAGATGCGGGGTTGGACAACACTAGGGATGGAGACGAATAATATGCGGATCTGATAGTGCTCTTCCACTTTTTTTTACAAATTTTCAAAACAAATATGAATGTTTTCATATACGAATGCGACGAGTATGTTATTTAAATACATATGCAGTTCGAATGTTTTCTAAATTTGGAAAAAGAATATAATGAAATAATAGACTTTTGTCTTATATTGAGTCACCTATAGAATGGTATAAAGATAAATATAGTTATATAATACACAATAGATTCAAGTTCAGTCACATTAAATACATTTGACTACTTTGTTAGCTTGGTTCATGGACATATCGGGCTAGAAATACTAAAATTGTCTAACATAATTTTATTCGGATACATATATACAAATATTTAAATATAAATATTTCCTTCAAAATTCAATACCACATTTTTATTTTTATTTGTAAATCGAATCTGGATATTTACCACATCCATTTTCAATTGATCGAATATGAATGTAGGATAATTTGGATTCACTCCGAGACAACAGGACCTCATTTCCCCTTGGCTCTTTGACTTGGTGGTCGACATGTTCGAAGCCTAGCTATCATCAAGTCGTGTAGGTCATATTCATAAAGTAGTTCCGCGCCTAACCCCAAGTGGTATTACACACCTCCAATGTGCTAACAACACCATTGTTATGATACATAATGAGGATTTTGATCTGGACAACCTTAAAATTTCGGGGATCTGCTTTGAAAGTAAGGTAATAGTCATAGGTATATTTCCCGCTGGGCAACATAAGTAGGAAGTTCCTTTCTACAATTGTATAGGACACACACATTTTTTTTTTTGGAAAGGGAGTCGTGTACAAGATCATCCAAATGAAGAACACACACACACGAAAACACGCACAGGCCACTCCAAACACGGCGACCATGGCGCCACCACGCACACCACGCACCGAAGCAGGAAGCTCTTGTTGGAGAGCCGCAGAAGCCAACCGACGCAGGCGTCGGAATCTTGACGCTGAACGAGCATCGGCGCTGAGCCGCCGCCAGACCACCATCGCCGCCTCACGCCAGAGACGAAGATGACGGCTCCACCCATCTTCCGCAAAGCCCACCAAGAATGCCGACGAAGGAGAGCACTGCACCTGCAAACTCCCAGCGGATTTAAGCAAAAGCACCGCCTCGCACGCCGGCGAGGGAAGAAGGACCCCTAGAACCAGAGCCGCGACCGCCACCACGGACGCCGGCTCGAGGGGAGGCACTCCACGGCTCCGTAGAGCAGCAGACGCGCCAGAGACGGCAGATCTGCCCGGATCCTCCGCCGGAGCACCGAGGGCAGAGGAGAGGACCGCCGTCTCCAAAAGCTTCTCCGACCGCGCCTCCACCTCCAACGCACCGCCGGCAAGCAACCCACGCACACCTAAGCTATGTACACGCCGGGATCCGTCGATTCCCCGTCCTCCCGCCGCCGGAGCGGCCGCGGAGGGCGAGGGATCGAGCGGATCGCCGGCGGCGAGCTTGACCGCGCGGGTTTCGCCCAAAAATCGCCTAGTTCACTGAAGAGGTGGGGAACGAGGGAGGGGTCCGGGTGTCTGCTTCAGCAACCACGATATTTCATTATATAGGACACACACATTGTTTGACAATAACTAGTATAGTTTCATCTCGGAAGGATCCGACGAGAAAAACAAACATTACATGGTGAGATGGCCAGAGCAATGTTGCCCAGGGCCTGCACAAGACAAAAGAGGATATTTTCCAATTTTAGAGGTGTCAGCGTCAGGTCCATGCTTCTTGCCTTTTTTATTCTTTTTCTCTCTTTGGAGGTAGACGTGCACCATATATCTTGTTGTTTACTACATCGAGTCAAGAAGAACTCCATGAGTGTAGCGATTATCTGTTGATCAGACATGCATTATTTGCATTGAATAAAGACCAACAAGAATGATGAACAATATTTTGGCCATTTCCGTAGTTTTCCCATGACCCGAGATCAACCGTTTTCCAGAAGCAAGAGCACCAATTTATGGTCCGTTCAGAACTTCATAAGACAGGAATATCGGATGAATCCTTGCATGTACCTTTTATATACTCGAATTCTTATGGTATTATCACTTTCCGACTAAAAATTTGAGTGTCCCTTTCCCCTACTTGGAACCAAATTAAGTCAGAACAAATGGGGACGTTCACACAAAAGCAAAACAGAGGAGAATTAGCATGCATGGCATGCAGTGTTTGAACTATAGTTGCCACGCATGCATGTCGACAAGTATATGCAGCAATTCACCACGGCACTTCAGTCGTGTAGTACCGTACAGTCCTCAGTCCTTGATGCAGTCAGACATTACGCTAGGCTAGGATAGGTTCGTGTGGCTTCCTTTCGATCGCCTTTTGACCATCTTGACGGACCGAAAATGACCAGCCCTGTTAGTCAAGAAGAATTCTACGCGTGTAGCGATTATATGTTGATCAGGCATCCATTATCTCAATTGAATATAGACCAACAAGAATGCTGAACAATAATTTGGCCATTTCTGTACTTTTCCCATGACCTGATCGATCAACCGTTTTCCAGAAGCAAGAGCGCCAATTTATGGTCCGTTCAGAACTTCAGAAATCAGGAGTATCGGATGAATCTTAGTTACCTTTTATACACTCGAATTCCTATGGTATTAGCACTTTCCATCTCGAAAATTTCATTGTCCCTTTCCCCTACTTGGAACCAAAAGTCTAGAACAAATGGTGAAGCAAGACAGAGGATAATTAGCATGCATCACATGCAGTGTTTGAACTAGTTGCCTCATGCATGAATGTAAGTAGATGAAGCACTCGAAACCCTTTCCCCTACGCGCGCATGCATGTAAGTAGATGAAGCAATTCAGTAATTCACCGTGACACTTCAGTCGTGTAGTACGGTACAGTCCTTGAAGCAGTCAGACATTACGCTCGCTTGCGAGAAAAGCTAGGCCAGGATAGGTTTGTGTGGCTTCCTTTGGATCGCCTTTTGGTCATCTTGACGGACCGAAAATGACCAGTGTGACAGAATACAAGGGACTAAAGCTTTCCCCTGTTAGATGATGTGAACGCTAGCCTGAAGATGACAGACTTGTAGTCGTCTCATGCATGAATGCAAGATCACTGCCGAAAATCACCATCGGCTTTAGCTCACCGCTGCGACTGCGATAAGAAAGTGTAGTTTAGCAAAATGCGTGAGAATTCATGCCATCGGGAGAGAGTATGACTCTTTTTTCATCCGTCGAGCTCGCTCTGTTCGGCAACAATGGCCGTTTCACATGACGCAGACAGTAGACTGCGTGCGAAGAGGAGACCGAACGTAACAGCACGGAACGCCCTGCATGCATCGACGTAGTCTCTGTTAGAACAAAACACAGTGCCGCATTTTCTGCGGTTTGGCGAAGAAATTATGGTGCTTACTTTGGCGAACAAAACACAAGCTCCTTTTCCCGTGGAAAAAAGAGTTTGGGAGATGGTGCTCTGGAGTGACAGGTCGTGCCGTTTATTTTCTTCTCGTCGTTCTCTCGGCGACGGATTCAAAAGCACCGTACCTCTGCGTCTGGTTGTCAAGTTCTTACAAGATCCATTCTTCCACGCAACTACAAATTCAGACATTTCAGATGGCTAATCACATACCGAAATTCAGACATTATCTTCTACATGGAGGAATCTTGACGACGTTGGTCATCTCGGGTGGACGATGCCGCGTGAGAGAGCGAGTGGAGTGGACACGCATCATTTTCTTCCCGGAATGGATCTCACTGCCATGCATGTGTGTGATTTTCCTCCGAAACAGGGAACTGGCAGACAGCGGTCATGCATGGACAGATGGACTCTACGTCAACGCAGAGACGACTCGTCAAGTCGTCCACCCTGGAGACCTCACGATCTGCTGCGAGAAGTTCGCTTAAACTGGCTAGCCAGCTTCTTGATTACCTTGTTGCTTTTATGATAAGTTCTGAAGAGTATAGCATAAACGGGCTTCGGAGAATCCTGACAGCCGCCTGCAGCTCTTTTCGCCACCGCAACGATATATTTTCTTTACACAATCAGACTGTAAGAGACACTCTTAATTAACAGTGCACCGAAAAATCATAAAAACGGCGGGTTCAAGACAATTCGTAGAAAGCAGCCTGTAGATTGCATCGTGTCGACGTGTGTCTATTATTATGTTTATTACCTAATAATAAATATAAATATATTAAGATTCACCGGATCCGCGGCCTCTCCGTGATTCACTGTTACGAGGAACAGTAACGCGAGTACTGTGCCCGCTACAGTAACCGGACGCTTCCTCACCGTCCGATCCCATCCATCCGACGGTCCCCGTTAATGTTTCACAAAAAAGAACCTACGATTTCAGCGAATTGCTCCGCAATCTGCACCTTCGCGTTACTGTGCCCGCTACAGTAACCGGACGCTTCCTCACCGTCCGATCCCATCCATCCGACGGTCCCCGTTAATGTTTCACAAAAAAGAACCTACGATTTCAGCGAATTGCTCCGCAATCTGCACCTCCTAACTACGAAGGACCTGTTCGAAATTTCCAGAAAGCTCAAGGACCCCGTTGAAAAATGTACGCACAGTTTCCCCTTTCCTCTTCTTCTTCCTCTCGCGCGTCCCCGTCGCCGCCGCCGCCACCGACGCGTAGCGCCGCCACCTCGCACCTCCCCGCTCACATTGAGGACCACCACCGGGATCGCGCCATTCTCTGCTCCATCCTCGCCGAGCAGCGTAAGCCGGGAGGCTCGAAGTTGAGCGGATCGACCGTAGCTTCTTCATCTCCGGCCGCACCGTGCGCCGTCGTGCGAGAGCATCGCCGAGCCTTCTCTGGCGACAAGAAATCAGCGGCGCCGCCACTGGATGGACAGCCGCTTCTCTGCGCGTGGAACGTGCTCTCGCGCGCTTCCCATCTCGCTCCAAATCGCCGAAACCACACAGGCAGGAGAGAGAGAGCTCCATTGATGACGTCATCAAATGACGTCATCATGGAGCTACTGTCAGTTTTTTTTTAAAATTACACATTTCCATATTTAATAAAATTCTGTCATGTGGGACCCAACTGGCAGATATATTTAATAAAAACAAAAAAAATATTAAAATTTGTAAAACTCATATCTTTTAAACTATAATTTTTTTTAAAAAAAACAATATATCAAAGAAATACAGAAAAATGAAAACTTTACAAATATTGCATGTCCATGCATTATTAATCAATTTGTAAAAAGAACTGATGTACCCTCTTATGTCAGCTATATATTTTATGTAAACGACATATATTAATCATTCTAACTTCACTTAAATTGATCTTCATGTTATTCAACACCTTCAATTGGTCATGTGTACTACCCATGTCCTAAGATGCATTCAACACCTTCAATTGGTCATATCGACTAAGTTAACATTCACAAATAATATAACTAAACTCTCTCCTATTATGCAACTTAATTTACTAAATATTTAAATTGAACTTAAATCTATCTAACTACGTACTTAAATTTAAGTAATGTTTTATTACATGCACATTTCAGGAAATCTCAAATTCTTTTTCTCCAAAGATGGATTATAATTAATAGCTGATAACACAGTATAATCCTTCTAATCAAAGATCAAAATTACATATTTACGTTCAAATACAAACATAATAATTAAGCAAAACAATAATGTATTTCCTCTATTTACATTGGTAGGTAAGAAAATTACAACAAAATGGAACTAGAATTCACCATTTCAATCTAGCTAACACATTAATAGCTAATAACACAGTACAATCCTTCGAATCAAATATCTAAATTACATATTTACGTCCAAATATAGAAAATTACAACACATTAATAGCTAATAACACAGTATAATCCTTCGAATCAAATATCTAAATTACATATTTACGTCCAAATATAGAAAATTACAACAAAATGTAACTAGAATTCATCATTTCAATTTAGCTAACACATTAATAGCTGATACCGCAATATATTCCTTCTAATCAAAGATCTAAATTACATATTTGCATTCAAATACAAACATAATAATTAAACAAAATAATAATGTATTTCCTCTATTTACATTGGTAAATAAGAAAATTACGACAAAATGGAACATTAGAAGTACGACAAAATGGAACATTAGAAGTAATAAAACTTAAATCTACCTAATTACGTGCTCACATTTAAAAAATGCTTAATTGAAAAAAAAATACGGAAAATGCAGATTCGTTACCTTAATTACAAATTAATTTCAAATTAAATTTCAACTAAGTACATTACATAGATTATAACTATCATCTTGCCTTACAATATATATAAAACACAATAAAAAAAAGATATTACAAACTATTCTCAGCAAGGTCACGGCGTGCCGTTGTGCCAAATTTACCAGCATTATTAATACCTGCCTAACTTTTTTATTCAGTGAAAAGAATGCTACATGTTTATAAGGGAAAAAAATGTTTAAACATACCAATTTGACAAATGCTTCAAGAAAAAAAACAAATGCACTCCCCTCACTTATATAAAGTTAAATTTATTAAATATTCAAATCACACATTCCCTCTATTTACGGACTTAAATTGAACATTCCAATTTGATAATTATTTTAATACAATCTAAGATAATTTATTCCAACTACGAAATTCAAATCAACAAATATGTATTTCCACTACCATAGACTCAAGTTAAATATTAATGTAAAAATACAATTTTAACATTTTAATTCATTAGGTATTTAGTTACACTTCACATAACAAATTTCATCGAATTTCAAAAATTTTCAAAACCCAACAAGTGCGGCGTGCGCCGCACCAAATTTACCTAGTATACATAAACAAGTTAGTGAATCCGTTTTGTTATTAAAACGGCAGTCTCAGTCTCTACATCCATATATGGTGTTACTCTTTCAAAAGCATGAAAGGGTTTTACAAGGTTACCCTCCAGTCGGTTCGGGATCGGTGTCCTACTTGGAATCTGGTAGGTCTTTCGCCTTGCCTTACAAGTTTGACCACCGTATTGTATCATGACTATATCTTCGAGTCGTATTGACTATGAGCCATCCCAACTTGTAAGTATAACCCAGTGGAGTGGGGCGGCGCGGGCCTGTCATGTCCCACCTTGGTCTTGTGGGCTGTCTCGCTCTGTGCGCCTACCTGGTTGGGTATTTCACTGACATTAGTCTTCGAGTTTAGCTTGGGCATATGCTGGTGTCGACTTGGGTTGGTTTCGCCAATGTTAAGTCATTTTGATAGAGCCGTCGCATGACATACTAGGTAAACTCTTTAAGTTAAGTGAAATTTATTCATTATTAATCATGATATAATTTCAATAATATCAAAGTTTTATAAAGTAAATATGAACTTGTATGTATTTGGAGTAAGGTCAATTTCCACTATGATGCAAACATGTTCAATTTTCTCAAGGATTACCCATATTATAAATATTGATTTTTGAAAGAAAATTTATTTTATAGTTGTTTAATTTTTAAAATCGTATCCGCGTGTGAGGTTTTGGATCAACATTGAACCATATTGGAATCCGTTTTCTTCACACAGAATCAGTAGGCTAAATATTGCAATTAAGTTGTGGTAAAACTACACGCTTTTAACAATACACCGGTCGTTTTAATATGCAATTGTAAGGGATTGATATTTACGAAAACCTTTTCGATATTTCTAAGATGATTGAGCAATAACTATTTATAAGTGAAGTGTAACGCCATTCGACCCATAGGATATATGCAAGTGTAAATTGATGAGAACATCCTGATTGGACAACTAACACCATTGACCAAGAAATAATTTAACTCACTGAG
This sequence comes from Poa pratensis, assembly GCA_947311845.1. Taxonomy (NCBI): domain Eukaryota; kingdom Viridiplantae; phylum Streptophyta; class Magnoliopsida; order Poales; family Poaceae; genus Poa; species Poa pratensis. Next base: position 16,844,457 of record CAMZMU010000054.1, read on the forward strand.
TCACTCCCACAAAAAATTATCCGGAAGCTAGAAATTAGCTAAACTAATATCTGAAAGGTCGTCTGTGTATTTACGAATGGGATATAACCCATTCTACAATTGAGAGCAAATTTTGTGTGTCTTTTGGTGAGTGGTTGATGTCGGTTCTGTAAAACTCTAGGTATTGTCCTCGGCACAGTTTGTTCGTCATGGTTCTTTGGGTTTTATTAATTTAAATCTGAACACCTGGTGCCTTTTATCTAAAATATGAAAGGTTTTAATAGTTCGTGGTTCAAACCAGATGGGCACTGATCTTCGCTTTTCTTTCCAAACTGAAATGGAATTTTCTATCCACTCGTAGATGGCGTGGAAGCTCCTTTTAACTTTGTCATAATACAGTAGATAAGTTTGGTATCAATCACAAAAAGAATATATCTTGTTGTTTACTACATCGAGTCAAGAAGAACTCCATGAGTGTAGCGATTATCTGTTGATCAAGCATCCATTATTTGCATTGAATACAGACCAACAAGAATGATGAACAATATTTTGGCCATTTCCGTAGTTTTCCCATGACCCGAGATCAACCGTTTTCCAGAAGCAAGAGCACCAATTTATGGTCCGTTCAGAACTTCATAAGACAGGAATATCGGATGAATCCTTGCATGTACATTTTATATACTCGAATTCCTATGGTATTATCACTTTCCGACTAAAAATTTGAGTGTCCCTTTCCCCTACTTGGAACCAAATTAAGTCGGAACAAATGGGGACGTTCACACAAAAGCAAAACAGAGGAGAATTTGCATGCAGTGTTTGAACTAGTTGTCGCGCATGCATGTCTATAAGTATATGCAGCAATTCACCACGCCACTTCAGTTTTGTACTCCCTCCGTTCGCAAAAGGATGTCACAAAAATGAACTATAGATAGATCATTTTTGTGACATCCTTTTCCGAACGGAGGGAGTAGTACCGTACAGTCCTCACTCCTTGATGCAGTCAGACATTACGCTAGCTTGCGAGAAAAGCTAGGCTAGGATAGGTTTGTGTGGCTTCCTTTCGATCGCCTTTTGACCATCTTGACGGACCGAAAATAACCAGTTTGACGAATACAAGGGACTAAAGCTTTGCCCTGTTAGATGCTGTGAACGCTAGCCTGAAGATGACAGACTTGTAGTCGTCTCAAGAATGCATGCAAGATCAGTGGCGGAAATCCATCGGCTTTAGCTCACCGCTGCGATTGCGATAACAGTGTATGACTCTTTCTACATACGTCGAGCTCTGTTCGGCAACAATGGCTGGTTCACATTTTGTAGTGTACTGTGGACGGCTGACGCAGACAGAAGACTGCGTGCGAAGAGGAGACCGAACGGAACATCACGGAACGAATGCATGCATCGACGTAGTCTCTGCAGGAGAATGAGCTGACGCCACGTTAGAACAAAGTACAGTGCCGCATTTTCTGCGGTTTGGCGAAGAAATTATGGTGCTTACTTTGGCGCCACACGGCCTCTCCTTTTCCCGTTTTTCTTATCCTTGTTCTCTCGGCGACCGGTTCATAGCCTCATAGTACCTCTGCGTCTGGTCGTTACAAGATCCATTCTTCCACGCAAGTGCAAATTCAGACATTTCAGACGGCTAATCACATACGTGAGGAAAAGAAATGAGCTTCAATTGCTGCGCGCCTCGCATTATCCCCTACATGGAGGGGGAATCTTGACGACTTCAGTATGCCGCGTGGCCAAGTGAGTGGACACGCATGATTTCCTTCCCGGAATGGATCACTCACTGCAATGCATGTGTGCTATTTTCCTCTGCGTGCGTCCGAAACAATGGACTCTACGTCAACGCAGAGACGACTCGTCAAGTCAGGTCGTCCACCCACCAGGAGACCTCACGATCTGCGGCGAGAAGTTCGCTTAAACTGGCTAGCCAGCTTCTTGATTACCTTGTTGCTTTTATGATAAGTTCTGAAGAGTATAGCATAAACGGGCTTCGGAGAATCCTGACAGCCGCCTGCAGCTCTTTTCGCCACCGCAATGATATTTTCTTTACACAATCAGACTGTAAGAGACACTCTTAATTAACAGTGCACCGAAAAATCATAAAAACGGCGGGTTCAAGACAATTCGTAGAAAGCAGCCTGTAGATTGCATTGTGTCGACGTGTGTCTATTATTCTGTTTATATACATAAACAAGTTAGTGAATCCGTTTTGTTATTAAAACGGCAGTCTCAGTCTCTACATCCATATATGGTGTTACTCTTTCAAAAGCATGAAAGGGTTTTACAAGGTTACCTCCAGTTGGTTCGGGATCGGTGTCCTACTTGGAATCTGGTAGGTCTTTCGCCTTGCCTTACAAGTTTGACCACCGTATTGTATCATGACTATATCTTCGAGTCGTAATTACTATGAGCCATCCCAACTTGTAAGTATAACCCAGTGGAGTGGGGCGGCCCGGGCCCGTCATGTCCCACCTTGGTCTTGTGAGCCGTCTTGCTCTGTGCGCCTACCTAGTTGGGTATTTCACTGACATTAGTCTTCGAGTTTAGCTTGGGCATATGCTGGTGCCGACTTGGGTTGGTTTCGCCAATGTTAAGTCATTTTGATCGAGCCTCTTTAACTCAATGAGAATAACGACCTGCAGAGTCAACATAACGAAATTGTTTTGAAATCTAAAAAGGTTGGACCTACACACTTTCCCTTGATTAAATAAAAATCCATGACGGATGTGGTCGTCATCGATGCGAAATCGTAATGTGATCAAGATAATTTTTGGCTCTAATACCATGTAAACAAGACATAATGTATGGTAGGGGTATTGGATCGCGCAGTCTGAAACGGCACCGTAATCTCCTATTATTGATCAGATGTGATATATGACATACGCACAAGACAAGATTTTGACAGTCGTATACAAAAAAGGCTTTACTGCCGTACCTACCAACCTAGGTAAAATTACATTATATCTAACTAGGTAAGTTACACCATATATACGTTTTTTTATCAATTTCAACCCAATTTCTTTTCAGAAAGAAACCAAATTTATTACCTCTGTTCTTAAACATACAATTTCTTACAATATATTTCTTGCTTATTATACTAAACATGCAATAAGATGAGTGAAGTTTATACATTCTTAATCATGATATGATTTCAATAATATCACAATTTTATAAAGTAAATTATGAACTTGTATGTATTTGGAGTAAGGTAAATTTCCACTGTGACACAAACATGTTCTATTTTTCTCAAGGATTACCCATTCTATAAATATTGATTTATGAAAGAAATTTTTATCTTATAGTTGTTTAATTTTTAAAATAGTATCCGCATGTGAGGTTTTGGATGAACATTGAACCATATTGGAATCCTTTTCCTTCATACAGAATCAGTAGACTAAATATTGCACTTAAGTTGTGGTAAAACTACACGCTTTTAACAATACACCAGTTGTTCTAAACTATATGCAATTGTAGGGGATTGATGTTTACGAAAACGTTTTTGATATTTCTAAGACGATTGAGCCAAGTGCAGATTGATGAGAATATCCTGATTGGACAACTAACACCATTGTGACCAAGAAATAGTTTAACTCACTCAGTCACTCCCATACAAAATTATCCGGAAGCAAGAAATTAGCTAAACTAATATCTAAAAGGTCGTTTGTTTATTTCCGAATGGGATATAACCCGAGTATTCGTTTTATTTAACTTATTACTATTTTCTTATGTCGTCTACAAAAACCCAAACCTTTCCCTAAGCTAATTCATTACCATTAAAAAAAGTTAATTCATTTCCAGCTTAGTTGCAAACTTGCAATTGCAACTTGCAACTGCATGTTCATCAGCTCCCTAAAATGCACAAAGGAAACAGTGGGACATCTACAACTGAATACACAGCTGGTCATCTACTCTGCTTCGATCTTGCTTGCTCTTGCTCCGAGCTTGCACAGTCGACATCTTGATAGCTAATAGTAATACTAGTTTGTACAGCTGAATTCACGTCTAAATCTACTCTGCTCCGAGCTCGAATAACTTGCGTAGCTGCATCTGGAGATGGATCGCCTGCCATCTCTCAATAGTAGAGCAGATGAGCGTAAGGGGACAGGCAATGCTGGTCCTGCCACGGGCTCCGCAGCTGCGTCAGGAACGGGTCCTGCAGGCAGTCGATCACTCCGTGGCTCGCCGCTGGGAGCTGCAGGCTGGGCAGGTCGAACGCACCATCGCTCGCCACCGGTAGCTGCAGGCTGCAGGGTGAGTTCGCTGCGGGGAGCTGGAAGTTGCGGGGCAGGTTCGCCGCTGGGAGGGTCCATGGTGAGTTCGCCGCTTGTGGCAGAGACGACGTCGACGCTACGGTGACCGTGGCCGCATTCGCTTCCTTCTTGGTTTCCCAGGGCGCGTCGGCGTTTTTGCTTTTGTCAGACGGCGCCGGCGACGAGGACGAGGACGAGTGATACAAGAAGTTGTCCTGAACAACGTCAGACGGGGACAGGTAGTCGTCTCCGGCGAAGTCGGCGGCCGGGACGGGACACGCTCTGGCCGCGCCGCCGTAGCCGAAACCTCCATCGCAGCCACCGGACCTATGCGTCATCACTCCCTCCATCGCCGAGGCTCTCTGCTCAAGCTCCTTGAGCGGCGTGGCCTTCCGGTACACCTTGCACAGCACCATGTCCTCCCTGGGTGGCGCGGTGCCGGCGGCGTGGTCGGGTAGGCGGTACTCGTTCATGACCCAGTCCGTCTTGGTGCCCCTTGGCGCGCGGCCCTGGTAGAAGACGAGCGTCTTCTTGAGCCCGATGACACGCTTGGGGTCGCCGGTACTCCGGATGGCCCTGTCCGACCCCGTGGCCTTCCAGAACCCGCGCTCCGTCGTCCGGTTTGGTCGCCCGCCGCTGCCGGCCTTCCGGTCACGGGGCACGAAGAAGTACCACTCCCTCTCCCCGATCTTGGCCATCCCTGGGAGTTCCCAGGGATCGTGGCGGTAGATGTTGAGGGTGCCGATGATGTCGACGTGGAGCTTCTTGCCGAGGGCGACGCGAGAGAGGTAGAAACCTAAGAGCTCCTCCTCCGTCGGGTGGAAGCGGAAGCCAGGGAGGTCCTGCTCGACCTCCATGGTCGACGCCGCCACTGCCATTGCCATTTGAGTCTTGCTGATGCTCTGCTCGATGGACGACTCTCCAACTCCGAGTGATGGATCTCTACTCTGCTTGTCTTGCTGCTGGCGCTGGATGGATGATGATGAGGTGGTGGTGGTGGTGGGAGACTCGGAGTAGCTTATATAGAGCTTGAATGTGGTGCAGTGCAGACATACGCGGTTTCCTGCAGAACAGTAGTCGCAATTTCTTAGCACCGGATGCAGAAAAGTGGCGGTAGATGTTGAGCTTCAAGGTGGTGCAGAGCACTGACAGCGACTAGTGTTACAGCTCATCACGGATGCATTTGTGCCGGCTTTCTTTGTCACTAAATTAATCTCTGTGCCTTGGCGACTTAATTCCAATTTTGAGTGTGTGCGTGTGTGTGTATACATGGTTCTTTTTCAATTAGATATGCATCTTCGGAGATTTAAAAAAAACGAACCGAGCCTAACTCAGTTGATTGGGTTCCTTGGGGTGGAACCTGCCCAAGTTCAAGAACAAGACTTGGCATGTGTGGTCGCATTTAGCTGGATTTATTTTAAGATTTATTCTGCGATATTTTTTTAGTGATAGGTGACATGCCCATCTATAGCTAGGCGTTTATGCTGACTTCATTATATATGTCGGCTCACTATTTCGGAGGTGATCATAGGGGTGTGCTATGTATGAGTGCGTTCATAGGGGTCTGCGAGCATTGTTTTTTCGAAAAAGTAAGAAGATTCAGAAAAATAAAGGGCATGTTGTGAAGAAAGGGGTCAGTGCTACGTATTAAGAACCTGCAAAATTCATCCAAAATTATGACAATTGTTCTTTGTATAGAAATGGAGGTGTCTATTTATCTCATGTAATCTGTTCATTTTTTTTAGACTTCCAAAATGTAGTTGTACTATCCAAAACAAACTAGATTTTAAAATAAACCAAAATAGTTAATTTTTTCATAAAACAGAAATTCCAGGTTCTGCTATGAATGTTGGTTTAATATGGTTCCTCGCTCAAATCGGAACTTCTTTCGAACAATTATAATGTGCATCTGATTATTGATTTAGACCCGACCAGTAAGCGGTTTTGGTGTTGATATTCGTTTTCCTTCGTTCCCACCATGAAATATAATTTCCTAGCCTCCCACCGTGTCGACATGGAAGCAAGCAGTAGATAGGTTGATTTCATGAGGTGCACATTATTTGACCTTTCAGCACAGATCATATATATTTTAAAATTGCGACCATTATATGATTTAATAAGGTGGTTCCAAATTGTTCAGCATCTCGAAACACATGACTCGACTGCATGTCCACATCAACGGAATATTGGACCTGGTATAAGCTCGTTGGATGGAAGACGGCGACCATTTCCAAATTTATAGATGTGTCAGCGTCAGGTTCATGCTTCCTACACTTTTATTTTGTCTCTCCTTCTAGCTAGTCGTGCACCATATATATCCTTGTTGTTTAACTTATTTTTGAAACGAGGCAAAAACTTTACCTTTATATTGATATAGAAGGAGCTTGTTGTTTAACTGAAGTGACCTTCTGTTTTCTTGATTATATGCAGTCAAGGAAAACACTATGAGTGTGTCGATTATCTGTTGATCAGGCACCCATTATTTGTATTGAATTCGGTCCAAGAAGAACGATGAACAATCTTTGGCTATTTCCGCGATTTCTCGTGACCCGATCGGTGGACCGTTTTCAAGAAGCAAGAGCACATGTTTATGGTCTGTTTACCGGATTATGGCAGGAATATTGCACGTTCCTTTCCTGGTAAAGCATACATGCACCCTACTGAAAAATCACTTCAAAGCGAAGTTAAAGCACTGAAGAGTAGAGAACGAATTACCGTGCATGCGTGCACTTTTTGCAGCGATTTACCATGGCACTTGAGTCGTCGGCACCAACACTATGTGAGACATTACGCCAGCTTGCCAGAAAAGCCTAGGTCTTAAGTCTTAACCGGATTTTAGCTAAGCTAGGTAGGTTTGTGGGGTGTGGCTGTCTTTTGGCTTTTGGTCATCTTGAGTTCTTGACTAACCGTGGAACAAGGACTACTGAAAATGACTAGTGTGACGAATCCATCGGTTAATTTGAAGCTTGCGTTGTCAAAAAATGTGAACGCTAGCGTGGAGATGGCAGACTCGTAGTCGTCTCATGCATGCAAGATGGGCACTTAACCTTGCCGCTGCGATTGCGACAAGACCATTTTGTAGTGGCATTAGTCAAGATGGTCGTTAGGCAAGATGACTGAGAATTCAAGCCCTCCATTTTGTGTTGATCTGTGGAGCGGAACACAGACAGAAGACTGCGTGCGAAAGGAACGCTTGCATACGTGTACCGTGGTTCTTGTTTTTTCTGCTGTGTTTGGCAAATAAATTACGGTGCTTGCTTTGGCGCTGCACCGCCGCTTCTTCTCCGGCTTGCTGAAAAGAGTTTCAGAGTGATAGACAGTTTGTGTGATGCCCTTTTACCTCTTGCTCAATCAGCGACCTATTCAAATTTCAAAAGCGCCGTACCTCTGCCTGCCACTGCTGGTCACCGGGGTGGACGATGCCGCGTGAGGCGAACGAGAGCGAGTGGATCACTCACTGCCATGTGTGGTTGTGTGTGATTTTCCTCTGCATGCATGACGCCCTCCCAAACTGGGCACTGACAGACAGCGGCGATGCGTGGACTCCCCCGTCGACGCAGAGATCAGACGACTCGTCTAGTCGCGAGTCCACCACCAAGAATACCTCCATTGAAGTTTTCTTAAACTATCCAGGACTCCAGGTCACTGAACTGCTGCGAAATTGCGCCATTCCACGGATAACTGCACAGCCGGCCTAGATGTGCACCGTCGTTTAGGTTTCAACTGGCCGATCGATTACGTGTGCAGCTTTGATGATGAACCTTTTATACGATACGAGTAGGGCGGAAAGTGGTTTGTGTTCCCGAGATCTAGTGATCCTGACAGTTTAAAAAAATCGAAAAAATATTTATAAGTTTAAGAAAAATGAAAAAAAATCCTGGAGGTAGCTAATAGTGTATTCAATGAACATGCCAAATTTCACCTTTGAATAATGTGTATTCTGGATTACATAAAAATGATAAAATCTGATAAATTTGGAGATTTGAAAATATGCATATTCAGATCCACACTTTAGTCAATTTTGTGTAGCTCAGAATACAAAGTATTTGAATGTAATTTTTTGCACGTTCGTTGAATACACGTTTTGCTACATCCGGGAATTTTCAGATTTTTTTGAAATTCATAAATATTTTTTTGATTTTTTTAGTCTAGCGGGATCACTAGATCTCGGGAGCCCAAAATCTGCTGGATAGGGTAATTATATCTTCAGGTCTGTCCAGACGCGTGCGTAGATGGGGTTCCATCACCACGGTTCGCTGGTATACCACTTTTTCCTACGTTTGCATGCAGGTCCGTGGAATCAAACCTGTTTGGACAAGATGATGTACGGATCGAACAAGTGCGATCGCTACTGCGATCGCTACTGCAAGATAGAGGGAAGGAATCCATTCCATTCAAAAGCTACACCGCGTCTCCATAGCTAGCTAGCTCGAAGCGAGACGTGCTATCAGCTGCGTGCATATGCTTGGTTTCTTGGAAACTTCCTGACTGATTAGTAGGCCCTAGTGCACTGTTCACACTCACTGCAGTGCACTGCCATGGTAATTGCGCATACGTACTTCTCTACCGGCGGCGCCACAACATCATAGGGTAGGAGCCAGGGGGTCGTTCAAGGTACCTATGCCCAAGACTGTGCCAAAACCCTTATTTTAGCATCAAATTTGTTTTTTACATGCCATAAAAAATATCTTTTTTTGTCAAACGACTTCGTGAACATATAGCATGTTAAGATCTATCTGTGAACTTTTTTTGCATTTTTTTAGATTTTGAAATACGTTTAATCAGCATAGTATTCTTTCATTGTTTTGGTTTTTAGTGATAGCTGACTGCAAAGCCAGCAAAAAAGCTCAAAGGAGGTTAGCAACACAATATTCTTCCATTCTATTGGGCCTCAGAGATAGCTGATTGCAGAGCCGGCAAAAGGCTCAAAAGAAGTAAGCAACCCAGTATTCTCCCATTCTTTTGATCTTAAGCGATAGCTGACTGCAAAGGCAGCAAAAAGCTCAAAGGAAGCAAGCAAGCCAATATCCTTGTATTCTTTTGGGCTTAGTGATAGTTGAATGTAAAGCTGGTAAAAGGTTCAAAGAAAGTAATCAGCCCAGTATTCTTCCATTATTTTGGGCCTCAACCATGGCTGACTGCAAATCCGACAAAAGGCTTAAAGGAAGTAAGCAACACAGTATTCTTCAATTCTTTTGGGCTTCAGCTTTAGCTGACTTTAAAGCCGGCAAAAATTTCAAAGGAAGTAAGCAACCCAGTATTCTTCCATTCTTTCGGCCTCAGCGATAAGTGACTGCAAAGCCCACAAAAAGCTCAAAGGAAATACAATGTGGGGGTAGTGTTTGTCTTTTGCGTTGCGTTTAAGCTCAGCGCCCACCATATGAGCACGGCATGCATGCATTGTGCGTCTCAGACACTTTCGAGTGGACAAACTTGAAGAATTGTCCTTTTTGATTCGCGAGATAGTGATAATGTAAGAATATAGAAAAACTAAATAATTTTATAGGAATGCACGCTTAAATCGTAGAATTAGAAACAGATATTTTTTTGACATGTATTCTTTGCATCGTAAAATTGTTAAGAACAACAAAATACAACCAATGATGATCATTCACTAAAACTAGATGGGTCCCGTCGATGTATGTGTTGCCTCGATTCTATGCGTAGGAACCAGAGAATGGTCGTAGCGGATGTTAAATTTCCTAATATATTTCCTTACACTAGTGGAAACAGGAGCTTTGGTGGAGAGGGGTGTTGGGCTCTAGTCCCGGGCGTGGTTCGAACCCGGACTAGAGGAGGGAACTAGTACCGGGCCGGCTGCTCCGACGCTGCGCAGGTCGGGTCCCGGGTTGTAGGGCACCTCTAGTTCCGGGCCGTGATACCACCCGGGACCGAGGCAGTCAGCGGCAGGGTGGAGACAGGAGGGTGGACCTTTCGTCCCGGGCCGTGGTACAGCCCGGGACTAGAGGTCCCGCTATATCATCTCCCACCCCGGGCCAGCCACCATTTTTGAACTCTCAAGCTCATCTTCATTGTTTCCTCTCTCAATCAAGTGTAGCCCCATTTTTTTCCAAGATTTGTCAAGATAGACGGCACCCATCTCTCCAAGGGTTAGCAACACTTGATCCTTTCACCCGGCGGCCGAATTTTAGCCATTTCCATACAAGTTTAGCTCATTTCATTTTTATAGTGCTACCTAGGTGTTTGATGAAATGCCTAACTAGGTAGTTCATTTTTTTATGTATTTTGAGCTCAAATTAATTTATTATTTGTGGATTTTAGTGTCGTCTCGGTCCTCACCGCCGTCGATAGCCCCGCCATCCCGTGACCGGCACCACCTCGGTGAGCCTCTTCTTTTATCTTTTATTTTACAAAATTACTTGTATGATTTGAATGCATAATTATTTTTCTTGTATAATTTTCTTATGTTTTTTATATGTATAGTGTCATGGTTTTGATATCCGTCCCCGTCGGCCCTCGTCCGGTCTATGATTCGGATGTGGTATATTTTTATCACTATTTATTTTGTTTCGTGTTTATAACAATCATGCCGACCAAATTGACATAGATATATTTTTATTTAGGAGGTAGTTGAACCGGAAATTCCAGCCGACCCTATTGTAGAGTTTTTAAAAAAGAAAACAACGATTTGAAAGCAAAATTGAAGATAAGTGAAGATCTTCGTCTCCAATGCCTAGAAGAGAAGATGGTATTGGACTTGAAGATTGCCGACATCGTTGATGCTCACGGGGTCGAGCTTACCGACGTCGTCGCTGTTCACGAGATGAAGATGGATGCAATGCGCTTGAAGCTTAGAAAGATTAGAAAATATGTCATTAGTCAAGAGGCTTGGTATCATTATGCTGTTGGTTCAATAGTTACCTTAGTTGCGATTCTGATCGCATTTGTTGTTGGATTTAAATTCTTTAGATAGTTGTATTCTAGTTTCAATTAATTTATGTTTTATGAGAACTATGTATTACATTTGGTCACTACTATACTTTGGTTTTAATGTGATGAACTTGTATTAATGAATATGTATGTTTCCTATTATGTTGGTTTATCGTAATGGGTTTTAGCGGTGATTTGCAGATGAGTCATCCATGGATGTACGCTGACCGACGCTCTAAAGAGTACATGGATGGCGTGCAATCTTTTCTCAATGTGGCTAAGGATAACAAGGGGCCGAATGGTTTTATGTGTTGTCCATGCAAAAATGTCGGAATGAGAAGGATTACCCTAACACAGACAGAATTCACCTCCACCTGATAACTTCTGGTTTCATGCCCGGCTATAATTGTTGGACCAAGCACGGAGAAAAAGGGGTTATGATGGAAGATAACGAAGAAGAAGAGAACGATGACAACTACATGTACCCTGAATGTTGGTAACCCAACAGGGGAAGCTGATGATGAAGAGGTACCAGATGATCCCATCATACATGATGATTTACGTGGGGTCATCGTTGATGCACATACCCTAGCAGAAACTACACTTGAGAAGTTGAAGTTGGAGCGCATGTTAGAGGATCACAAAACAAAGTTGTACCCAACTTGCGAAGATGGCAACACAAAGCTCGGTACCACACTGGAATTATTGCAATGGAAGGCAGCGAATGGTTTATCTGACAAGGGATTTGGGAGTTTACTGAAAATAGTGAAGGACAAGCTGCCGGCTGGTAACGAATTGCCCGAGAGTGCGTATGAAGCAAAGAAGATTATCTGCCCTCTAGGATTAGATGTGCAGAAGATACATGCATGCATTAATGACTGCATCCTCTACCGCGGTGAGAAGTATGAGAATTTGAATGAATGCCCGGTATGCGGTGCATTGCGGTATAAGATCAGAGCAGATGACCCTGGCGATGTTGAGGGCCTGCCCGCCAGGAAGAAGGTTCCTGCCAAGGTGATGTGGTACGCTCCTATAATACCACGGTTGAAACGTTTGTTCAGAAACAAAGAGCATGCCAAGTTGTTGCGATGGCACAAAGAAGACCGCAAGAGCGACGAGATGTTGAGACACCCGGCTGATGGGTCGCAGTGGAGAAAAATCGATACAGAGTACAAGGAATTTGCACGTGACCCAAGGAACTTAAGGTTTGGTCTTAGCACGGATGGCTTTAATCCTTTTGGGGAGCAGAGCAGCAGTCATAGCACCTGGCCTGTGACTCTATGTATCTATAACCTTCCTCCTTGGTTGTGCATGAAGCGGAAGTTCATTATGATGCCAGTGCTCATCCAAGGCCCGAAGCAACCCGGTAACAACATTGATGTCTACCTGAGGCCATTAGTTGATGAACTTTTACAGTTGTGGCGTGATGAAGGGGTACCTGTGTGGGATGAGTACAAACAAGCGGAATTTAACCTACGAGGGTTGTTGTTTGTAACCATCAATGATTGGCCTGCTCTTAGTAACATTTCAGGACAGTCGAACAAGGGATACAATGCATGCACACATGTTTAGATAGCACTGAAAGTATATATGTAGGTAACAAGAATGTGTACCCGGGTCATCGTCGATTTCTTACAACTCAGCATCCCCTAAGAAAGAAAAGCAAGCAGCAGCATTTCAAAGGTGAGGAAGATCGCCGGCCGAAGCCACCCCTCCAAAGTGGTGAAGATATATATGATGCGGTCAAGGATTTAGATGTAATCTTTGGAAAGGGTCCTGGCGGACAGTCTGTTCCGAAGGACGCTAACAACCACGTTCCCCTGTGGAAGAAGAAGTCTATATTTTGGGAACTACCCTATTGGAAAATCCTAAAGGTCCGCTCTGCAATCGACGTGATGCACGTGACGAAGAATGTTTGCGTGAACCTGCTAGGCTTCTTGGGCGTGTATGGGAAGGCAAAAGATACTCCGGAAGCACGAGAGGACCAGCAACTTTTGAAAGACCCAAAGAACCTGCATCCAATGAGGACGGATAAAGGACGTCTACGTCCTGCTAGCTACGTTCTTACCAAAGAAGAGAAGGAGATATTTTTTGAAGTCCTGAGCAGTATGAAGGTCCCGTCTGGCTTCTCGTCGAATATAAAGGGAATAATAAATATGGCAGAGAAAAAGTTCCAGAACCTAAAGTCTCATGACTGCCACGTGCTGATGACTCAACTGCTTCCGGTTGCATTGCGGGGGCTTCTACCGGAAAATGTTCGAGTATCCATTGTTCAGCTATGTGCGTTCCTCAATGCAATTTCGCAGAAGTCAATCAGCCCAACCACTCTATTAAGGTTACAGAAGGATGTGGCTCAATGTCTCGTTAGTTTTGAGTTGGTGTTCCCACCATCCTTCTTCACTATTATGACACATCTCCTAGTACACCTGGTCGACGAGATTCACATTCTGGGTCCTGTATTTCTACACAATATGTTCCCCTTTGAGAGGTTCATGGGAGTGTTGAAGAAGTATGTTCATAACCGTGCTAGGCCAGAAGGAAGCATCTCCAAAGGGTATGGAACAGAGGAGGTCATTGAGTTTTGTGTTGACTTTATTCCCGGCATTAAGTCGATTGGTCTTCCTGAATCGCGACATGAGGGGAGACTAAGTGGAAAGGCACTCTAGGAAAGAAATCATACATATGCAGGGACGGGTATTCTTTCACAAAAGCACACTACACAGTTCTGCATAATTCCACTTTGGTGGCTCCGTATATCCAGATGCACAAGGATATTGTACGCTCTAACAACCCGGGGATGGATGACTCCGCCATTGCAAAGGAACACATGGAGAATTTTGGCGGTTGGTTGGAAACGCATCTGAACAACAACAACACAGTCTCAGATGAGCTGTTCTTGTTGTCTAAGGGGCCATCTTCGACTATTTGGACTTTCCAAGGGTATGAGATAAACGGGAATACATTTTACACGAACGCCCAAGATAAAAAGAGCACCAACCAAAATAGTGGTGTCCGCTTTGATGATAAGAGCACGAATGAGGCCACGGTCACATATTATGGTTGCATAGAGCAGATATGGGAACTTGACTATGGACCTTCTTTGAAGGTCCCTTTGTTCTGGTGCAAATGGTTCAACCTGAGAGGCGGCGGGGTAAAGGAAGACCCATTGTACGGAATGACTACAGTGGATCTCACGAATGTTGCGTACGACAACGAACCATTCGTTCTAGCCAAGGATGTGGCTCAGGTTTTCTATGTGAAGGACATGTCTACCAAGCCAAAAAAAAGAAAAGATAAGGAAGTGAATACATCAGCCGATGAGCCAAAGCGCCACATAGTTCTTTCAGGGAAAAGAACCATCGTGGGAGTGGAGGACAAGACAGACATGTCAGAAGATTACGACAAGTTTCATGAAATTCCGCCCTTCAAAGTGACCACTGACCCAAGTCTCAAGTTATATGCAGACCCTTGTCCATGGTTACGGAGCGATCAGAAGAAAGGGTCTCACAAAAAGAAAAAGCGAAGACTAAATAGGGATGTTGTTCATGATGTGTAATAATTTATTAAACTTTTATATAATTTATAGTATGGAGGACAAGACAGACATGTCAATGAAATCAAGCGTATGGCGGTGGCGGAATGTAGTACTTAATTTATAAATTTTTGATGTAGCATCAAACTTTGTGATGTGAAATGATCCACTGCGCATGTAGTACTTGATTTATAAATTTTTGAATTGATTTTAAATTAAGCGTATGTAGTACTTAATTTAAAACCAAGCGCATGTGATACTTCATTTTAAACCAAAACAGAAAACAGGAAAATGAAAGCAATTTTTACTTAATTTAGACAAGTAAATCAAAAGATATAAAAAAAGTAAGAAACCAGAAAATTAAAAAAAATTAACCTCTAGTACCGGGCCGTGCGACCACCCGGTACTACAGGTCCACTGGGCTTGGCGCGCAAATTTTCGCGGCCCTGAGGGACCTCTAGTACCGGGTGGTAACACGGCCCGGTACTAGAGGGTCTCTAGTACCGGGTGGAGCCACGGCCCGGTACTAGAGGCCTTTTTGGCGCTACTTCTAGTGGCTCGGGCCGAAAATTTGCCCAAGTCCAGCAAATCGACGCTCCGCCTCCGGGCTCCAGACGACGCCGCCCCCTGCGCCGCCAGGCTGCCGGATTTCGTCCCCGCCCGCTGCCGCCGGCCGTCCCCGCCCTCTCCTGCTCGGCCCCGGCCGTCGCCGTCCTGCTCCTGCTCCGGGCGCGGCCGTCCCCGCTCTTCCCCCGAGCAAGATCGTCGTCCCCGAGCAAGCAAAGCTCGCCCCCCGACCCACGGTGAGCTCGTCCCCCCGACCAACTACTCTCTCCCTCTCTCAGATCTAGCGCGCGGCGGCGGACCCTAACCACGGGGCCGGCGCCGGAGTTGGCAAACAAGAACAGATTTTTTAGGGCCTAAGGGCCGATTTCATTATAATTAGGGGAGGCCACAAACGGCCGATTACATTGGGGGGGGGCCATTAATAAGGCCATTACATTGGAGGGGGGAGGGGGGTCGTCGTCGTCGGTGCCGCCTAGTCGTCGAGGACGATGAAGGGCGGCGGGGTCCAGAGATGCTCCGGTGGCGCCTGCTGCTGCGGTGGCGCCTCCTGCTGCTCCGGTGGCGCCTCCTTCTCCTGCTCCTGATCCGCCGACCAGCTCCCGCCGGTAAAGACCCAGGACTGGCCAACGAGGCCGGGAGGCAGAGGAGGCGGCGGCGGAAAGTCCTGCTCCTGCTCGCGTTCCATGGCGTAGTGCCATGGCTCGACCTCGTCCGGGTCGTAGTACTGCGGTGGATCAAAGAAAAAGGATGATCAACACGAGGCTTAGGAGAAGTGCCATGGATTGAAGGGTTTCCCCAGGACCGTGCCTCTTATAGAAGCCGATTGAGAGCAAAGAGGAGGAAGGAGCAGCAGGAATCAGACCGGTTGATGATCTTAGAAAGAAATCATGACCAGATGGTTGCTCTCTATAAGGAGCAGCAGAAGCAAATAGATCAAATGCGCGAGCAAGGGGCGCCAACTCTTCAGCTGGAACAAGCGAGTCAAGGCGGCCCATCGCATCGCAGAAGCAGCGTGGCTTCCTCGGTCATGGCTCCGTGACGGACCTAATTCCTACTTTATCCTTCAAGAAGGACTTTGCTGCAGATGCTGGTATTACTCTTGCTCAACTGGACAACGAAAATCTCTTTCTGTCTGATGTAGATGATTCATGGAAATGGAAATGGGGGAGGTCCCTGCTGCGAGGTGATCAGATAAAGTTTCTACCGACATGTATGCGACAACTCCATTGTTGGTACATGAAAACCACAAAGGAATTTGATGACTTTTTGATCTCTGTGAAAGTTACAAAAAATCATTTCGCGGGTGAAGACATGTTCACAATTCAGCTCGAAGAACTCTGGTACTTATACAACCTTGACTCCCTCGACTTGGCTCTCGTCGGTGCCTACTGTCTGTAAGTGATTCAATTCATTTATTTCCAAAAAAGATAAAGTCTTTAGCTCTCAGCTCGTTCATTGCCATCGCTAATTATGCTCACTACGGTATTATGCAAAATGAAGAGTGATGAATGTGACAGAAAGGACATCTATGGCTTTGGGTTCGTTAACCCAGTACGAGTTAATGCAAGGACACTAAAAAACCACGTGAAGGACACGGAGAAGAACTTGCTAAATGCCCTAATGAAGCAACATTTCAAGGTGCAGATAATGTTTCCTTACTTCTTCAGGTAAGAGAGTGTTACTCGCTTGTACAAATTAAGTGTAACTGATGAGTTACTGACGTGTATATAATCATGCGCAGCGATCATTACATTCTGCTAGTCATTGAAATTGATAGATCAAGAGTTCAAGTCTACGACTCATTGGACTGGCCTGAGGAGAGGTACCAAAGCATTCTAGATACGCTCCAAAGGTAATTTCAAACATTATCGCACTATATCAGTCTCTCTTATTGATTTCAGAGATATCAAGCAACTAATAACTCATTTATTCTTTTTTTTTGGCCGGCAGGGTTTGGAAACAATTCAAAGCGAGGACAAAGGGTTCAGGTTCATTTGAAGAACATCTGACTTTTATTCACCCACAGGTAGGTAGTACGGTCTAGCTAGGTTCGCGCATCTCTTTATTTATAGTTTTCAATACCACTATATGTTGACTATGATTTGATTGAATTCTATTCTCGTAAAGTGGATCGAGAGGCAACCACAGGGGACCAATTTCTGTGGATATTTCGTTTGCGAGTGGATTCGTCGTTCGGTCACTGAGCGGGACCCAAAGAAATTTTTAGACGTACGTGAACAATCATATTCATCAATTGATCTCCAGTGTCATTCATAATTTTTGATAGTCATGATTAATATTCGTATTGATCTCCTTCTTTTATAGGCAGAGTCATTGCGCGAGAGTATGCCACTAAAGAAGCGCTTTCAAGCACTAGCAGAGGAACTTGCGGGGTTTCTGCTCAGCGAAGTCATACCTACAAAAGGAACATACAATGGAGAATAGCGGTGAAGTCCCGGTTATGATCTCCCGTGTAACCGAATAGACGGGCTCTAGTCCCGGTTATGATCTCCACACACGTGTAATCGAATAGACGGGCTCTAGTCCCGGTTATGAGCACCTCCATGTAACCGGATAGACGTGAACATATTTTTATTTATGAACATTTTGATATGTTATATGTAGTTTCTGTTTTTAATTAATTAAACGCATATTTTTTTGCACCATTTCAATATTAAATTGGGAGGAAAAACAAAAAATTACAGGCTGCCACGTGTGAGGTCCTTGGTCCCGGGTCGTATGACCAATCGGGACTAGAGGTCCTCCACCACGCCCGCACCTCGGCGGCCACGTGGGAACCTGTTGTTCCGGGTCGTAACGGACCCGGTACTAGAGGGGGGGTCCTCTAGTGTCGCCTTGCTAGTCCCGGGTGGACACCCGGTACTAGAGGCCCTTACGACCCGGGACCAGTGGCCATGTTTCCACTAGTGTTAGTACCTCTTTGATTCAAAACATTTACATAGGAATTTTGTAGGATTTAAATCTTTAAAAAAATCCTATAATGCTTGCTTAATTTGTAGGATTAAATCTCATAAGAGTTTTCATAAAAAATCATTTATACTAGATTACATAGGAAATCTAATATCCACTCGATCATAACTCTTTTCAAAATCCAATGATTTTACTATGATGGAATACAAAATTGTGCATATGAAATCATGTAGGATTTTTATGGACATGACATTACATTACTGCATTTTCCCCATACATGAGTTAATCGAAAAGGTCTTAAAATGACATCCAAAGGGATTTTTTCGTGCTATTTCTGCATCTCATTCTCATCCCTACTAATCAAACCGTGCTTGCTTAAGGACCAATTCATGCAGATACCGATTCTTTGTCTTCTACGGTCTTTCTCCGAATCAACCAGGGCATCGACCTGTCGACACATAGATGATGATTCACCAAACTTGTATTACCCATATTTCTAGAAGCCAGAATACTAGTAGTCATTTCATTGCGAACTATGCTAGAACAAATTCTCATATGGCTGTGTGGCTCGCTTCTGGTCAGAGGGCCTGTTAAGCACATGCCAAGTTTGTAATATCTCAGTTTAAGTAATACAAGTTCTTTTTCACAAAAAACAGGGCATCCACCTGTCGACACATAGTCACATACGAATACGATTGCTCCTAGGCGGAGTAGTGTATTTGCTTGCGAAGTTTGCGAGCTCCACCCGGACGAAGGTGATCCAAGCCTACGTGCACGCACGTGCACGCCGTCACTTCCGGTACAGCTCTATCCAAGCCGGATACAACACGCACTACCTCTGGGCTCTGGTTCCGGGACGTCCACGAGTCATGCTCCGCCGGCGCTCGAGGCACCGACCAAACCCAGGTGTGCACCACGCGGCGATCATACGGTGCCCTCTCGCGACACGTGTGCCTTCCACGCCTATTAAACGAGAGCGACCACGTATGCGTGATCTCTATCCAATGCTCAACTATTTAAGCAAGCCCGCGCGAGCTCCTACTCCAGCAAGAATCCGTCCCACTCAACAGCCGCCAATTTCTGCATCGGAAGCCAAGAAACACAGATCATCCACATAGTCGACGAGCAATGGATCATCACCAGAAGCTGGCGCCGAACGCGAAGAAGGCGATGGAGGACAAGGAGGCGAAGCTGAAGGTGCCGTCCAACGACCCAGTTGACGACGACGGCAGCCTCGCCGACCTCATCGGACGGCAGCAGCCGCAGCTGCGGCGGGAGCACGAGCACCAGGCGCCCAACATCTCGGAGATGAAGCCGGTCACGCGCGAGGCGTACGGCGGCGGGATGTACGCCAACGAGGAGGCTGGGAAGAAGAGGGAGTCCGGGAGGCCCCGCGCTAGCGCCACGCAGAGCGCCGACGGTATCGAGGAGCCCCTGGCCAGGCCCAGGCACACGCCGCCGCCGTCCACCGGCGACCGGGACCTCGACATCACCGGCATGTCCTACATCCAGTAGACAGTAGTGTTCCGTTCCACTGTGTGGATTTTGGTTTCGTTTGTATGGTGTGGGCGGTAGTTTTGTGTGCGCCTGCTGCTAGTGTGTAACTTTAGCTTTTAATGAACAAGCTGTGTTTCAGTGTTTGCGTCGAGTGGTTGTACGTACTGTATATAGCTTACGGATACGCTGTACGTAAAGCACTAATGAATAAATGTGGAAGTTTTTCTTGGCCCACAAAATGGCATTCCGAGCCTGGCAGAACCAACTTAGACTCGGGCTTTCGTGTCAAAAATATAGGCGTGCCGTTATTCACAGCCCATGTAACTGGGCATACACACCCATACGGGCCGCTCTGCCCAAGATTCATAAAGGCCCACGCGCGCTCGTATCGGACCGTCTCTATTTCCTCAGAATAAATAAACCTGAGCTCTAGCTCAAAAAAAAAAAACTGACCTCTTCCTGTTAATCTGCTGGAGAGAAAAAACGAAGATCACTGGACGCGAGTGTTTTCAGCAGGACAAATCGTTTTCGCTCGAAAGACTGACGTCGCTTTTCGACGACAGCAGCACAGCAGTAGACGTCGTCCTCGCTAGCCGCAACCTTATCCAAGCGTAGAATAGATCGTCCAAAATTCTGAACCGGAACAGGCTAGCTGCTCCAAAATTCAAATCCAATGCTTTTATAACCTTAAAAAAATCTAATACTTACCCACTACGAGAACATCCATGCCTATCGAAATCTTGAGAGATCGGAAGGAAACATCGAACAAGTTGCGTGCGGAAGCTGAGCCACGAGTTGCCCATCAGCATCTACGCCACGTACCCTGTCTCGCCGAATGTTTCACTGTTGTGTTGCGGCCGGTGACGTGGATCCGGCGTGGCCGCGAGCGACCGTGCTTTCCACGTAGGCAACCATGCCATGCCATGGTCTGATCCAGATCCGGCTTTCACTCAGACCCGTCTTGTCGGTACTCTCGGAGCCCGTGGGTGGCCGCCACGTGGGATCAGTACGGCTCGTCCACACATTCTCCGTCCTGGACTCACGCAAGAGCGAGATAGAGGCGAATTAAACCAAAACATGTGATTTTGGAGTTTGGACAGTACAGTTCAAGAAAGAAAGCGTGCCTTTAGATTTTCTAAATTCTAAATGATGTGGGGATTTCATGAAAGTTTTTTTTTTACGTTTTTATATACATCATGCAGGACTGTGCTCCTCGGTTCTGAACTTACAACTTGCACGCCGGCCAGCGTGAGACACAAGCACCACAAGACAAGGGACGAGGTTCAGATGCGTTTTTCTGTTTCTTCTTCTTTACCAACACTAACCATGTTAGATTTAAGAAATATAAAGGAGAATAATTTCAAGAAAAAGACATAATTACATTTTGTGCAAAATGTTGTCAAACACTTCCCACCGACGCATACAATTGTTTTAAATGCCTTTCCCATGTTTGAATAATCAGTTTTATTAATAATTGGGAGTTATTGGTCTTGGGTTTAACTCGCGAGGTATGGTATTCTTCGCCTCCGATGATGTTGACCAAGTTTCTCTCTCTAATCTTTTTTATATTTTGAACGGGGATCGGTCCAGAAGGACCGAGAATCTCACTAAGTATCATGGCAGGACCGATAATATCACTAAGAACCATGGCACGAGTCAAATCTGGCAAGAGATCCCCTCCACTCCAAGACGACACGGAGGACCAAATCTTAACTCTAAACCTAGACTAAAGATGTACAGACAGAGGCCTCCCCCGCCGCACCGCCACCCGACGGGCAGAGCCGCCAGGGAAGAGGGAGGAGGAGCGGGGAGAGACTCGCGAGCTCTCAGGAGGAGAGACAAGAAAGGGGGGAGGGGGGGGGGGAGGGAGAGCCCTCTCTCTCTAATCCAAAGTCGAGATAACAAGTTCTTGACCAATTTATTTGGCTGTCTTGGTTCCCTCATATCCAAAGCCGAGATAACAAGTTCTTGATTCCTTCTCTACAGTGAATACTTGCTAGAGCAGCTATCAAAATCTAGATCCTCCTTGTTCTCTTATATTGGTCCTCCCTCCTTCGTGGCTTCCTTCCCTTAAAAAGGAGTGGAGTACTTCAGCAAGAGCGGCAATCACACAGAGCCACAAAGAAGATGGTGTTCTACCTCCATATCAACACTCGTCTGTTAAGTTTGGATCATTAGTGGCATCCCACTATGGCGTTCTTGTAGGTTTGAATGCATGATGGAATTTTTCGCGGCACTCTATATTCTTTTCTTGGGAAATCTGTTTTGACACATTAGTTTATATACACCCATTACACAAAAATCACATTTAAAAATGTCAAAAGGTCCAAATTTTTTGGTGCACATCGGGACATTATATGTCGGCACACAGGAGCCTTGGCCTGGGGCGTGGCAGCCAATTCCTTTATAAAATCTAGACACTGTAGCACTATTCTTCACTATTTATGACTACAGCTTGAGCATTGGCCTGGGGCTTCGGGTGATCCTGGCTACGCTACTGTGGGCACACCAAGTTTCGTGAAGATAATGACGTTTTCTGTGTCCTGTGAGTAAAAATAAATTTCGATGTTTGAAAATGACTTTTTACGAGATTTTTGTTGTCCTTTTTAGCTAAATAAAAAGACAAATTCGAGTGCACAAATTCTGACGCTCCAGCCAGCCTCGTGCACGAATCTACTACTCATTCCGTTCCAAATTAGATGACTTCTATTTGTCCACATACGGATGTATTTAGACATGTTATAAGTATAGATACATCCACATGTTTACGAACGGAAAGTCATCTAATTTAGAACGGAGGGAGTAGCTGAGAACAATGATACAACAACGCGCTGAAATAGAACCACAATACATGTGCTTCGCTCGGCGCGGATCGTGAACGAGGCAGTATTGGCCGTTGGTGTCATGCATCAACGGAGGCAGCTCACGTGAGTGACACCAATTCAGCTAGACGATGTACAGTACTTGCTCCACCCGCAACTCCGCGAGCGCCGCGCGCGGTGTCTGATCCACCGACGGACGGGCCCCACCCTCCTCCTGGTTCGTCTCCCTCCGTCCGACTCCTCCCCGTAATAGTTGGACAGCAGCGCCCACACAGACACTGCCATCTCACCCCGGGCATAAAAAACCGAAACCGAAGACCGAAACCGAAATAACCGGGACCGAAACCGAAATACCCGGTAATTCGGTCTTCGGTCATCTCTTCGGTCCTGGGTGCGCGATGACCGAAATAACTACGGGCTGTTCGGTCCTTGCTGCTGGTAGACCGAACTGACCGGAACAACCGAAGAAAAGCTCTGCTGCAAAAGAGTCGGAGTATATCCCAGTCCTAGGTCCCCATCGCGGCCTGCTCAGTTCCATTGGTGACCTAGCTGTAGCTCGCCTCCACGCATAGCAGAACAAGGACGGGCACCGCGCTGCCAGGACATCTCCCCTAGTCGCCGGCCGACTCGCCGCCGCGCCGCAGAGCAGGAACGGTCAACCTCGCCTCGCCTCGCTCCATCTCCGTCCCGGCCGCATCTGAGCATCTCCGACGCGAGCTGCCGCCGCGCCGCCACATCTCTGACTCGGCCGCCGGCGCATCTGCGACTCGGGCTGCCGGCACATCTCCGTGCCCGCCACCACCAAGCAGCCGGCGCAGCTCCTGGCACATCTCCGTCTCGCCACTGCCAGGCCGCCGGCGCATTTCCGATTCGCTGCTACCACATCTCCGTTCGATTCTTCTTCTTCTACTGTCCGGCTGTACGCATGTACCTTCCAATTTAATATATGCTTGTGCTTCCATTTGTGTGCTTCCATTCCGTACGAGTGTAGTTGTGCAGCCGATTGTGTTCTGCCAATTGTGTTGTATACTTTCTTCCAGTTTAATAAATGGCTCAAATGATCATCGTTTTGTGCCCCCAAATTTTGTAAACTTGTGCTGCTATTTCGTCTATTTGGTCTATTTGGTCATGACCGAAGACCGGACCGAAAAGACCGAAGACCGAATACAGAAAAACCGAAAAGACCGAAGGTAATTCGGGTAGCGTTTCTAGATGACCGAAATTTTGGATGACCGAAAAGACCGGACCGAGCAAACCGAACAGACCGAACGCCCGGGCTGATGCCATCCATCACAGTCTGCCAAGATCTCTCCCTCCACCGGACCTCCCAATAAAAACCCTCCCTCGAAAAACTGTGCTCATCCCTCTCCTGTCCGGGTCACCACCGCCAGCGCCAGTCGCTCTCCCTCTCGCGCGAGCTCGGCGGGTCGGCAGGCGGAGATGCGACCGCCTCGCCTCCGCCCTGCCCATTCAAGACCTTCATCCCGCTCCCGCCTCCACCACTGACCCACTGCCCGCCCGCGGCGCCAGAGGGATGGCCGCGTGTGCCAGGGGCCTCGTGCCGCCGCCGCCGTTCGATCTGACACCCAGGCGGACCGGACAGGTGCCCTGGCCGCCGCGCCCCGCGCGTGGCGCGATCCGCTGCCGCTCCTACGCCCGCCAGGAGCCGCGGAGGCTGCTCTCCCCGGAGCGCGCCGAGGAGAGACGCGCCGACGGGAACAACTCCCCCGCCGCCGCTGCCGCCGCCCGGGGACGGCGCCGCGTCGGCCTCACCCTTGCGCCTTCATCGCTCCCGTTCCCGTCCTCCCGGTACGTGCGCGCCGTCCTCCCTGTACAATTTATCCCTCCCAGGCTGCATTTTGCCACCTGCAAAAATCATGACTTTTTTCAATATAAAACGCAAAGCTTTTGCCTTTGTTTAAAAAAAAAATCATGGCTTTTGTTGTTTATTCCAACATGTGCATTTTTATACAGTTAACGTGCCGATGCTGCAGACAGAAGCTTCATCTATTCATAATTTCATATCCTACTAACACTGAACATTTGAATAGGGAAACATACATCCTGATACAGGATTCTCATTATACAGTTAACAACGTGCCGATGCTGCGGACAGAAACTTCATCTATACATATACTACTAACACTGAACATTTGAATAGCGAACCATACATTCTGATACAGATTTCTCTTTTGTTTACTAGTATAGTTCTAGAAGGCAGCAGCCGAAGCAGCACGATTTCTACCCGCGGTGCACGACGCCGAGAGGGCCGGCTCCCCAGTCCCGCGACACCCGCCCAAGAGAGGTGGGTTCCTTTCTCAACACTTTCAGTATTGGGAGAAATGCCTGCCTGTCTACTCCTAAGTGAAATGCCCCCACTTGTAGTAGTCATTCTACCGTGCTAAGGAAATGCGTGTGTTTCTTTGGCGCCTGCCTTATAGACACTGGTATTGCTAGTGAGAAGGAGTGGGGGATCAACCTGCTGGATGAGGCGGTCAAGGAGTCAGGCACGAATGAAGACGGGAGCACCTGGTACAGGGAGAGCGGCGAGGATCTCGGCGAGAACGGGTACCGGTGTCGCTGGGCTAGGATGGGGGGACAGACGCAGGATGGCTCCACTGAATGGAAAGAGACCGTATGTTCTCGCTCGCTGCTTTACTGATTATGAAATATCGTATTCTGGGTTTTGCTAATGTATGTTCTTGTTTTTTCTTACCCTTATCTGCTTGGTATATATCGGTGCTTAAAATTGGCATTTCATTCAAGTGTAAAATGTTTTCTGCTTAAAAAAAAGCTGTTGCTCATGCTCAAGCTTGCATGTTTAGCACAGATAGCCGATCATTCTCTGACATCGATAAGTTTTTAACTAGTCCTTAGGAGCTTATGAGTTTCATAATCATGTGCATTGATGGTTTATGTAACAATTCTATATGTATCTATTCTATGTGGCAGTGGTGGGAGAAAAGTGATTGGACTGGATATAAAGAGCTAGGTATGCAATTACTCTTTCTGGTAACACAACTTTGCTTCAAAAATTTGTAGTGATACATGCAGATTTATTGGTGTGAAAGTAACACAGGATCTGCTCTATGTAGCTATGTTGATTGGCCTTAATTTTAACCCTTATACATTTGTTGTCATTATGTGTTGATCTTTCATTACAATTCAAACACATTAGGCGCAGAGAAATCTGGGAAGAATGCTGAGGGCGACTCTTGGTGGGAAAAGTGGAAAGAAGTTCTGCACCAAGACGAATGGAGGTGAATTAGCTGACCTGCAAATCCAGTCCCTTGCTTAAGTAATGAAAGAAAACAGTTCCATATTTAAATATTTTTCTACAATTGTAACTACAACGTTCCGTGTTGCTCATTGCTGATGGAAAGCTAATTTTGAAAAATGTTACCAAGACCATAGCTGTACTTGCTATATGCGGACATAGAACCTAAGACAGTTTCGACAAGGGTAAGCAATATGCTCATCTGTGGCGTCAAATGTCATCAATAAAAAATTATAACAAGCACACGGGTCAGGTGTAGCTTTTGGTGTAGTGTCTGTGGCATTGATAACTCTAGCACTACTACAAATCACTATTTGTAGCATTTCTAACAGTACTAACTATGGGAAGAACATTGAAAATAAGTAATGACCATTTTATACATAAATATGAATTTTCTGCCGAGATACCTATATCATAGTTTAAATCTTTAAATTGTGTAACACAGCAATCTTGCGAGAATTGAGAGGAGCGCAGAGAAGCAAGCTAAATCAGGGGCAGAAAATGCTGGGTGGTATGAAAAATGGTGAGAGTCACATCTTTTTGTTTAGATTGGTTAAAGTCTGCTGCAAATTATTTGCTTCAACCGTTATTTTTTTCTCCAAGGTGGGAGAAATATGATGCCAAGGGATGGACAGAAAAAGGTGCACATAAATATGGAAGGTTGAATGAGCAGTCCTGGTGGGAGAAGTGGGGTGAACATTATGATGGCCGTGGCTCTGTATTGAAATGGTGAGCCTCTTAAGCTTCAACTATATTTCTATAGAAGAAACACCTTCGCACCTGGTTTCACTGAGTTATCTGAGTACATGCATGCTGTGATTTACCATGGTACACTGTATATTTAACACCGTTGCAATGAATCGATGCTATTACAGGACAGATAAGTGGGCAGAGACAGACTTAGGCACCAGATGGGGAGACAAATGGGAAGAAAAATTCTTTTCCGGAATTGGTTCACGACAAGGGGAGACATGGCATGCATCTCCTGGCGGTGACCGTAAGTTTCATCACGATTAATAACATATATGCATATTTTACTGATAGAATTGTACTCTTCTGGATGATAGTCATTAGTAAAATATTAATTGTGAAAAAAATATTCATTGTATTAATTCTGGATGCTTGTCATAACGATATGCCTTGTAATTTACACCTATATCCTTCGTTCTTGACTATAGAAAGTTTTTTCTTTGAAAAATGCAACACCCTATTTACTTTGGCTAATCATGCATGATTTCTCATTCCCTTTGACATACACAGTGGCCCTTGGCTCACTACTTTAATGGTGACACAGAAATACTTCCTGAACATTCCTAGACGAACCGATTTTGTTATAATAACTTGCACAAAATGCAAAACATTGTGCTTCTTGCATTGATAGATAAAAAACATAATGTACAAGCCTAAAATCTGTCCAAACCAACTGCAAACAAACAGCCTACTGTACAAAAAATTAGGCCAAATCCAAGCTGCAGTTTCTTCCAAATTTTTTATAAATTTATCATTTGCCAGATAATTATACTTTATGATTGTTGTCCACTGTTCACCAATTAGTTCCCTAAAAATGTATGGGCAGCCACGTATGTGGGTGTTGTTGTGTGTTACTGGATAAGATGCTAGGCTGCTAGCTGTCTATGCAAACACATGTTTAATAGCATTTAGTGCCCATGCTTATTTGTAGTGACTTTTGTTATTGTCCAAAAAATTGTGTCCACATCAGAAGTAGCACTAACTACCTGAGTATCCAGCGGTTGGCGCATATGTTACCAAATGAGATTCCTTAATACTGTAAAGTATTAACTAGAAATGTAGTATATGCTGAATTTCTTCCTTAGAAGTTCGATGCTCAGCTTATATTACAAAATCTTGATAGCCAGCTAATTGAAATGGTTTGAAACTTTCAGGCTGGTCAAGGACTTGGGGAGAAGAGCACTTCGGTAATGGGTATGTGTCAGTGTGCGATCATGATGGTGTTATATCACTTGCTATTAAGATATGAACTGGTACAATCGGTTCTAGCAAACATAAATAATATAATACTCCTTGTCCTGTGATTAGTTATCCTGTCACTATCAGTGGATCACGAGTGAACTCTGTGTCGTACTGCAGGAAAGTTCACAAATACGGGAAGAGCACGACCGGGGAGAGCTGGGATTTAGTTGTTGACGAGGAGACACACTACGAGTAAGAATTATATTTGCTTGGAAGCTTTTCACCAACTCCAGAATTTTTTTCGATAAGATGAGTAGTAAAATTATCCTGGGTGGGTTGAATCTCATATAGTTTTGTGCGTTTTGTGTACCAGGGCGGAGCCTCACTACGGGTGGGCCGACGTCGTCGGAGATTCGTCGCAGCTGCTGTCGATACAGCCGTCGAGAGGCCACCCGGAGTGTTCCCGACCATCGACTTCAGCTCTTCGCCCCGGCGCACGGACGAGCCGCCCGGCATGATGTCCATGGAGTGAGTTGTAGGCCGTTACAAGCAGAGCAGGAAGTTTCTGCCCAGGCTCCCGGTTTTGAGCATTCTTTGTAGAGAAAAAAAAAGGGGATCGAAAGCGCGATCTCGCTTCCAAATTGGTCCATTGATTGTTTCCCGTGTTGGTGCTAGTGTTTTATTACCAGTTGTAGTAACTCTGTTCTGATAAACTAGGCGAAATAATCAACAGCTAGCGATTAAATTTAGAGGTGCTGAATGTGAATCTGCGTGCGTGAATTTGTTTGTATAGTGGTGGGATTTTCAGTAAACATTGGGGTTAGGCCGATGCTGTGTCGTTATCGCAGCAAGAGAGGAGAAAGGTAGCCGTGGCACTTGTAAGGCGTTCGAGCCTTAGCTGATGATGTGGACGGCAGTGGTTGTCCGGCGTGGAGACGTCGAGCTCAGGGCGTTCCCGTTTTGAACATTCTCCGGGCAGATGGCCTTGGCCGCCAGCCCGGTGTTCAAACTTCCAAGTTCACATTGACCTGTTTTTCATATAGCATGGCATTCTGGCTGGCAAAAGTGTCAAAATCATTTCCCTGAGTGCTTGTTTCAGTTGTTCGTGAGCGTGGAAGTCTAGCTCCTCTTCCTACGTCGCACGCATTTTGGTCGCAAAACCCCTGTGGCACGCTGGAGCGGCAGGAAATTGTGGAACCGAACAAACACAGGTAGCAGCAAATATGATGAGATTTGTTGCATTGTTCACATATCTCCATCTTGTTTGCACATGACATGGATGATCGAATTTGCATAATTTTTGTTCGGAAAATATAGATTTCTCACATCTTGTAGCATGTGAGAGTTAGGCGGCAAACCTTATCATTGTCTTTGATTCATTTTTCACAAAAAATCGAATAAATGGTCCCACCTCCACACTACACGTGTACAAGTCAACCATTTAAGCCCGGCTGCAGTGAGCTGCCGAGCATCATCCTCCACCCGCGTCAACTCTCCAGTCAAACGCTCCAACAGCTCGCATTCCCACCTCCACGCTCAGCAGCCACCATGCCGCTGCCGTCGCCGCCCGCCCGGCTGGCCGTCCCGGCCGCCGCCCTCGTCCTCCTCTTCCTCGCCGCCACAGCCTCCGCGGCCAACTTCACCTGCTCCGCGCCGTCGGGCACAACCTGCCAGTCGGCCATCGGCTACCGCGTCCGCAACGCCACCACCTACGGCGCGCTCGCCTCCCGCTTCAGCACCACCACCCTCGCGGGCCTCCTCGGCGCCAACAACCTCTCGCCCACCACCCCGTCTTCCACCCGCGTCGCCGCCAACGCCACCGTCCGTATCCCCTTCCGCTGCCTTTGCGCCGGCAACGGCGTCGGCCAGTCGGACCACGCCCCCGTCTACACCGTCGTGCCGCAGGACGGGCTCGACGCCATCGCGCGCACCGTGTACGACGGCTTCGTCACCTACCAGGAGATCGCCACCGCCAACAAAATCCCCAACCCCAGCCTCATTCTGGTCGGCCAGAAGCTCTGGATCCCGCTGCCCTGCAGCTGCGACGGCTCCGACGTCATGCACTTCGCCCACATCGTCGGTGGCGGGGAGACCACCTCGGGCATCGCCGCCACGTTCGGAGTGTCCGAGTCCACGCTGCTGAGCATCAACAAAATCACCGACCCCAAGACCCTCCAGAAGGACCAAATTCTTGATGTCCCGCTCCCTGGTAAGCGCTTCTGCTCTGTTCTGTTCTTCTAAGTTCTACACATACTACAAGTGCTTCAGTTGATGCGTGCAGTTTATTGATTGGTAGTAAAACATGAAACTGTAATTGTTCTTGCAATCCAATCTTGTGAGTTCTGAACTCAGATTCATGTTTGTGCTGAAGCTTGCCAGTGACTAGTAGTACAGTACAAGCACGCAAGTTTGGCTTACAGTAGGATAAAGTAATTGTAGTCAACTGCATGCTGAACTGGGGAAATATCAGTTCTGTTTACCCTATTGAGCTTAGGTGTTACTGTTATAGTTCTGATTAAGAAACCGAGAATGAGATTCAGATAAACTATAATCGAAAATGCAGTTCTCTGCCAAGTACTAAGTTTGTGTCGATGCTTTTCAGTTGACTAGTGCCAGTCATAAACTAACCAGTTAATTATAGACAGCCACATGCATGAACTAGGACAGAGGAAACTGGCAAATAGATATGTTTATTTATTTTTAGTTTTCCCTATGGAACTTAGGAATTGGTTCTTATTTAATATGATAATCCAGAGTACAGTTCTGCTGAGTTAGACTAGACACAATGGTAGTATCATAAGTGGTATCATGTATGTCATGTTAGAAAAAACCTGATGTGTCACTGCAATTAATGAAGAGAGAGATGATAGTGGTATCATAGGTAGATACTGTAACATAACGGATTCCAATGCAATATGAGTCTACAACCTAATAAATGCAGTATTATATGATATCACAAATATGTTACTACCCATTGTGGAGTTAATAACATAGACTAGTATCATATATATGATACTAGTATATGATACTCCCCATTGTGAGTAGTCTTATCGAGAGATTCTGGTAGTTAGTATATTGCTTGGGTTTAGTGCGTTTCTTGGTAGAAATAAGAGTCTAGTGCGACACCTTTTCAATGAACTTAAGCCATTGTCCCCTCGGGTGGAGCTTTATTCGAGATATTTGACGATGACTCGGGGAGTTGCACATGATGCATCCACTCTGAACGCGGAAGCTTTTTTTTAGAAACGTCACTATATGTCCAACCTATGTGCCAGGGCAGAAAACTAATAAATTGCAACCGTTTAATTGTTCCGGAAAAATGCATATGAGGTAAAATCTGTGGAAGAAAATAAGTTTCGAAGCTTGAATTGGTGCCCTACTGACTTGTTTAATTGGTTGTTAGCTGTTGCTGTCTCCGGGCAAGCTAACTCTTGACTTTTTGGTCTCAAACTATGAACATACTACTAATCCACAAAGTTGACTGTGACTGGACTGCTCACGCATTTTTTAATATCATAGATGGATTCTTTTGACTACTATTCATTTTTGTTCATAAACAATTGCCTCATATACGAAATGCTATTCTGAATCTGGTATTAACTGCTTGTGGAATTTTGGTATACTCAGTTTGCAGTTCATCGATCAGCAACACCTCACTTGATCATGATCTGCGCCTTCCGAACGGCACTTACGCGCTCACCGCGCAAGACTGCATCGAGTGCAGCTGCAGTTCAACTACATACCAGTAGGCAACTAAGCTACCCTGCCTCCATACATTGTCAGCTGTTTCCCAATCAGTGACCAGGAGAATAATCATTTCATTGTGATGTGACGATCAGGTTAAATTGCACCTCGGTTCAAGGCAAGAAGGGGTGCCCGGCAGCGCCTCCGTGCTGCGGAGGGCTGAAGCTTGGGGAAACGAGCGGCGCTGGTTGTGGATCCTCGACGTGCACCTACAGTGGGTTTTCCAACAGCTCATCACTCAGCATACAGACCACTCTTCTCAACCAGACAACAACAGCATGCCAGAGTAAGTGTAACCTGTAAACTTACAGATCCCTCTGAGGCCCTCGGTGGATGTGTTTATCTGATTCAGAAATGTGATGGTCTCTAATTGGTTGTATTGCAGAGGGAGGATCTGATAGGTCACGGTTCGCGGGGTCCATGTGGAGGATGTCTGCTATCTCCTTCCACATGGTGTTGATCATGGTCTGCTTCCTTTGATGTTGAAGACGACAACTGGTATAGATATATCTTTGAGAAAACTACCGATAGTATATTAATTTGTCGATCGATGTGATTGTTGTTGTGAAGCTTATCAAGCATTTCATTTTGACTATTCTTCTAGAGAATGACTGGCACTTGGTATAGCTGCCTGAATAAAGCAATGATACACGTATGTGTTTTCAGTTTTGCGTCTGGAAATGAATTCTGCTTACTGAATAGTACTCACATAACTTTGGGAGTTGTTTTAGTTACAATCGTTTCATTAACACGTTGCGCCTTGTTGATCGTATTAATGTATTACATATACAAATCAAGCTTTACATACTTTCAGTATGCTGCTGATGAACGAATGCTTCACAAGCAACCAGCAGATACCAAACATAGTACAAACCACAAGTCCGCAATGATATACAAGATCACAAATTCAATAATAACAGATAGGGCCCGGGTTATGACTGTTAGATGTATAGATTAGTGTTCATGTTTACTGTTCATCACACTTGTATAAGTACTGGCCTTTGGCCCCCTGGAAATATAGTTGCTCATTCTGTGACATGGTATCAGAGCTCCCAGGTTTTGCTCTCCTCTCTCCCTCCCGCACGTAGCCCCGAGCAACTCCGTGCGTGCTGCCACCGTCACCGGCCTGCCGTGCCACCGCTGCCGTTGTCTTGCTGTGCTGCCACCGCCGCCGTCGTCTTGCCGTGCTGCCGCCGTAGGTCATCTTCTTCTTCCTCCTCTTGCTGTGCTGCCGCCGTCGTCTTGAGGAGAAAAAGCTCGAAATCGAGCTTGTGAGGCCGTCGGCGTTGCTGCTCTTCTCTGCTCTGCCTCCGCACCGTCGCCGGCCGCCCTCCGGCCGCTCCTCCGACCGCCCCGTCGCGGCCGCCGCCTCTCTTCTCTGTCGCGGCCTGCCGCCGCACGTCGCGGCCGCTGCCGCCTCCGCCGGCCGCCCGCCGGCCGCCCTCTGGCCGCCCTCTGGCCGCCCGCCGGCTGCTCCTCCGGCAGCCCTCTGGCCGTCCTCCGGCTGCTCCCTAGTTCGGCTGGTGCTTCCCGTGGCTTTGTGTCGTCTGCTCCACCGCTGCTACCCACTCCTTCAGGGGGGTGGGCGGGCATCCTCCTTCGTACTATCCGCGTCCTACTGCCTCGAACTTTTCGGTTGAGGATATCTCCTTCCTTATACTTCCCGACATATCTCCCTCCGTGCCTCATGTTCCTCCTCCACCTCCACCTCCGCCGAGTCCCACTGTTCCCGATACACCGCCGACACCATCCTCTTCTCCTCCCTCGCCACCTCCCTCTCCAGTGCATCCTACCCTCTCTCCCTTTCCTCTCCACTACACTCGTCGGCCGCGTGTTGACAATGATCCCTCCGACCTGCCTTCTACTTCCGGCGCGCCACCTTCCCCGTGTACACAGGTTCATAACCTTCGTTCTCGGACCTTATTACGGTCTCCTGATCGCTATTCTCCTTCCCAGTACAGTCTTTCTGCTGTTGCTGAGCCCACTTCCTACCGTGATGCCATGGCTCAGCTTGAATGGCAGCTTGCGATGGCTGAGGAGATTGCTGCCCTTGAGCGCACTGGCACGTGGGATCTGGTTTCTCCTCCACCTGGTGTTCGTCCCATCACATGCAAGTGGGTCTATAAGATCAAGACTCGCTCCGATGGTTCTCTTGAGCGCTACAAAGCTCGTATTGTGGCTCGTGGCTTTCAGCAAGAGCAGGGACGCGATTATGATGAGACATTCGCTCCCGTAGCCCACATGACCACTGTCCGCACTCTTCTCGCTGTGGCTTCTGTTCGTAATTGGTCTGTGTCTCAGCTTGATGTCCAGAACGCCTTTCTCAATGGAGAGCTGCGTGAGGAGGTTTACATGCAGCCACCACCGGGGTACTCTGTCCCTGATGGTATGGTCTGCCGTCTTCGGCGCTCTCTCTATGGCCTTAAGCAAGCCCCTCGCGCCTGGTTTGAGCGTTTCGCCTCTGTGGTGACTGCCGCTGGTTTCTCGCCTAGCGACCATGACCCCGCGTTGTTTGTCCACACCTCACCTCGTGGTCGGACGCTCCTCCTCTTATATGTTGATGACATGATCATTACTGGCGACGACTCTGAGTATATTACCTTTGTCAAGGCCCGCCTTCGTGAGCAGTTCCTGATGTCTGATCTTGGTCCACTTCGCTATTTTCTCGGGATTGAGGTTTCTTCGACTTCTGATGGCTTCTTCATCTCCCAAGAAAAATATATTCAGGATCTTCTTGCTCGCGCTGCTCTTGGTGATGAGCGCACTGCTGAGACTCCTATGGAGCTCAATATTCAGCTTCGTGCTACTGATGGTGATCCCCTCACAGACCCCACTCGCTATCGCCATCTTGTTGGGAGTCTTGTCTATCTAGCTGTCACGCGTCCAGATATTTCATATCCTGTCCACATTCTGAGTCAGTTTGTTTCAGCTCCCAGCTTTGTCCACTATAGTCACCTTCTCCGTGTTCTACGATATCTTCGTGGCACGATCTCTCGCCGTCTTTTCTTTCCTCGCTCCAGCTCTCTCCAGCTCCAGGCCTACTCTGATGCTACGTGGGCTAGTGATCCTTCTGATCGTCGCTCGCTGTCAGCCTATTGTGTATTTCTTGGAGGATCCCTCATTGCCTGGAAGACGAAGAAACAGACTGCCGTTTCCCGCTCCAGTGCAGAGGCTGAATTGAGAGCGATGGCCATGTTGACGGCCGAGGTGACTTGGTTGCAATGGTTACTCGAGGATTTTGGTGTTTCTGCAGCTGCACCGACTCCTCTATTGTCTGACAGTACAGGCGCCATCAGCATTGCGCGTGATCCGGTGAAGCATGAACTCACCAAGCATATCGGTGTAGATGCCTCCTTTGTGCGTGCTGCTGTGCAGGACCAGCTTCTTGCTCTTCACTATGTGCCCTCTGAGTTACAGTTGGCGGACTTCTTCACGAAGGCACAGACTCGAGCGCAGCATGCGTTCTTTCTCTCCAAACTCAGTGTTGCTGACCCACCATGAGTTTGAGGGGGGGTGTTAGATGTATAGATTACTGTTCATGTTACTGTTCATCACACCTGTATAAGTACTGGCCTTTGGCCCCCTGGAAATATAGTTGCTCATTCTGTGACAATGACCAGCATAGGTTCTAGCTCTGGTATTCCTCTGGAACAAAGAAGACAACTCCTCTCTGGTTCTGGGCTTCTTCCTAGGGGATGAAGAAGGCTCCTCTGATAGAATCTTTGCAAACTCGCCGTTTTCGTCCTCAAAGTATAAGAAATCGGACTCGAGCATTCCACGTAGATCAGCGCCCCACTGATAGGGCACAGGAAAGCCAGGCTGACCGTTGCCCGTGTAGTACACATGCTCATCAGAAGATGGATGTGCAATCCTACATGATTTATGGTCGCAAACGTAGCAGCGAGTTGTTCACAAAACAAAAATCAAGAGGCAAACACATGAGAGGGCTAAAAACATGGTACACACATGTAATTTTTTTAAACAATCAAACTGTTCAAGTGATACTTAATTCAAGAGTTAAGACCAAACATCATGGTTCAACCAGAAATCCAGAAAAAGTACCTTGTTTTAACTATGACATTTAGAAGTGAGTAACTATATGTAGAGAACCACAACGTTTAGAAATAACTATTTCTCGTCTTAGTGCGACATAGGTGTTTTTTTTGAAGCTGTCACCGGGGGGGGGGGGGGGGGAGAGAGAGAATCCCCACCTGAATTTTTACTCCAAAACACAGAAGTTACATATTACAGATGGTGAGATGGTCACGCCACAGGTCGGCGGCCTCTCTAGTTTCCGTCGTGCGAAAACGGTGAGACCAAAGAGAAGAGTGAGGTCTTGGATGATGTTACTAATTGTCACAGTAAAAGTTTGGTCTATCTTTCTAAAGACCATAGCATTACGGGCGTCCCAAATTTTCCATAATATTATCAACAGAACAGAATCCCAAACATTGCGCGGTAGTCCGGACGGCGAGGGAGAGTCCCATATGGAGTCGAACTACTGCGCTGTATGTGTGATCCCCAAAGGCTGCCAAATAAGAGCCGCGCATGGGCAGGTGAAGGAAGAGGTGGGCAGGTGGCTCCTGTCTTCTATCAGTGCTCGACATCTTGGGCAGTTGGTGTAATCCATAATGTTTTTGTGGTGCAGATTTGCCCGAGTATTGATTCTATCCAATAGGAGAAGCCATCCAAACACCTTTACCTTGGCCGGGACTTTAGAGTTCCAGACACGTTCAGCATCCGTGTCTTGCAATGCAGTTTGCATTGAGCGGTAGGCTCCCTTCTTGGAGAAGACGGAGCCATCCAATCAGGCTCGTCCGATGGCGTTATCCCCTGCAAGAGCTGCAAGAGAAGAGCAAGCTGGTTTGTGGCAGCATTGGTTAGCCGATTAGGAGGCCCATTTCGACCCCATTTTGCAGAACATCCACAACGAGATCGTTTTGTTTTATGTGGTGTGAGTAGAGGGCAGGAAAAACATCAGCTAATGGTTCCTGAAGCAACCATCTATCGTGCCAAATGAAAATGGAAGTACCGCTGCCAAGCGTGCATCGAGTCATCATAGAAAGCATGGGCATATATTTGGCAATAATTTTTCCAAAGTACGAAATTTTGGTACAGTGGTTTGAGAAGGGAGAATGGTGAATAAGCCAATCCTTCCAAGGGGTGTTGGTAGCGTGTAGGAATTTGTAGCAAAGTTTCAAAAGCAAGCAAACATTCTGTGCATTTAAATTTTTGACTCCTAGACCCCTACTTCCTTGGGAGTACAGGCCTTGTCCCACGCCACTAGGCATGGAGCCCCTGAGCACGTGTTGTCGGCAGCCCAAAAGAAAGCCCTACGCTTACTGTCAATAGCCTGGATGATCGAGATTGGAATAGCAAGGGAGGACATGAAATGCGTCGGAAGGCTGTCTAGCATGGATGCAAGTAGAACCAGTCTTCTGCCCTTGGAGAGGAGAGAAGCTCTCCATCCATAAAGGTACTTATCTATATTATCGATGATCGGTTGGAAGGCGGATGGGGGAAGTTTCTTATCTGATAAGGGGAGCCCAAGGTAGGTTTGAGGGAAAGTGGAAGTTGTGGTGCCGAGAGTGTTGGAGATCGAGTTGGCTTCGCTGTTCGTGATACTAATAGGGATGAAAGTTGTTTTGTTGAAATTGATCTGCAGTCCCGTCGTTTGGGCGAAGTCATCGAGAATGCGTTTGAGATTGGCTGCTGCGGTGGGAGTGGCTCGGATCATAATCAAGGTACCGTAAGCATACTGAAGCACCGGTCATGGAATATCGTCACAAAGGGGGTGGGCAAGGTCTCCATGGGAGCAGGCGCTGATAATGAGTTGCTGAAGAACATCCGCAAAAGTGATGAAAAGATATGGGGACAGAGGGTCGCCTTGACGTAGACCTTTTTTACCGTTGATCCATGGCCCGGGGATGTCGTTGACAAGGACAGCTGTCATGCCTGAGCGCAGGAGCATGTCAACCCAAGCCACAAAACGAGGGGGGAAACCGCGGTGGCTGAGGATTTTAATAAGCGACTTCCAACTGACCGAGTCGAAGGCTTTGCGGAAATCTAATTTTATTACAATGGTGGGTGCTTTGCGGCGGTGACAACAATTGAGGAGGTCTGCTGCAAACACGAAGTTCTCAGCAATGCCCCTCCCCGAGATAAAACCGGTCTGACTAGGGCTGACAAGAGAGTAGATAGATCGTTGTAGTCTGTTTGTGAGAAGGCGAGAGATAGCTTTGATGGGGCAATTTTGAAGAGCAATCGGTCTGAAGGCGTCGGCAGTACGAGCGTCATTGTTTTGGGGTAGAAGGACCATATAGGAACGGTTCAAGCTCTGGAGATCAATGTCAAGGGAGTGGAATTTTTGGAAAAGATCATGGACCTTCGATTTGACGAGGGGCCAAAATTTGCGATAGAAAGCTGGTCCGAAGCCGTCGGGTCCCGGACTTGCATGCATATTCATACCAAGTACCGCATCTGAGATTTCATCATGCGAGAAAGGCGCATCGAGGTGATAAAGAGTGGTCGAGTTAGAGGGATAAATAGAGGACAGACTGAAATTCCAGACGGAGGACTGCTGTGTTCCAAGCAGATTAGAATAGAAGGTGGTTAGTACTTGAGTTTTTTGCATGAGAGTTCTTTTTTCAGTCTGGAAATTAAAAAATGGCTCTTTGTTTCAGTCTGAATATAAAAGAAGTAACTATGTGGTAATGAACACATCCTGCGCATATTCCCCAATGATATCTATACTTTTGATGAAAGTACAGTCTTCTACGCGTTTTTTGATGATGCAGTGTTTTTCTTTGATTTCTGCACAAAGTTCAGATTTTAGTACTTGCTGTATATCCTTATCCTAGCTAGTACTGCATATGTAAAGAAAGAGCCTAATTAAAGTACAAGTAAAAGTTACTTCTTTCCTATCAAATGTTAGGGCTCAAGGAAATAAGCAGTCATATCTTTTGGATGTTCAATGAGTGAATAATTTTGGGTATAAATGTGTCTCTTGGGTCTCTATTTCCGAAATCAATTGTTTTGGACACAAGATTTACATGCTTCTTTTTTTATGCACAAATTTTTTCAAGACCTTTCTTTCTGTGAACTTATTGGTACATTAACTTCCAAGGGTGTGATAAAATCTAGCAGAACGTAACTCAAACAACATTTAACATAACCATGCACCATATACTTGCTAAAAGAAGTTCAATGGCTAATGCTGATGAGGGCTTACTGGAATAGGCATCGAAGGAATCTCCCACAGGGCAGCAGAAAGGCACATTCATTGTAGGATCATCAATGTTCCCGAATTCGGTAAAGAAGAGTGCCCACGATCTGGTAGAATCATCTGGGACATCCGCGTTCCGCGGTGCTCGCGAGAAAGTTTACATGGTTGCAGGTTTTGGGGCCGTATCTGAATGTCGTCATTCCACAAACAATACCAAGCTTGTATATGTGCCCCTGAAGCAATATATATATAAATGAGGTGGACAGTTAACCAGGCTTGCATATAAGGGCAACCGACAGTTAACTAGGCTTGCATATAAGGGCAACCGACAGTTAACGGTTATTTGTTAATTTACAGGTCAAAAGTATTTGGTGGTAGTACCTCATTGCGGCCATAGTCGAGTAGCAGATATTCCAACTTTGTGCGGACATAATCCTGCTGCGACGTGATGGTCGACCTCTTATCGGACAGTATATCCAAGTCATATTCGTCTAGGAGTTCATGAGCCATTCTTTGCACCGTTGTTGCTGCTGCAGAGCATGCAGTTTCCTTGGTCACCATCTTCTTTAGTCGCTCCAAAGTATCATCAGAGAGAACATAGCCCGGGCCTTTGTCGTCAGATAAAAGGGAGTGCAGGCGATCAAGTTCACCCGGGATCAACGAACTGAGAAAATTCACAAAGGCAACAGGCTGCGGGTGTTTGGCAACCCTGAGCCCTGCAACATCCCCGTGCGGCAGAAGCTAAGTTCTTCCCTGAGCCCTGCAACATGTATGAGAGGTTGAAGCGATGTTCACAGAGCATCAGCACGGCCTGTTGCTCCGAGACGGAGTAGGTGTGGCGGACGAAGGCAACTAAGCCGTCGAGCGAACGAGACTCGACACGGTACATGGAGCGAGCGTCGAGGATGTCGGCTGGTCCAATCTTGCTGGAGACATCGTCTGAGAGCGGGAAGACGGCGTCGTACCAGACAGAGTTGAGTATGATGTTTGACACGGGGTCCTCCAGGGGGGCGTAGCAGTGTCCGGCTGCCAGGACAGCACGAACGAGGTGGTGCTCGCGTAACACGTGGCTGGGCAGCATGCCGAGCGCGTCGATGTAGAAGCCGTGCACGGTGTCGAGAAGAGACATCTTCAGGAGCGGGAGGAAGTCGGGGTTCTCCCGCCAGGAGCTGATCACTCTGCTGTTCACAATGGAGGAGAATCTCTCTGAGGCTAACAATTCAGTTGAGAGATGGACATCGTCGTCGGTGTAGTCATTGCTCGGACAGGTTGAGATGAATGTCGTGGTGGTGACGAGGTCTTTCGATATGGTGGTTGTGGCGAAGAGGTCTTTTCTGACCATGGTGATTGTGGTGATGTTCCCACTGCCGTCCAGGTAAGTGCCAGGATACGGGGCAGGGGTTGGCGGCGGCGGCCATGACCGGCGCAGCAGGTCGCAGATTTTGTAGACGCAATCTGCACTGAGGTGTTTTCCTCCGCGCAAATCTTCCAGGACAGGGTCGAGGAGGTGACGAGGGTACCTCCACGTCATGAGCCGCACGATGTCGTCGGCGTTGGAGCACACTCCATGGTCCAAGGCCTTCTGTAGAGCGGTCTTGGTCCTGGCAGCATCCGGCTGCAGCGGTGGGACCAACTCCGGGGAGCCCCGGCAGCCCGCCTCGACGAGGAGAACGGCGAGCGGGAGTGTTAACAATTAATCTAGTTGTCGTTTT
The DNA here is from genome assembly GCA_947311845.1 of Poa pratensis. Lineage (NCBI taxonomy): Eukaryota > Viridiplantae > Streptophyta > Magnoliopsida > Poales > Poaceae > Poa > Poa pratensis. Next base: position 16,884,822 of record CAMZMU010000054.1, read on the forward strand.
TAGTTTCTTTTATTTTCTGTAACATAGTTCAGACCTGTTGGTTGTGTCGTAGCAGTAGTATTAAACCTGGTATAAAAGGCAAGCGCCGGAAATAAAGAAGATAGCGCATAGCAAAACTCTGTTTCTCTCCTGTGTACGCGTTCTTATCTGTTCGTAGTCAGGCAGGGGAATAGTTGAGAGCGGAGCGCTCCAGTAAAATTCCACCCAAATCATCCACCAGATCGCGTTGCGTTTTAGCTTAGGACCTGTCATTTGGTATCAGAGCCCTAGGGCTGGAGGCGATTTGGTGGCGGAGCAGTTGGTGGCGTTGCAGCAGCGGGTCGGAGTGCTATGTCGAAGATCGGCGAGAAGCAGTCCCCGTCAAAGAAGGCGGACGATCCTGACGCAGATACGAGCGATGGTGCGCTCGTCGTCAGGGCTCCGTCGCGCGGTGGGGTGCCGGTGCACTATCCGCAGCTCACCGAGACCAACTACAGCGTGTGGGCTGTCAAGATGCGCATCATTATGCGCACCCTCGGTTGCTGGTCAGCGGTCGACGGAAAATCGGAGTTCAACCAGACCAGGGACGAGGACGCGTTCGCCGCGCTCTCGCAGTCTCTCCCTGATGACATGGTCATGGCCATCGCGGAATACGAGACCGCGGCAGAGGCCTGGGAAGCGATCCGGCGGATGCGGGTCGGCGAGGACCGTGTGAAGAAGGCGCGAGTCAAGCAGCTGAAGCGTGAGCTGGATCGGCTGCAGATGAACGACGGTGAGACCGTCGTGGCGTTCGGGCAGAAATTGACAACGCTCGTCGCCGAGATTCGATCACTAGGTGAGAAAATCGAGGATGAATATGTCATCGAAGTTCTTTTCAATGCTGTGCCCGACAGATTTGCAGACGTGGTGAACACCATAGAGCAGTGGGGCGATCTGTCAAAGATGCCTGTATCAGAGGCCATCGGGAGGCTGTCTGCTTATGAGAGCGGGCAGCGCGGTCGGCGACGCAGTAGCGCCGGCAGGGATGACCAGCTCATGCTCGTGACACGAGCACTGGAGCAACTGATGGAGGGCAAGAAAGGGCACGGTGGTGCAAGCAGTTCTGGTAGTGCTACCGGACAGAAATCGGGGGGCAAAACTGATCGCATCAATGCAGGGAAGAAGTCTGACAGTGATCGTGGGAAGCGGAAGAAAAAGGGGAAGTTTGACATTGCAAAGGTGCGTTGCTACAACTGCAATGAAAAGGGCCATTTCCAGTCAGATTGTCCCGATGCCAAGAAGGGGAAAGCTAATCTTGTTCAGAAGGAAGATGAAGATGCGGATCTCCTCATGCTGGAAACATGTGAGCTGACGGAACAGAGTGACACTCTGTCAGAACAAGTCTTCCTGAACGAGGAGAACATCGTGCCCAAGCTCTCGGGTACTCGCGATTTTTCGTGGTATCTAGATACGGGAGCCAGCAATCATATGACGGGAGATCCTGATAAATTTGCAGAATTAGACATGTCTGTGAAAGGCAAGGTTCGGTTCGGTGATGGATCAGCAGTGGAAATCCGTGGACGTGGCTCAGTACTAATGCAGTGCCTCACCGGAGAACATCGTGTGCTGTCAGAGGTGTACTTCATTCCGAGATTGAAGAATAATATCATCAGTCTCGGGCAGCTGGAGGAGAATGGCTGCAAGTACGCTGGAGAAGATGGAGTGATGACACTGTGGGATAGGCAGAGGAAAGTTCTAGCCCGTGTGCCCAGGACACGCAACCGGATGTATATCCTGAATATTCAGAAAACTGAACCTGTTTGCCTGCTGGTTCACGCGAAGGAAACATCCTGGCTGTGGCACATGAGATACGGGCATGTCAACTTCCGTTCTCTCAAGACACTTGCAACAGAAGGCATGGTTGAAGGAATGCCAGTCTTGGAGCAAGTTGAGCAGGTGTGTGATGGCTGTATGGTCGCAAAACAGCGTCGCCTTCCTTTTCCTGCTCAGACAGGCTACCGTGCAACTCAACAGCTGCAGCTTGTTCATGGTGATCTATGTGGGCCTATCGAACCAGCTACACCTGGAGGGAAGCGATACTTTTTCCTCCTTGTTGATGACTACTCACGTTTCATGTGGGTGGCCCTGCTCAGTACAAAGGATGAAGCTCTCGGTGCACTCAGGAAAATTCAGGCCGCAGCAGAGACAGAAAAGAATCTGAAACTTGCAGCCATAAGAACTGATCGTGGTGGGGAGTTCACCTCAAATTCCTTTGTCAGCTACTGTGAAGATCGAGGAATCAAACACTATCTCACGGCACCATATACACCACAGCAGAATGGTGTGGTGGAGAGGAGGAATCAGACAGTGGTCGGGATGGCTAGGAGTTTGCTAAAAAGCATGGGTATGCCTGCAAAATTCTGGGGGGAGGCTGTTGCTACTGCAGTCTACCTATTGAATCGATCTCTGACCAAGAGTGTGCGTGGAATGACGCCCTATCAAGCCTGGCACGGGAGGAAACCGAATGTGCAACACCTGCGCACGTTTGGATGCGTAGCTCATGTGAAGCGCACCGGTCCAGGAATGAACAAGCTCTCTGACAGAAGTTCACAGATGATTTTTATCGGGTACGAACAGGGGTCAAAAGCTTACCGTTTGTATGACCCATCAAAGAGGAAGCTTGTTGTGTCTCGAGACGTGGTCTTTGAAGAGGACAGGTGCTGGGATTGGCAAGAAGGTGCAGCCACTGCTAGCAGCGAGGAAGCCACGTTCACTGTTCATTATCCGGCATGGGGTGCAGACGTTGAAGCGAGTCCTATCACTGAGGAAGGTGAAGTGGCAGTAACACCCACAACACCTCAGACTGCAGTGAGGACATGTCAAGCCAGAGACACTGAGGAGGACACACCCTCGATTGGTACACCGGTGCAGCAAACACCGGTATCCATGGACACTTCTGAAAGTCCTTGGACTGAACCATCTGAAGGGCCACAAGGAAAAAGGTCTCTGAATGACATCTATGATGATTCATCAGAGATTGACATGCCCTATTCTGGGCTCTGCTTGCTTGGCACCGGGGAGCCAAGTACATTTGCTGAAGCTGAGAAACAAGCATGTTGGCAGAGAGCTATGAAGGAAGAGATGGATTCTATTGTCAGTAACAATACATGGAAGATGTGTGAGTTGCCGAAAGGACAAAAACCAATTGGGTTAAAATGGGTCTATAAGCTTAAGAAGGACTCATCTGGAAATGTGGTGAAACACAAAGCTCGGCTAGTTGCGAAGGGGTACGTGCAGCGTCAAGGAATTGATTTTGACGAAGTTTTCGCACCTGTTGCAAGGATGGAAACCGTGAGACTGCTCCTAGCACTAGCAGCAAATGAGGGCTGGGAAATTCACCACATGGATGTAAAATCTGCATTTCTCAACGGTGAACTCGAGGAAGAGGTATATGTTGCACAGCCGTCAGGTTTCGTTGTTAAGGGAGAGGAGCACAAGGTGCTTAAGCTGCATAAGGCCTTATATGGGCTCAGACAGGCACCTAGGGCATGGAATGCTAAACTAGATAGGACACTAATCAATTTCGGTTTTGAGAAGTGTCCATCAGAGCCAGCTCTCTACAAGCGAAACAAAAGGGGTGCAGCACTGTTAGTCGGTGTGTACGTGGATGATTTAGTTATTACTGGAAGAAATGTTGCTGACATTGAAGCCTTCAAGGTTCAGATGAAATCATTGTTCAGTATGAGCGATCTCGGGCTACTGAGTTATTACCTGGGAATTGAGGTAAAGCAAACTCCTCAAGGTATTTATCTGAATCAATCCGCCTATGCATCAAGAATTTTGGAGAAATGTGGAATGAAAGATTGCAACTCAAGTCAAACTCCAATGGAACCTCGTCTGAAGTTGAGCAAGATGAGCAAGGCCCCAGCAGTTGATTGCACTAACTTTCGAAGTGTGGTGGGCAGTCTCAGATATCTGCTGCACACAAGGCCTGACCTGTGCTACTCTGTTGGTCTTGTAAGTAGGTACATGGAGCAACCAACAGCAGAGCATATGACTGCAGTAAAACACATCCTCAGATACATCAAGGGGACACTGAAGTTTGGGTGTTTCTATGAGAAGGGAAGGAAACTGCAGTTAGTTGGCTACTGTGATAGTGACCATGCAGGAGATGTGGACGACAGGAAGAGCACCACAGGTCTGTTGTTCTACCTTGGTTCAAGTCCAATTTCATGGGTATCACAGAAGCAAAAGGTGGTTGCCATCTCGTCTTGTGAGGCTGAATATATGGCAGCTACTTCAGGTGCTTGTCAGGGTATTTGGTTGGCAAGATTGCTGGCAGAGATACTAGACTCGGAGCCAGCCAAAGTGGAACTGAAGGTGGACAATCAATCTGCTATTTCACTCAGTAAGAACCCAGTTTTTCATGACCGCAGTAAACACATTGACATCAGATATCATTTCGTGCGGGAGTGTGTGGAGGCTGGGAAAGTGAACACCAGTCATGTCAGTACAGATGATCAATTGGCAGACATCCTAACCAAGTCGCTCGGGAGGGCAAAGTTTCAGGAGCTGAGGAGTGCCATTGGTGTGAAGGAAGTGACCTGATGACAACAAGATTAAGGGAGAGAATGTTAACAATTAATCTAGTTGTCGTTTTTAGTTTCTTTTATTTTCTGTAACATAGTTCAGACCTGTTGGTTGTGTCGTAGCAGTAGTATTAAACCTGGTATAAAAGGCAAGCGCCGGAAATAAAGAAGATAGCGCATAGCAAAACTCTGTTTCTCTCCTGTGTACGCGTTCTTATCTGTTCGTAGTCAGGCAGGGGAATAGTTGAGAGCGGAGCGCTCCAGTAAAATTCCACCCAAATCATCCACCAGATCGCGTTGCGTTTTAGCTTAGGACCTGTCAGGGAGGTTGTGGCAGGCCATGTCGACGCATTTCTCGGCCTGACCCCAGGTGAGGTATCGAAAGTAGCAGTACAAGAACATGATGAGGCCACTGTGGGAGTTGCGAGCGCCGACGGCGAAGGTGGTCTTTTTCCTGGTTTTCTCTACCGCGTCATCGGGCTTTAAGGCCAGACGTACCACGATGGTCTCTTCGCGAAAGTGTCGATGGTGGTGAGGATGATGTTGGTGACGGGGTCGGCGAGGCCGACGGACAGGCCGCGGTTGGAGATGCAGTCGGCGAGGTCAGGGATGTCCGCGATGGTGAGGAGGCGGGCCGCCTCGAGGTAGAACTCCGCCAAGTCGTCGTGGTACTGCTCTGGGGCGGCGGAGAGGCCCTCGTTCTTCTGCATGTTCCTTCTGGACCACCCGCCAAGGCGCCAAGGGAAGGGTCACCGGCGCCGGCAGGATCCGGCGGCACGAACACGATTTGGGGCGCTAGGGTTTCGATTTTTTTTTTGAGGGAAGGGTTTCGATTTTTTAATTTCCATACGGGGAGGTAAATAGAATATCCTCCGGTAAATAATTGTGTGTTCTTCTTAATAATGTTACACGTACGGTGTGGGATAACGAGTTTTTTTTGCTCTATATCCAAAACCAGTTTTTTATAATGAATTCCATATTTTACTCTTTATTCACTGAAAATTCTACCAAATAGCCCATCTAAAGATATTCTTTAGCACGGTTTTACCCTATTCTAACGTTCTAGTTTTTTTTTGCGAAAAGGATACTGGCATTAAAAGAAACATCGAACAGTACAAAACATTTGAACAAAAACAAAACTTACAATGAAATCCTTGAGATGCCCTTCGTCTTCAACCTCTAGGCCATGTCGACGGCCTGTCGCCGCTGCCGCACCTCCATGAGCCGGCCTGACGTTGTTGGATGCGGACGGGAAGTCGCCGAACGGGTCTAGAAGACCATATCCGTCCCGGAGCCGAAGAAGAAAGAAGAACCGCTGATGAAGTTCCTTGACGAACTGAAGAACGTCACCGCTAGAAGAAATCCTTGAGACCACACCACTCCCATAGGCTTCTCGACGTCGCCGCCGAGATGGGACTGAATCCGGGGATACCTTTTGAAACGAGGTGCAGCCGCTATCAGAGCACCGCCCCAACAAACCTTGACAAGAAAACCAGGAAACGGAGCCCTCCCGCCAACGAGGGCCAAGATCCAGCGCGCCTCCATGGCACTAAGGCCAACAGAGGCGGGCAGATCGGCGGCGGCGCTGATTGGAGGCGAGGAAACCCTAATAGCCTCTCTCGGGAGCGCTCGGGGCCGAAGAGGTACGTTCGATGTGGGTTATGAAATTCCCCTCCTTAGGGCATACTGCAATTCGTACTTTAACGTTCTAGTTGTGTTAGATATGATCGGCATGTTAGTTCAATGGGGTGTGACAATGTGTAAAATTCGCAGGGCATCATCAACAATAATGTCTAGCCTTGTCTTCTCCATCCGTCTCATGTGCCATTGACTCTGTTCCCCGTTCCCGATAGCAGCTCTACTTCATGTTAGTGGTGGCTTGTACTAACTTTCGTTGCTCGGACGATCTCGAGGGATGCTCGATCTCGCCTATAGTGGAATATGGTGGATGATGAACCGATACCGCTCGATAGACCCCAATACCCCTGGAATTAGGGTTACATGGAGCTGGGTCGATTTGTTGTTGGTTGAGATAAACGCTAAACTCTAACAACATAGACTAGATTGGATCACAATTTGTTACACGAGATATCCTGTAAAATCCGCGTGTAGATCTTGCCATGAATCAAGCTTCGGCCCCTGAACAGTGTCCAAATCCTTGAGCTGTGCCACCCTTTGCTAAGTGGACCTCCTTGGGTTCCATAACCTCGTCACAAAGGTAAATGATAACTACAAAATCCTACAAGGATTCGAACTCAAAACAACATCCAAGTGTTGAAGCCTTTGAATCCCAGATAGAAATCAAATTCTATCTTACTGACACATAGCTCTCTCACCGCAATTGAACCGAATGAAGGGAATATTGGTAATGGAGTGGTCTTGTTATGTATAACTCCAGCTAGATCCACTAGGGAGAGGTTTTGGAATTCACTTCGGGTTCTTGGGAAGCAAAACTTTAGGGTTTCCTATCATAGTTTCTATTTCAGATCTAAAGAGGTAGGGGTATTCATAGACGAAGCGGTCGGTGAATGAATAAGATACATGGGCCGAGATCCAAATTCTACACGCATGCAAGATACCAGACTGTCTGATGATTTAACACCGAGTAAATATCTTTAAAAATGATAGGGGATTCGGACGGAAATAAGGACAAGTCTTTCCACCACACCAAGTGGTGAACTACGTCTTATAATGTGTGTGGAACTTAATAATCGATATAGATCCATGAAATTACATACACCCTCCGGCCCTAATTATCTCTCACAACCTATACTTGATTCGCTACATGACTATAGAGTGACGTTGCATAGTTTATTAGGGGTGGTGGGAGTAAGTATTTTGTTTAGTGTAAATACTCAGCGTGAAAAAAAGAGCAAGGTGCGGAAAGGAGAAAATTGCACACAACACCAATGTTTGGTGACAAAATTGCACATAACATAAAATTAAAACAGTTTTTGCGGCTCACCCCAACTTTTGGGGTAATGCGTTGCAGCTAGCCCAAATAGATGTCTTAGCTCTCTTAACAATGTATCTGACAAGTGGGGCTAGATTTTTATACCATATACCACAACTGTGCAACATTTTCTAAAATGGTACCATAATTAAAAAATTAAGATGCTCAAATATTTTCTTTGTGCTTGTCTATGTTTTCTACTGTGCGAACAAATGGCTCTCATGTTACATGAAACTTTTTAGTTTGAAAAAATCAAAACTATATTTTCAACTTTAAGAAAAAAAATCTGAATAATGTTTGGAGGTGGTCCATGATGTATCTTACGAGCGTTTAGAATCTGAATCCGAAATTCCCTGTATTCATGGCTACAAAACAATTCAAAATGGGACAAATTTAAAGTTTTGAAATTGTACACGTTTCACTACTCATATCCTCTCTTTTTTCATTTTGTGTATGTTATAATATAAAGTATTTCATATTAAGATTTTACACTTTTATAGCACATATCATCAATTAGATACGAACTTTTTTATAACTTTAAATTATAATAAATAGGATGACTCGGCCATTTGCACAACTAGGTTTATCATATATATATTATCTTGTATTTTTTGTATATATTTATACGTCATATTTTGGATGCTAATTCAAATTTTAGATACCATTCGAAAAATATAGAAAAAACACGCAGTCTATTATTTGTCATATAATTATGTTATACCATTTTTAAAAGTGTCGTATAGTTGGGTATACGGCATAAAATCTGACCCACTTGTTAGGTACTCCCTCCGTTTCTAAATGTAGGGTGTATAGTTTTCTGCATGAATATTAAGACATGTGTATTTTGCCTATAGTGGACTCATTTTTTCTGGAAAATCACGAGAGATGAGTTCTTAATATGCACAAAATGAATACAATCCGTTAAATCCCTCTTTTGAGACTAGGTCTCATTATATTATGAGTCAAATTGTCCATAAATAGCAAATACACCTTATATTATGGATTTTTCTTCAAAAAACTATACGCCTTATATCAAGGAACGGAGGGAGTACGCTGTTAAGAGTACTAAGGTATCTATTTGGGCTACTTGCAACATATTACTCCAAAAGTTGGGGTTAATTAGCCGCAAAAATTGTTTTGATTTTGTGTTCTGTGCAACTTTGTCATCAAACATTGGTGTTATATGCAATTTTCTCTGCGGAAAGAGTAAGTTTTTTGTTCGAGCGGTTCTTCTCAACCTAACCGGCGGCGCATTTGGCGGTTGAAAAAACAAATTTAGAACCGGCTAAAAGTTAAATAAAGTTTAGTTTTAGGCTGAAATTTCATCACAAGACTAGAGCATCTCCAACCATGGTGTGCAAACTTTCCCCATACGTCCGGGCGGACAACCCGGACAAGTTTTGGGCTGAAAACTAGCACCCAATCGCCCCCCCCCCCCCCCCCCCCACCCCCCGAACACAGCCCAAACGGTCGGGCTGTCCGGCAAACACCAAACCCAGCCCATATGTGGGGAGGGTTTGGGGCCGCGCGGACGCGTCCGCCCCGTGGTCGCTGACACGGCGGACCTACCCTTTTTCACCATAAATCGGACGGAACCCTCGCCCGGCCAATAGATATTTTTTCACACTCCACCGGCTCCTTCTCCTAGCTCCGCTCTTCTGCCAAGCTCCAGCGCCGCCGCCCCTCATTTTCAGTCGCCAGCACCCCCGCCGTCGTGCGCACTTGGTCGCAAACCTTCTCCGACCAATTTTTCGCCGTAGCAGAGCTCCGTCGTGGTCGCATTGCGACCGATTTGGGGGCAATTGCAGCGAGCATTACCGCCGCCGCCTCCGCCACTCCCACATCAAGCAAGCCTCTCCCAGTCGATCTTCCAAGTCTTCTCAGCCCGCCCGGGTCCCCGATCTGTATGTTCGTCGGAACCCTAGCTCACCCTACACTGTCGGGCGTTTTCCATTTCCGTCGCCCATCTCCGCTCACCGGTCTCCGATAATATGGTTTCATGGAACACGAACGAGGACTCGGCAGGCTCCTACCCTCTATACGAGGAGGACAGCTCCTCCGACTTGGTATGTCCTAGGTTTAGTTCACATTTTGAGTTTTCCCCAAATTTGTGCAATGGTAGTGGATTTGAGTTGCAATTTTTTTAATTGTAGGATTCAAAAGCATGTTGTTGCAATGTCCGTGGAGTGATATCCGAGTTGAACGACTCTCTCCGAGGCAAGATGCTCATATTGGAGGATTTGAACTTCACAGCTGAGGAAAAGAGGAAGATCAAATTAAAGTTTGAAGAAGTTCATGGTACAAACCGAAAGTTGGAGGAGATAATCAAGAAGATGGAAGAAGATAAGAAAAAGATAGAAGAAGAGAAGAAAATGATAGAAGAAGAGAAGATGAAAATAGAGTTGCATCTTGCGGACGTCGTCGATGATTACGAAAGCAAGACGGATGCTAATCGGACAAAGATGAAGAAGATCAAGAAGTATGCCATCGAGAAGGAGATGCATCTCCATTATGCATTGGGAGCTATAGTGATTTTAGTGATAATTATAGTTGTCATGTACGGTGTTTCTTTGTGCAGTAGATAGGGCTTCCACAATGCAAAGAACGTAGCTGCATGTACTGTATGGATTTGGGGAGAAAAATATAAGATTCATGATTGTAGAACATAATATATAGGGGTTGTCCGGTCACTATCCGCGGACACGTCCTTCGAGGGCCGGATTTGGAGTCTCTGAACGTGTCCGCGTACAGTTTGAGGACCGGATTTGGAGTCTCCGGTTGGAGATGCTCTTAGGTTTGTCATTTTGGCAGATGTATGTTGCCATGCGGGAGAGAAGGACGCAAAATTTCCAGGGCACTGCACTGCCTGTGATCAGTGGGGTGCGGTCCAGTGTATCGGATTCAGTGATAAGTAGACGAAGTTTCGCAGAAACCGCCTAGGCATGCAGCTGAGGGCTACGGGAGACGCGGTGCAGCAGCAGTAGCTTTCGACTGGATTGGATTCTCCATTCCTCCCTCAAGCTGTCTAAATATGCATCGTTTGATTCCCTCAAAAGATGTCTGCTCGGACAAAAGTTGCCTCAAATGTCAACACGTAAGGTAATGGCCGGATCAACTAAAACCTAAATGATGGCCGTCGAGTTATCCGATCGAGGAAATACCGCAATTTCGCCGAAGGTCATAGCAACTTTCTGTGGATGCTTGGTCACTGGTCAGGCAGGGTGGAGGTCTCGCGACTTGACTATCATCCAGTCGTCTCTGCGTTGACGGCAGTGGCCACGCATGACCGCTGTCTGTCAGTTCCCTGTTTGGGCGTGCATGCAGAGCAAAATCACACACACACACACATGGCAGTGAGTGATCCACTCGCTCTCGTTCGTTTCACGCGGTGAAGTCCACCCCCGAGGTCTCCTCTCCGGTGACCGGTGACAGCATCGTCGCCATGATTTCTCTCCACGTACACACGTACGATGATAACCAACGGCTCGCAGCAACTGGAACTGATTTTTCCCCGTCAAGATGCTAGCCCAATTGACTGAAGCCTATACTATGAGACCACATAATTAAATCCTTCAATGTACTACTGATCTCGTACTATGTGATCAGTAACTGAATTATCTGTGTTCTGTAAGAACTCGACAATTCATACTCTGTTCTTCTCCATTGGTCGTTTGAATCGGTCGGTCGCCGAGAGAACAGCCAGCCAGAAGAAAAACGGCATTACCACCACTACTCCAGCTCCAGCATCACCCGACGACTGTGTCTGTGTATACCCTCCACTATCTCCCAAACTCTTTCCAACGAGAAAAGGAGAGGCCGTGTGGCGCCAAAGTAAGCAGCCATAATTTCTTCGCCAAACCGCAGAAAATTCAGCACTGTGGTTTGTTCTAAGGTGGCAGGGCAGAGAAGAACCACGGTAAACGTGCCACGTACAGTACATCTACATTACGAGACGATTGCGAATCTGCCATCTCCAGGCTAGCGTTCACATTTTAGTTTTCACGGAGCGAAGCTTTAGTTCGTCAGTCGTCACACTGGTCATTTTCAGTCCTTGTTCCGCAGGTGGCAGGGGCAAATCTGGTCTGTCGATTCCGTCCATCCGACGGATGCGCCACGGACCAGTCTGTTTTCATCCGTCGGTCAACAACGAATCTGGTCCGTCGGATGGATGAAACGACAAACATATTAATCCCTTTTGTCACCTGTAACCTACCAATGGCATGCATACATGCATGGCGATTCTCCTTTGTTTTGCTTGGGCGCGAAGGCCGCCATTTGTTCTGACCTCGGTTCGAACTTCGAAGTAAGAATTATAAGGAAGGGACTAGTGAATTTCAGTAGGGTGTATGCATGCCTTACCTGGAATAAAAAAGGCTAATACCAAAGGAATTAATTCGAGTATGGTAGGATTCATCCGATATTCCCGTCTTTTAAACAGACCATAAAATATCGTGCATCGTTGTTCTTGGTCTCAGTTCAATGCAAATAATGGATGCCCGATCAACACATAATCTTACACTCATAGAGTTCTTCTTGACTAACAACAAGATATATGGTGCACGTATAGCTCAAAGAGAGAGGCACAAAAGATGCTCCCTCCGGTGTCGGCTGGAGCTTGTGAAGTGGTGCAGGAGGCCAGGATCCAGATCCTCTGGGTCGTCTTCGGCGTCGACGACATCGGCGCTGGCTCAAGGCGATGGCGTGCTCTGGTGGTCTTCCAGCTTCCTCCTCACCGCCAAGACCCAAGCAGTGGACTGAAGACGGCGGCTCTGTCGGCGGCTTCCTGGCCGCGGTTCGCTGCAGTTCGCCGGCTCGGGTGGAGTCCAGCGGCAGCGCGCGGTTCGGCGGTCACCGTGGTGCGGCGGCGTCGGTGGAGGTTGGGTCCTCTTGGACGGGTTTGTAATTTCCTTGTTCCCTGGGTTGTACTGCTAGTTCGATTTTCCTTTGATCTGTATCCCTTGTACTCAAAAAAAAAAAAAAAAGAGAGGCACAAAAGGCATGAAGCATGTACTTGACGCTGATACCTTTAAATTTTGAAATGGTCGTCGACGTCTCCATCGAACGAGCTTCTACCAGGTCCAATATTCCGTTGATGTGGACAAGCAGTCGAGTCATATGTTTCGAGATGCTAGACAATGTGGAGCTGCCTAATTAAACCATAATGGTCTTACTAAAATAAATATGATCAGTGCTACCATGATGGATGTGCATAGAAGTCTAATACAGTAGTGTGCACCTCCTGAAATCCTAACTATATATAACATTATAACAAGAAAGTTAAAACGAGCTTCCACGTCCACAATAAAAAATTCCATTTAATCTAGGAAAGGAAAACGAAGATCAACAACTATATTGAGCAGGTCAAGATTATTAACCAGATGCACATTATAAATGTTAGAAAGTAGCTCCGTTTTGACCCAAGAGTTATGAAACCGTTCATGGTCGAACCTGAAATTTCTAATCGTTTCAATTTAAACCATTTTATTTTGTTTATTTTTAAGCATAGATTGTTTCAGATAGTAATTTACATTTTTTAAGTTCCTCAAAAAATGTGGAAAAATCTGGAGCAAAGAATGTTTAGTAGTTTATAACATGCACAATTTCATCAACAACTCTGACAATTTGTCTAATGTCAAAAAAATGAGATAAATTGATTCCTCTTGTATTGTTTCCGTACAAAAGAAACATTGTCATTTTGGATGAATTTTAAAGTTTCGTAATACATAGCACCCATCTATTCATGATGTTAAGTTCAAATGGTGATTTTATCTTCCGAGGTCCAAAAAATTCCTAAACGATTCACGGGTGTATAAAATGCTAAGAACCGATAAAATTCATCAACCAATATGACCATATACTTATGTTCCATGTGATAACCTGAAAAATAAATTAATTTCAATTGTTATTTTGGTACATAATATGAATGTTCATAATTTTTATGGTTCTTACAAATACCCTTCTATAAGATATCCTACACCATAAATTTTGTCACTTTTTTTTATAAAAGCCTACTAGAAACACAAAACTACTATGCAAGACTTGTAGATGGTTTATTTTAAGAGGTTTATAATGTTCATGGTTTAATACAAAAAGTTTTATAGTTTGGGGTTCAAGTTGGACCAACATAACAGTGAAAGGCTCAAATTAGGTATCCGTAAACTATTTTTTCCTCGGTTGGACGTCCGCACATAAGTGATTTTACTCCTCGACTGACGTTATGAGGTGAGAGTCGCCACGGTAGGTCGAGCTATGATGGACACCCAAGGGGAGGGGACGGGTCCGTGGAAGAGCCCCACCGCCACCATTAACTGTTGGATGACCTCATCTGACGATGGCCGGGAGGGGGAATGGGTCTGGAGGTACAATCGGAGGGTGTTTAGGCCGGCGTCAGGGACACCTCGGAACAAAACGGTTAGATGGTTTAAAGGTCTAAAAGCAGCGAACAAAAAACAAGAAATGCCAAAACACAAAGCTAGATAAGCCCGAAAACAAAGGAAAAGAGGTAAAACGAAAGACTGTACACCTGTCTACACTAAGTCAAGATACATGTTTTGAAGATTGATAACGAATAGTACTGTACTTCGACCATAAGAATTGTGGACCTTGCGGTAGTAAAGGAAAAAAAAGGAAGATAAACTTGGGTTCTCAGGTACGGTGATAGCACGGCGGTAAATATAAAACAGAGCATAAGTTTGTTGAACAGGCCCGTTTAAAAACGAAAAAAGAAACGTTGAACAGCACGTCAACAGGTGCTAGGTAAACGTGCAAAAATGTACTCCAACGAAATGGTGAAGCGCATACAGAAATGACTGCGGTTGCAAGCTTTCAAGAAGCAATCCTATATCTTTGAAACAAAGATTGTGCTATGAAACTCTTAGCCGTCAGGTATTCCAAATTGGAGTGTATGGCAGAAGATAAATATCCAAGGACTCCGAATGTCTAAACACAGCAATAGAAAAATATATCGCTTTATCTAGACGACGAAAAGAAGCCAATCCGTGCGACTTCACAAGTCTACAAACACACACTCCAAGTTAAAATTAAGTCGCCAAAATACAGAGTGATTAGTTTAGTGCTAGTTAAAGCCGGCACAAATGCATCCGTACTGAGTTGGAGCACTGGTCGTTGTCTGGTGTCGCCGGTGCTAAGAAATTGCGACCACATTTCTGCAGGAAACCGCGTATGTCTGCACCACCTTCAAGCTCTATATAATCTACCCCGGCTACAACCACCACCTTCATCCTCCAGCCAGTGCAGCAACCAGACAAGCAGAGCGGCGATCGATCACTTAGAGCAGAGCAGCGATCGATCACTTAGAGCAGAGCACTAGCAGCGAGCAATGGCAATGGCAGTGGCGGCGGAGACCATGGAGGTCGAGCAGGACCTCCCCGGCTTCCGGTTCCACCCCACAGAGGAGGAGCTCCTCGGCTTCTACCTCTCCCGCGTCGCGCTGGGCAAGAAGCTCCATTTCGACATCATCAGCACGCTCAACATCTACCGCCACGACCCCTGGGACCTCCCGGGGATGGCCAAGATCGGGGAGAGGGAGTGGTACTTCTTCGTGCCGCGCGACCGGAAGGCCGGCAGCGGCGGGCGGCCGAACCGGACGACGGAGCGCGGGTTCTGGAAGGCCACGGGGTCGGACAGGGCCATCCGGAGCACCGGCGACCCCAAGCGGATCATCGGGCTCAAGAAGACGCTCGTCTTCTACCAGGGCCGCGCGCCGAGGGGCACCAGGACGGACTGGGTCATGAACGAGTACCGCCTCCCCGACCACTCCCCCGGCGCCGCCGCGGGGCCTCCGATGGCGGACATGGTGCTGTGCAAGATATACCGGAAGGCCACGCCGCTCAAGGAGCTCGAGCAGAGGGCCTCTGCCATGGAGGAGATGACGAAGCAGAGGCCCGACGGCTGCGACGGAGGGTACGGCTACGGCGGCGCGGCCAGAGCGTGCCCGGTCCCGGCCGCCAGCGACGACTACCTGTCGTCGTCCGACGACGTCCAAGACAACTTCCTGTTCCACTCCTCTGCGTCCTCGTCGACGGCGCCATCGGGCAACAGCAACAACGACAACGCGCCCAGGGAAGCCAAGAAGGAGGCCGACGTGGCCGCGGTCACCGCGGCGTCGACGTCGTCTCTGCCGCAAGCGTCGAACCGGCCCAGCTGCTTCCAGTTACCAGTGTCGAACCCACTTTGCAGCCTGCAGCTACCGGCGGCGAGCAATGGGGTGTTCGACCTGCCCAGCCTGCAGCTCCCGGCGGCGAGCCACGGAGTCTTGGAGTGGCTGCAAGACCCGTTCCTGACGCAGCTGCGGAGCCCGTGGCAGGACCAGCATTGCCTGTCCCCCTACGCCCATCTGCTCTACTATTGAGGGACACAAACACGAGGAAACTAACAGGCGACCAGAACTGGTAGTGAACAGAACTCACGATCGATGTCCAGATGCAAGTTATGCAAGGTCGGAGCACAGACTGCAGAGTAGAGTGAGCTGTGAATTCAGCTGTACATACTAGTACTACCTACCTAGATGTTGATTATGCAAGCTCGAAGCAGATAGCTCTGTCTTCAGTTAGATGGCATAACATTCCTTTCTTTTGTGCATTTTAGGAAGGTGGTGAACTGATGATGCTTAACATGACAGTTGCAACTAAGCTGGCAATGAATTAACTTGGGGAACTGTTAAATTTTATTGTACGGGAGTAACTATGGCACACTCGACTTAAGTTATTTCTTGATCAATTTTCCAATCAAGATATTCTCATCAATTTACACTTGCACATATCCTACGGATCGAATGGTTGTTATCAATGACTTTTAAAATAGTTATTGCTCAATAGTCACGAAATATCAAAATTGTCTAAACATCAACCACTTACAATTGCATATAACTTAGAACATGAGGTGTAGTATTAAAAGCTTGTAGTTTCGCTCTAGCGGATTTAAGGGGTTGCACTATTTTGTCATAGCACACAATTTTTTACCCTGCTTCTAATACATACATATTCATAATTTATTTTATAAAATTGTGGTATTATGGAAAATCTTGATAAATAATGTATAAGATTCTCTTAACTAATTGCACATCTTTTAGGATCTTAAATAATGACGTGACCAGTAAATTCACTCGATAAAGCCAAGATTCACACTTGTTGAGCTTAGCATATAGCTGATGTTCCATTTGACCTGAAGAAAAAATTATAAAAGTTTATGACTTACTGCATAATAAACTATTTTGCATACATGTGTTACAAAACATGGGATTGCGACACCACCAAACTGTCCAGTTCTGGCATTTTTAGTTTCTTGTTGTTGATGAACTGTAAAACTTGGTCAGTTGTCATCTTGCTAACTTATTTCTTCCTATTTTTGTTCTCAAGTAAGATGCATGATGCACAAACCTTTATCGTTTGAATCCATGTTTGTTTATATGCATTATTGATATCATCCGTGCGGATGCATATGGACTTCTGACACCCACGATACATTTTTTTTCGAAAAGGGCGCCCCAGCCTCTGCATCGATTGATGCATGCGGCTTTTATTAAATTTATTCAGAATCCAGTTTTACAAATGATTACATCATGGGTCACACAGAGTTGATACATGTATCAACCATCTAAAGAACAAAGATAACATGTAATGACACTGCATCAACATGCTATTCTCAAGTCAAAACGCCAGCTGAACTGGTGATACAAATCCCGCGCAACCAATTCCAGCTGGTTGCACCCAATATCCAGAACGCCTCGCTTGTCCGTTGATTGTAGGAAGGACCACATACGGATCCAATGAGTAGCCAGAGGTATTACCTGCATGAAGGAAAATGATTTTGCATTGTTAAAGATATAATCATTGCGTATGTTCCAAATGGCCCAAAGTAAAGCACATACACCCACTCGGATTTGTACTTTTTCATTTTTGTCAACGCCCCTTAACCAATTGCCAAACAAATTATTTATACTAGTTGGGGGTTGTAAATTGAGGGCTATGGATACAATACGCCAGACCATCTTTGCTAAGGGACATGATAAAAACAAATGCTCAATTGTTTCATCTTGATCACAAAAACAACATTTTTTTGAACCTTCCCAATTTCGTTTTGCCAGATTGTCTTTTGTTAAAATTTCTTTTCGCATAAGAAACCACATGAAAATCTTAATTTTCAGTGGCACTTTCATTTTCCATATATGTTTACGAAGAAATCTGGTATGATCACTTAGATAATCAAGATACATCGATTTGACCGTAAACTTTCCTGATGTGTTTAAACCCCAAGTAAACGTATCAGGAGCAGCAGTAATTTGAACGTCCATTAGCCGGTTAACTAGATGCAGCCATCTATCCCACCGTTCTCCGGTTAGAGATCTCCTAAAGCTTATATTAGGAGGAGGTACATTCCCTAAAACAGAAGCTACTGAAACTTCTTTCCGATGGAATATGTTATATAAGGATGGATATTGGTGAGATAGGGGCTTATTCCCCAACCAAGTATCCTCCCAAAAACGGACACTCTCACCATTTTTGACGCAAAACGAGCCACTAGTGAAAAACTCTTCTTTCACTTTCATGAGGCCCTTCCAAAACGGTGAGTCATGCGGTTGCACTTTAACTTGGGATAGAGATTTGGAGTGTAGGTATTTATTTATTATGTATTAGCTCATGCCAAACCCCCTCCCCTGTCAAAAGTTTGAAAAGCCATTTGCATAACAAACTTTTGTTTTTAGATTGTAAATCTTCGATCCCAAGCCCCCCTTGATCTTTTGGCCGACATATGATGTTCCATTTGGTTAATCTATACTTCCTTTTATGACCATCACTTTGCCAGAAAAACCTTGATCTAAAAAAATCCATTCTCTTACGTACCCCTTTAGGTACCTCAAAGAAGGATAGCATAAACATGGGTAGGCTTGTTAAAACCGAGTTGATTAGGATTAATCGGTCCCCATAGGACAGTAGCTTCCCAACCCAACTCGCTAACTTTTTCTCAAACCTATCCTCAATGGACTTCCACTCCCCATTTTTTAGCTTTCTAAAGTGAATGGGGATACCCAAATATCTAAAAGGGAGGGAACCAGATTCACATCCAAAAATGTTTCTATACTGGTCCTCCACCTCCTTTGCTTTCCCAAAACAAAAGAGCTCACTCTTATGAAAGTTTATTTTCCGCCCTGATAATTGCTCAAACATACATAGGATGAGTTTCATATTCAGGGCTTTCTCCAAGTCATGACTCAAAAAAAGTATAGTATCGTCAGCGTACTGCAAAATGGATACTCCACCCTCAACAAGATGAGGAATCAAACCATCTACTTGACCATCCTCTTTCGCTCTCGAAATTAGGATGGCCAACATATCCGCAACGATATTGAATAAGATGGGAGAGAGCGGATCTCCCTGTCTCAAACCTTTTTTTGTCTGAAAATAATGGCCTAGATCATCATTGACCTTAATACCAACACTACTGCGACTTACAAAATTTTCTATCCAACTGCACCACTTATGGTTAAAACCTTTCATGTGCAAGACTTGCTGCAGGAAAGGCCATTGGACCTTGTCATATGCTTTCTCAAAATCAATTTTTAGCAACACACCGTCCATTTTCTTCCTTTGAAGTTCATGAACGGTCTCGTGGAGAACCAACACTCCCTCTAGAATGTGACTCCCCGGCATGAAGGCCGATTGGGTTGGTCGTATCACCTTATGTGCCACCTCCATAACCCTATTCGTGCCCACTTTAGTAAAGATTTTGAAACTAACATTTAGCAGACAAATAGGGCGGTATTGTTGGATTTGTACAGCGTTTTCTTTTTTTGGTAGGAGAATGATATTGCCATAATTCAAATGAAACAGCGGAAGCTCCCCTTTTTGGAAGCTTTCAAACATGTTCATTAGATCCGGTTTTAAAATATCCCAGAATCTTTGGTAGAACTCGGCTGGGAACCCGTCTGGTCCCGGTGCTTTGTTCTTTTCCATTTGCATAATTGCTTCATAAACTTCGTTCTCATTGAAATCAGCCGAGAGGAGGTCATTCTCCTCCACCGAAATCTGTGGAATATCCGAAATCTCGGTTTCCACTAGAGAGAAATTGTTTTGAGCCGGTGCCCCAAACAATCTTTTATAAAAAGTTGTGATGTAGCTTTCAATATTCTCCTGCCCTACGATAGTCCCTTCATCTTGCTCCAACTGAAAGATCTTTTTCCTTCTATGTTTACCATTAGCAATGAGGTGAAAGTATTTTGTGTTATTCCCCCCTTCTTGTATATGTTTTACCTTGGCTCGCTGCGCACATTTAGACTCCTCATTACGTCTAAGATTGGCCAGTTTATCATTTGCGTCTCGCATAGCTTCCCTCTCAGAATCATTCAAAGGGGATGTCTCGGCTTTGATGTCTAGAGAATTAATTAACTCAAGTAGACGAGCCTTTTCAATTTTGTAAACGCTACTGAGATTTTTTGCCCACCCTCTTAAGAAGGCTCGGAGATGGCGGATCTTATTCTGCCAGACCTCCATGGGAGTGCTACCATGAGTTGTTGCTGTCCATTCTCTAACCACCATCTCAAAAAAACCCTCTTGGCGAAGCCACGACAACTCGAATGAAAAATTGGCCTTATTGCCTAAAAAAGCTTGTTCACCCGAGTCGATAAGCAACGGAGTGTGATCTGAACCTGCTCTTGTTAAGGCCCTAACACTCACTAAGGGAAATTTTTGTTCCCACGAAACGCTCGCAAGGAACCTATCCAATTTCTCGTACGTTGGTGTCGGCATGCGACTGGCCCATGTATATTATCTACCCGCGAGATCTAATTCTCGAAGGTCAAGACTCTCAATTATTGCATTAAAAATGAAAGGCCATCTTGCTACAAAATTGTCGTTATTTTTCTCGCTTTGACGACGTATAATGTTGAAGTCACCTCCAACAAGTAGCGGAAGAGGCTCATCTTCACATATCCGCACCAGCTCGGACAGGAATTCCCCCTTCTGGGCATCCTGGGCCGCGCCATATACCACTACTAGAGACCACTGAAAATTATCAGCCATCGATTGCAGGTGAAACTTAACACACCGCTCTCCAGGCAATACATTTTTGACACATAACGTCTGTGAATTAAAACCCACGAGTATACCACCTGATCTACCTTGAGGTGGTAAACAGTACCAACTATAATCAAAACCACCCGCAAGATTCCTTAGAAACGGGGTGGAAAAGTTGTCTCTTCCTGTCTCTATAACAGCAAAGAAATCCAAACGAAATTCTCTTATAGTATCTGTGACTACAGAGTGCTTGGCCGTGTCTCTAAAGCCCCCACTATTCCAAATCGATCCTCTCATGACTTGCGTGAAAGTAGTTTTATTCTAACACTTCTTCTAAGTACCGATGCTTCACTTTTCTTTCTGTTGACAACTCTTTTTTTCTTAGAAAGCGGGAGTTGAAAATCCTTTTGATCTTCTGAACCTGATTGCTCCTACCCTTCTAAATCATTACTTAGCTGAATAGCTTTGTTCAACACTAGACTACTAGATGACTGATCATCATTGATATTTAGATGTTCATGTTTCTTTAACATAATCAGAGTACGGTTATCATCTATATCTTTTAGATTAGCTACCGAGGCCTCAACTTGACTAGGAGAATCACCTAAAGAAATTCCTAATTTCGCAGCCCTAGCTACTATGACATCATTCGAAATAGAAGCAAGTGAATACTTTGAAAATAGGTGAGTACCTGAAGATGAAGGGATGTCACGCTCAGATGCTCTCTTTTGAGCCCTCTCCAGCTGCGTGTCATCGGCATTGTCCTGAGCACGCAGCCGCGCACTCGAACGAGCACCCTTCGCGCTTGCTTCAGGAATCCCTCCATAGGCGATCACCTCATCAGTCGCGTACCGGCCACCAAGGTACACTCCTGTCCCTGGCAGCGGCGTGGCAGAAGATACCCGGCCTACGCTCCCACCTAGAGCAGAGGCCGAGCATGGCGATGAAGGATAGGTTGTCGGCGACAGCACGCCCCTGGCCTCCTGCCTTGGGGTATGCCCACCGGATGCTGTGTCGACAAGAGCAGTACTCCCTCCTGGACTACCTGGCTCCCTCGAACCCTCGACTACGACCTGCGTACCACGGTCGAAACACTCCTGTTCCGAGCCTTGGAGCACAGATGCCGTAGGAGAGCAAGCTGCTACAGTGGTGGACCTCGACGATCTCGAAGAGGCCAGCGGAGTGACTGCAAAGCCCTCGCTCCATTTGTACATGCGAGCCACATTATCAGCGAAAATTTCTCAGGAGAGCGATCATCATCTCCTTGGACAAGCTGAGGTGCTGCAGCATGCTGCACCTCACCCACGATCGGAGATACAGGCGCTGCTGCCTTCACATGTGATGATGCGTGTAGCATCTTGGGTGGAGCAGAAACAGCAAGAGGAGAAGGCAAGCTCTCCTCGTCTTCAGCACGATCAGCCCAACTCCTCCTAGGCACTGAAACTGATAGCTTTTTCTCCCGTGTAAAAGGGAAAGCATCCAAATCAACAGAACCAAACTGAATGAAATGTGTCTGTTTGTGTTTTCCTTGGCCTCCACTCACATCCTCTAGACCAGCAGTTTTAGAATCAGCTGCCTCTGATATCTTTTCTACCGAAGGCTGAGTAGCATCTATCTTTTTGTCGTGTTCATTTTTCTTGTCATCTCCATCATTATCTTGCCCTGGATCATCATCATGGTGCACATCATCCATGGGAGCATCACCATCATCCTCACCTTCTACTTGGAATTGTAGCATGTACCCAACGCCAGCATAGGTATGATCGATCCTAGGTGGGACTGCAGATGGCTCCGCACACGCCACCTTCATGCGCACAACACCATGTGCATGAGTAAACTCCATGTCCACGTCTATTGTTTTCCCAATCAACGAGCCAACCGCGAAAAGTGCGAGATAATCCTTCCGCAGGTCATCCGTGCTGTGCACCCTCTTACTCTGACCCAAATGTCCACAAGATCAAAAGGTTGAACATCATCGGTTAGCCATTCCTCAAAGTGCATATTAACCTCCTTCCCTTCCACCTGAATGGCTCCAATCTTCCTAAGCCTTGCTAGCTCAATCTTTGATGGGTATACAACTCGGAAAGAATTATCAGTAGAGGGGGACACATCCCACTGATGATCCCCTTGCACTAGCCACTCGAGCTCATGAATTACCTCTTGTGTTGTCATTGTGCCACCAAAGATTCTGATCCGGCCCAATTTACCACTGTCATTATTCACCCGCAAACCTTCTGATTGTGGTGTATCAAAGAACAGTAGGTTGTCATTTGCCAGCCCATACATAACAGCCACTGGTTTAGGAGCCGAGAGCAGGTGACACTCCTTGGACACGTGTGTTGCCCTCTGGCAATAAAAACACAACACCGCCGTGCACTCCGAGGCGTAGTGTCCTGTTTGAATACATCTAAAGCACAGGACCTGTTTATCTTTTTTCTTTGCTACCTTAGCTGGCTGAGGAGCTTGCGGTGGCTGTGGTTGAGTCGGGGGTGCAGCCTTCTGCTGCGTGTCCATCGACTTCCCGGCACCCACGGCACCAACGGCCACCGCTGCTAGGTTTGGAAGTGCTGCGACGGCAGCCGCAATCTGCTTCTGAACCTCCTGAGTAACCAGCTGCATAGGTTCCTCTGCGGCTGGAGTAGCGCGACCACCTCGTGCACGACCCGCAAAGCGACCTCTAGTTGAACGTCCGCCACGCCCACGGCCTCCGAACACCGGAGCTCGCAGCCGCCTATTGCGCAGACCATTGTTCCCAACGTTTCCAGGCTGACCCATCCCATGGTCACCATCATAGTATCCAGCATCAAAAGCTCCAAAATCACCATTGAAGGCCTGCTCGTTCTGCCCATGATTCCAATCATTGTCCTGCCAATAACCATTGTGCTGATCCTGCCATCCGCCGTTCCTGTGATCCTGCCAGTTCCCATTACCCCAACGTGGATCAATGTCCTGGCCGCCATGGCCATAACCATGCCCACCGTGACGCTGCTGCCAAGCACCATCAGCTCCATAGATGTTAGGGTTGTACTGTCCCCCATCGTGCGCTCCGCGGCCTCCCCCGTATCCAGAGGGACCGCCTCTCTCAAGGATGCGACCATTGCCGCCATCTCTACCAGCAGCAGCAACAGAAGGGCCTCCGCGCTCCAACGCTCGGCCATTGCTGCCACGGCCGAAGTTGAAGCCCGCGTTGCCACCAGCGCCACCTCTAGGGTTGCCGCCGCCACGCGCCGCCATGACTTCACCCAAGGAAGCCCTATCCGACTGTAGATGAGAATATGCGATATGATCTTTCGATCGCTGCCACACCCGACCTAAAACCCTCGACAGAGCTTTCGAGCTGGGTCTAGCCTGTCTCTGGACCATCGAGCCCTTGTGGCCCTTGGGTACCGCAAGCGATGTGTGTGGGCCTAGCAGGGCCTTTTGCCCTTAAGAGCCCAACCGGGAGATTTTTGAATTTTTTTGAATTTTGAGACCAGTGCTTTGATCCGACAAATTCGGCTTGACTGTAGCTAAGTTCACCGGAGCTCGAGAAGATGGCCGGCGTGACGACGGATGCCAGAGCCGGCGACCCCCACGTGCAGCTCTTGCCCGACAGCGGAAGACTGTGATCCATTCATCCGCGTTGAAACTCTCTTCCGTGAAACAAGACGGTGATAGAACAGGCAGCCGTGGCGGAGATGGCACCAAGCTCTTGCCCGGCGATCGTTTTGCCCCGGCAACGTCAGATCGATCCGGCGAGTGAAATAAGAGACCTAACCTTTGATTTTCACGATGAAGAAGTCGTTTCCGTTGCCGACCCGTCGACGGTAGATCGCAAAGCTCCGGCGATGGCGTGCGGCACCAGTGTCGGAGAGAGGTTGGCGACGGTGGCGACGTCGGCACAGCCTCCCCCTCGTCGTCGGACAGGGATAGTAGCGCCCAGAACTTACCACCGGGCCGAACCTCAGCGATGGGAGACTCCGCGCCGGAGGCGATACATATGCCCGTCACCCAGATATGCTCCCTAGTAGTTAATATGCACACTCTTTTACGTGCATTTTTTTTTGAAACGAGGCAAATACTTTGCCTTTTATATTGATATAGGAGAAGCAAACATGACACGGCCGAGGCCAAAAAAAAAGTCATACAAGACAGGGCGTGCTAGACGAAAGGATCTCATCCTACCCCGTCTAATCTCTCAGAAAAATATATCGTCATATCTTCAAAAACGCAACTACGCGGCGCGATCTGAGAATCGGGAAGCAGATCAGGCGGAGACGTCCAGCGTCGTCGGTTAGTACAAACGATGTAATATACTCTGTGCACCATATTTTTCTTCTGGTTTGTATACATACGCTACCAAATGTAATTCTTGTTCCTGTTTTGTCTCTTTGAGCAAATGTCGGGACTCAAGATAAACTTCTTGAAAAGCGAGGTAATCTGTTTAGGGGATTGTGCGCAACACAAGGAAATTTACGAGGAAATTTTTACCTGTAAATCCAGGGCTTTGCCGCTTTCATACTTAGGGCTCCCTGTTGATAAGAAAAAGCTTCTCAACAAGCATTGGGACCCTGCGGACGTTAAGTTAGGGAAGAAAATGGGGTGTTGGCAAAGGAAATAGTTAGATATTGGATCTCGAACCATTTTGCTAAATTCCTGCATTACATCCATTATCTTTTCCATGCTGTCGTTTTATATAATGTCTGTGGGTGTTGGGAAATTTTTTGACTCTCGTAGGAGCAGATTGTTATGGCAAGAGGATCAAGGGATCAGGAAATACCACCTAATGAATTGGGAAACAGTCTGTTCCGCAAAGGATTTAGGTGGTTTGGGTGTTCTGAATCTTAGGTTAATGAATATTAGCCTTCTCTGTAAGTGGTTGTGAAAACTTGAGAACACTGATGGTGTGTGGCAGGATATTTTGAAGAAGAAATATCTTCAAAAGGAAACCCTGTCACAAGCTACTGATAGAGATGGTATCTCTCAATTCTGGTCTGGTTTGATGAAAGTAAAAGACATCTTCTATTCTTTTTGTGATAGAGTTTTGGTGTCTGGCGATAAGACTAGATTCTGGGAAGATAAGTGGTATAATGGGAAAAGTATGGCTATGTGTTTCCCTAGGTTGTACGACCTCACCTTTAGCAAGAATGTTAAAGTTGATAAAGTCGTCGCTTCGAGGGGTGCTTGTCTGGTGTTTAGACGGTGTTTATGGGGGGAATTGGCTATGCAAAAGGAGGGACTATTCGACATTATTGATAATGTTGAGATTCAAGATGGTAGCGATAGGGTGTCTTGGCGGCTGGGTCAGAAAGGGTTTACTGTCAAAACTCTTTATAATGCCCTACAGACTAGGACACCGGCAAAAAACTTTAGACACCTATGGTCAATGAATCTCCCAGTTAAAATCAAAACCTTTCTCTGGTTGGTGACGTGGGGGAGGACTTTGACCAAAGACAACCTGAAAAAACATAGCTGGGATGGTTCATCTCAGTGTATGTTCTGTGCGGTGGACGACAGTATCGATCATCTTTTCTTTACTTGTCCTTTGGCTTGTTTCGTTTGGGGAGTTTTTCAATGTAGTTTTGATATTCATGACCCTCCCCGTGCTGTGGCGGATTTGGGTGATTGGATTCTATCTTTTAAAGGCCCGGAGCGAGTTGCGATCAAAATTTACCTAGCTTCGATTTTCTGGGCGATCTGGAAAACACGAAACAGGGCATGTTTTGATCAAATTATGCCTCGGGAACCATGTGATATAATTTTCTTTATATGTCACTGGATTGAATCTAGGAGTGAATTGCAGAAAGAAAAAGTGCGAAGAATGTTGCGGCGAGGAACTGATAAGCTGAAGATCGTTGTGACAGAGGTCTTCAACCGTTCGAAGGGGTGGTCGCCAAGATGTCCAAGAATCTGCCGTGGATAGTCTTCGTGAGGAACGACTGCGTCTGGAGTTTGCGTTTAGCGTCTGTGTGCTGTAATAAAGGGATTCTCCTGTTATGTGCAATGGACCTTGGTGTTTGAAAATTGCTGTAACGAATCTTGTAGCTCCCTAAGTTTCTTTATATGAGGCTGGCACTAGTAGAAAAAGGGGCAACAATACCGGTTCCAAAGGGCCTTTAGCACCGGTTGTGCAACCGGTACTAATAAAGCGGGACTAAAGGGGTACCCCTTTAGTACCGGTTGCAAAGAAACCGGTGTTAAAGGGCTCCACGTGGGCGTAGCTGCGCGCGCGCGGCGGAGGACCTTTAGTACCGGTTGGTAAAACCAACCGGTATTAATAGTTCCTGCTTTTTTTCCCCCTCGCTTATTTTTCAGGGTTTAGGGTTTCTGTTTTTTTTCTTCTCGCTTATTTTTTGGGGTTTAGGGTTTCTGTTTTTTTCCTTTTCGCTCATTTTTAAGGGTTTCGGAGGAGATCACGTATAAAGTACTCATTACACATATAAAGTACTCATTACACATATAAAGTACTCATTACATATAAAGTACTCATTACATGGATATCACTGCTAGTACATAGAGGGAGTCTATTTATCGATATAGTGGAATTCACCGGATTCAGGTATGACATGCGTAAGGAAAAATCCCGCCAATTCCTCCGCAATTGCTTTTACGCGGTTTATTGGCAGGAGCTGGTTCCGCTTCCTTGCCATCTTTAAAAAAGGAGATCAAATCAGTTATGATCGAAACTAAACACAATTGATGGTAGCAAAAATAAATTTGTGAATGATGTTTACGTACCTCTTGATTTCTTCGACTATTGACTCTCTCATTGACCTTTATGTGGATGTACTCGCAAACATAGTATCCACATAAATTCGTCCCATGTGGTTGTAGCAGGCACCACTATACGAGAATAGAATTCAATCAAATAATAATCAAGAGAATGATAATGGTATTGAAACTAAAATTAGAGAGATACGCGGACCTAGGTACGTAGTACTACTTACTTTGTTAGCCTTAAACTCCAGCTTATCTTTCCATTCACCGCGTTCTTCCGCGATGAACCTTTTCCAAACCCTGGCCGGCAAAGAAAATGAATTGAGGAGTTATTACTTACTTTGATATCAGGAAATGAACGAATTAAAGAGGCTGATATAGTGCGATTGAAATTACCTCTGGAGCAATACACGCACGCTTTTGTATTCATCTTGATGTTTCCTTAATGAGTTCCAGATTTCAACTTCTCGAAGATCGATTCTAATGATTAGCAGAATGAAGTGGAACCTGTGCGCACGTTTATATACACAGTTATTCAGAGCTCATCAATTACACTTAATATCGGGAAAGCAAAATAGAATGTGTACAAGACAGTAACACTCACTTGAAGTTGTAAGGAAAAAGTATTTCTTTTTTGGCACTTTGTCGCTTTAAAAACGTTAGCAAAACGTCCTCTATGTCCTGGGCATGCTGTTCTACGGTGACTTGATGAACTTTATCTGGGTCAATGAAGCCAATGTCCCAGATTCCATCCACTCTACATTCACGAATATTCATTCTGCATAATAGCGTACAAAAGAATATCGTGAGGATAATTACAGGCAATGAACGAGCTTAACTAAAGAATTAAATTACACAAATAAATCACTTACAGACAATAGCAGCTGATGATAGATTTGTCGAGGTCACGTTGATTGTACATCTGAAAAAGTTCGGAGAACTCAACCTGCACAGCATATTCTCGGAAGTAGTGTTGTTCCTTAACTCCCGCCATGAAATAGAATCTCTCTTCTTTTGCGGCAGTCATGTACCAGTTATGCAATTTCCATAACTGTGTTGTTAGAGCACTCGGATTTTCGACCAGAGGCAGCCCGAGAACATATTGATATGCTAACTCCATGATGGGGTAATCTGTCTCGCCATGGATTACAACTTCTCCATGCTCGATTTCCCGAGCAACAATATTATCAGAAGGCACAATGAGCGGGGCGATCGATTGTACTTCTAGTTCTCCGAGCTGGGCAACTTTTTTCCCGCACATTTTATCTTCCTCCATCTGTGAGCTATGTACCTTTATAATACCTCGCTCATAGTCTGAAAGGGCCCGCGGTGGAGGGTTATATATGTTGTCAACGGTGCGATCTTTAATCTCCGTTGGTAGTCTTCAGAAGTTCCTTTATGGGGTCCAGTCTTGCCTTTTTTCTGTTCGAAAAAGGCTGTCACCTCGGCACGTGTGCTCACTTCTAATTCCTCCATAGTCTTCTCGCCAGCTAACTTCTCAGGAGCCTTGACTTTCTTGGGTATGTTTGCACGTTTCTTGACAGGGGATGTACGGCCAGTACCAGTCGACGTGAACAGCTTCCGCTTTGTCAAATTACTACTGGGCGCATCAGTCGGCTGACGGGACGGCGCGGGCGATGGACTAGCGGTGGGCACCCAATCATCGGGGAAGGCGGGTGGACTTTGAGGTGGTGAATTTCTACTCGGAGGAGTCGGTGGCCTTGGCGCCGAGTCTGGAAACATGATATATTTCTTCTTCCATAGAATGATACCAAGCTCGACTTCTCCCAATGTCTTCTCGCCTTCAGCTCCAGGAATGTGATACGTCCATTTTGCATCACTATTTTATATCATAATTTACTGCTATTCATCGATATATTTCATATTTAGAAGTGTTACTTATGTTATTTTACCTATTTTGCATGTTTGATGAATAATGGAGAATTGGACACCGGAGTCAGGATTCTGCTGGAAAAAGCACCGTCGAGATGCACTATTTCTGAAGATCAATAAATCGAAGGAGACATATGGAAGTTCCTATTTTACCAGAAGATGGAGGAGGCCAAAAGGGGGAGCTGAGATGGGCCATGGTGGGCCCTCCTCACCACTTGGCGCGGTGGGGCCCCCTTCCGCGCCGAGAGGTGGTTTGGGGGCCCTGGCCCACCTCAGCCGTTCCCCCTTCGCGTACTTGACCCCCTCGGAACCCTAACACAGAGAGAAGGGCCATCGAAATATTCCGCCGCCTCCACGAGGCGGAAAACACCAGAGAGCGAAAAGCTCCCCTGCAGGAAGAAATCTGCCGGGGGAAATTCCCTCCCGGAGGGGGAAATCGTCGCCATCATCACCGTCATCGAGCTGGACTTCATCGGGATCATCATCATCATCATCTCCACCACCAATACCATCATCACCTCCGCTGCACTCCGTCTCCGCCATAACATCTAGGGCTGAATCTTGTCTATTTCATAGGGGAAACTCTCCCGGTGTTGATTACTCTTGTTATTGATGCTATTGGGTGAAACCATTGGACTAAGGTTTATGTTCAGATTGTTATTCATCATCATATCACCTCTGATCATGTTTCGTATGATGTCTTGTGAGTAGTTCGTTTAGTTCTTGAGGACATGGGAGAAGTCTTGATGTTAGTAGTGAACTATGTTGAGTAATATTTAATGGTTTGAAGCTTAAGTTGTGGTGTTATTCTTCTAGTGGTGTCATGTGAACGTCGACTACATGATACTTCACCTTTATGGGCCTAGGGGAATGCATTGTGTATTCGTTTGCCAATTGTGGGGTTGCCGGAGTGACAGAAAGCTGAACACCCGTTGGTATATCGATGCATGAGGGATAGCAGGATCTCAAAGTTTAAGGCTATGGTTAGTTTAACTTAATTACTTTGTTGTATTTGCGGATGCTTGCAAGGGGTATAATCACAAGTATGTATTAGTCCTAGGAAGGGCGGTGCATTAGCATAGGTTCACCCACACAACACTTATCAAAACAATGAAGATTAATCAACTATATGAAGCGAAAGCACTTGACAATACTCCCGTGTGTCCTCAAGAACGTTTGGTCATTATAAGTACAACAACCGGCTTGTCCTTTGCTGTAGAAAGGATTGGGCCACTCGCTGCAACTATTACTACTGCATTTTATTTACTTGTACTTTATTTATCTGTCATATCAAAAACTCCTAAAAACTTGTCTGTGAGCATTTACAGTGAATCCTTCATCAAAACCGCTTGTCAACACCTTCTACTCCTCGTTGGGTTCGACACTCTTATTTATCGAAAGTACTACGATACACCCCCTATACTTGTGGGTTATCAAAATGTCAAGATCCATTGAGTGGAATCCCGACAGAACTTCTGGGTACCTCTCTTTTACTCCAAATTCTATCCTCCAAGTGAGATTCATAAGGATCGGAACCTCATATATAACTTCTGGCCCTATGATGGAGAGAGTATCGCTCAAGCGTGGGGGAGATTGAAGGCATTAATGCTCAAATGTCCCATTCATGAGCTTCCTGGTAATATTGTTATTGATAACTTTTATGCAAGACTCTCCTTTCAAGATAAAACTCTATTGGATACCACTTGTGCTGGATCGTTCACTCGTAATAAAGAAGAGTTTAAGTGGGACCTTCTTGATCGGATTCAGGAGAACACTGAAGGATGGGAGAATGACAAAGGTAGGGAGTCAGGTATAAACTATGACTTTGAGTGTGTTAAAAATTTATGGATACTGATGATTATCGCAAAATTAGCACTACTTATGGTCTTGACTCTCAAATTGTTGCAAACTTTTATAAAGCCTTTGCTTCCTATTTCGGTTTGCCGAAGGAGGGTTTTAAAAATTATCATGAACCATATAAAGATGAATCTGTTTCTCATATATCTAAAGGTGTTGAGGTTAATGTTGCTGATCGCATTATTCCAGAACCTTATATTGAAAAAGTTCCTTTTCCTAATAAGATTAAGGAACATACTATCATAACTGGTGTTGTTAGTAAAAGTAATAAGAAAACTACCAAACCTGATGAGCAAATAACTGTTGAACCTGTTGTAGCATTGGTTAAAGATCTTGTCACTGAAAATTTAGAAGATAGACACATTATCTTTTGTGAGGATGCTTCTAATATTGTCTCACATCCTAAAAGTTCTAGGAAGTCTAGTGTTCCTGTGCTTTCTGTTGGGATAGGTGATCATTGCTATTATGGTTTATGTGATATTGGTGCAAGTTCTAGTGCTATTCCTTATGAGCTTTACAGGGAAATTATGCACGAAATTGCTCCTTGTAAACTTGAAGAGATTGATGTGGTTATTCAGCTTGCTAATAGGGAAACTATCTCTCCAATTGGTATCATTAGAGATGTCGAAGTCCTTTGTGGTAAGACTAAATACCCTGCTGATTTTCTTGTACTTGGGTCGGCTGCCAATGATAGTTGTCCTATTATTTTTGGTAGACCTTTTCTGAATACTTGTGGTGCTGTTATAGATTGTAAGAAAGAGAAAATCTTTACTAAATTTGCTGGTGAATCTTATGAATTCAATTTCTCTAAATTTGCTAAAGCACCTTATGAAACTGAATTGCCTAGTGAGGATTTTGAAATTGCTCAACTTGCATCTATTGTTCTTGCTCCTAACAATGCTTTGCAGCAACATATGGAGAATCATGAAAGTGAGAACTTCAGGGAAGAAAGGAATGAGCTTGATGAAGTATTCCTTCGTCAACCTATGCTCAAACACAATTTACCTGTGGAAGATTTGGGTACCACAATGCCACCCAAGGAGGATCCTGTTTTTGATTTGAAACCTCTGCCTGATAATCTTAAATATGCTTATATTGATGATAAGAAAATATATCCTGTTATTATCAGCTCTAAACTTTCAGGTACAGAGGAGGAAAGGTTATTGGGAGTGTTGAGGAAACACCGCGGAGCTATGGGATATACTCTTGATGACCTGAAGGGAATTTCTCCTACTATATGTCAGCACGCCATCAACATGGAACCTGATGCAAAGCCTGTTGTTGAGCATCAGCGTCGTTTAATACCCAAGATGAAAGAAGTGGTAAGAAATGAGGTATTAAAACTTCTTGAAGCTGGTATTATTTATCCTATTGCTGATAGTAGATGGGTAAGTCCTGTGCATTGTGTTCCTAAGAAAGGAGGAATTACCGTTGTTCCTAATGAAAATGATGAACTAATTCCTCAAAGAGTAGTAGTTGGTTATAGATGTGCATTGATTTTAGAAAGGTTAACAAAGTAACTAAGAAAGATCATTATCCTTTGCCTTTTATTGATCAAATGCTTGAGAGGTTGTCCAAGAAAACTCACTTTTGTTTCCTTGATGGGTATTCTGGGTTTTCTCAAATTGCTGTGAGAGCGCAAGATCAAGAGAAAACTACTTTTACTTGTCCTTATGGAACTTATGCTTATAGACGTATGCCTTTTGGTTTATGTAATGCTCCTGCTACTTTTCAAAGATGCATGTCTGCTATTTTTCATGGCTTTTGTGAGGAAATTGTGGAAGTCTTCATGGACGATTTCTCCGTCTATGGAACTTCCTTTGATAATTGTTTGCACAACCTTGACAAAGTTTTGCAGAGATGTGAAGAAACTAGCCTTGTTCTTAATTGGGAGAAATGCCACTTTATGGTTAATGAAGGAATTGTTCTTGGACACAAAATTTCTGAAAGAGGTATTGAAGTTGATCGAGCTAAAGTGGAGGCAATTGAAAAGATGCCTTGTCCCAAAGATGTTAAAGGTATTCGTAGTATTCTTGGTCATGCTGGTTTTTATAGGAGGTTTATTAAAGATTTCTCTAAAATTTCCAAGCCTCTTACTAATCTTCTTCAAAAAGATGTACCTTTGTTTTTGATGATGATTGTAAGGAAGCTTTTGAAACTTTGAAAAAGGCTTTAATCACCGCTCCTGTAGTTGAACCACCTGATTGGAATTTACCTTTTGAAATTATGTGTGATGCTAGTGATTATGCTGTAGGCGCTGTTCTTGGGCAGCGAGTAGATAAAAAGTTAAATGTTATTCATTATGCTAGTAAAACTCTTGATTCTGCTCAAAAGAATTATGCCACTACTGAAAAAGAATTTCTAGCTGTAGTTTTTGCTTGTGACAAATTTCGACCCTACATAGTTGATTCGAAAGTCACTATTCATACTGATCATGCTGCAATTAGATACCTTATGGAAAAGAAAGATGCTAAGCCAAGGCTTATTAGATGGGTACTTCTTTTGCAAGAATTTGATTTGCATATCATAGATAGAAAAGGTGCTGAAAATCCTGTTGCTGATAATTTGTCTAGATTGGAAAGCATTCCTTATGATCCTATTCCTGTTAATGATAGCTTTCCAAATGAACAATTGGCTGCAATAAGTGTAAGTTCGCGAGATAGTCCTTGGTATGCTGATTATGCTAACTTTATTGTTTCCAAGTACTTGCCTCCAACCTTTTCAGCTCAGCAAAGAAGGAAATTCTTTTATGACTTGCGGCATTACTTTTGGGATGACCCACACTTATATAAAGAAGGAGTCGATGGTATTATGCGAAGATGTGTTCCTGAATATGAACAACAGGAAATACTGAGGAAATGCCATGGAAGTGCTTATGGAGGGCATCACGCTGGAGATAGAACTGCGCAGAAAGTTCTACAATCAGGTTTTTATTGGCCTACCCTCTTTAAGGATGCAAGAAAGTTTATTTTATCTTGTGATGAATGTCAAAGGGTTGGTAATATCTCTAGACGCAATGAAATGCCTATGAGTTATTCTCTTGTTATTGAACCATTTGATTGTTGGGGATTCGACTTCATGGGTCCTTTTCCTTCTTCACAAGGTAATACTCATATACTTGTTGCTGTTGATTATGTCACTAAATGGGTAGAAGCTATACCTACTAAAAGTGCTGATGGTGAGACCTCTTTAAAAATGCTTCAAGATGTCATTTTTCCTAGGTTTGGTGTACCTAGATATCTTATGACTGATGGAGGTTCTCATTTTATCCATGGTGGTTTTAGAAAGACTCTTGCTAAATATGGTGTTAATCATAGAATTGCTTCAGCCTATCATCCTCAAACTAGTGGACAAGTAGAATTGTCAAATAGGGAGATTAAATCTATCTTGCAAAAGACTGTTAATAAATCTAGAAAAAATTGGGCTAGTAAGTTAAATGATGCTTTATGGGCTTATAGAACTGCTTATAAGAACCCCATGGGCATGTCTCCTTATAAAATGGTTTATGGTAAAGCTTGTCACTTGCCTTTAGAATTAGAACACAAAGCTTATTGGGCAGTGAGAGAACTTAATAGAGATTTTAAACTTGCCGGTGAGAAAAGGTTGTTGCACTTAAGTTCTTTAGATGAATGGAGAAGTGAGGCTTATGAAAATGCTAGACTCTTTAAAGAAAAAGTTAAGAGATGGCATGATAGGAGAATTCTTAAAAGAGAATTTAATGTTGGTGAGAAAGTTCTATTGTATAGGTCTCGTCTCAGATTTTTTGCAGGAAAGTTACTCTCAAAATGGGAAGGACCATTTGTTATTGTGGAGGTGTATCGTTCAGGTGCAATAAAAATTGCTTCATTGAAAGATAACTCTACACAAGTGGTAAATGGTCAAAGACTCAAGCATTATATTTCTGGAGATTCTATTAATGAAGAGGTTGATACAATTAAAGTGGTGACTCCGGAAACTTTCATTGAAGAACATTTTTCTGGGACTGCAGAATTCGATTCGAATAGGTAACAGTTTCGGTAAGAAAAGTTTCGCGAATAACTTTCTAGAAGATATTTTCGTCGTTTTTATTAAATATGGAAAAATAAGAGACCGAACCGGATGGGAGACGGCACCCGTGGTGCCCAAACCATAGGTCGGCGCGGTGGGCCCCCAGCCGCGCCGCCTGGTGGTTTGAGCACCCCGGAGCTCGTCTCCGATCAGGTTTCCTCCTGTACCTTCCTTATGTTGTAAAACTTTTTGCTATATAACTCACCCGAACCCCCGAGGTTCGTATCTCGCCTTTTCATCGTGTTTCGTTTCGAGCTGTTTCTGTCCAGATATTGTTTTCAGATTTAGAAGCGCCATGGTCTCCAACAACAACAACAAGGGCAAGGAGCCTTTGGAAGACGAGACTCAAGACCCCAAGCTGAAGGAGGAAGTCAAGAGCGAAGATGAAGGAGAAGTGGAGGAAGACCCGCGCGAATACCCGCGCGCTACCGTTGCAAGCATCGGAGTGGTGGCAAATCCATTCAAGCCCAGGCAAGGGCGCGGATGAGCACCGGAGGGAAGGTTCCACGACACTTCTTGGCTCCCAGGACATCTTCCCCAGGCAAAATAACCCCTTCCATACTCTTATCCATAAGCATCAAATTGAGAGGATCCCGGAGGCTGAGTTGCCTAGTGGTTGGAATATAGATCGTTCTAACAATACAGGAAAGAGGGATTCTGCTGCTGAGGAGTGGGGAAACAACTCCAAGAGTTGGGACTCGCAGTCTGACAAGTTTATGAATCGCATCGAACACAACTCTGAGCTGATTCGCGCCCTCACCTACAAGATTGATGAACTGAAGGAGCTGGTTGATAAGCTTATCAACAATCACCACCACCACCGAAGGAGTAATTCATCATAAGTATTGGCATCCCCTTGGTTTGTTCCAAGCTTGGGGGAGTGCCGCGGTATCACACATTATCTTTACCTTTTACTTTTCCATAAAGTCATATCGTGAGTAGGGAAGTTATCTTATATGATGGTTTGCAATGTGGAAGTATCTCTCTTTTAGTTGGTTATCTATGTATCCCTTGGTGTGAGTTGCCGTTATGAAATATTAATGAGAAGTTTTATCATTTACTTTCTGCATACTTTATTTTAGCTTGCAATTCTCTTTCATATTGATAACCTTGTTGTTAGTATAGGGATCACTTTTTAGAGCACCAAGTTAATCTTTTTGGTTTTGGCAAACTTAGCATTGGTCAGTAGTAGACAATACTTTGAGACTTAAGTAGAAGAGGGAGTGCATGCAAATATATTATTCCATGATCTTTCTTTCTTTGTAGCTCATAAGCTTAGTATTCTTAAGTTAAACTATTTGTGCTTCTAAGGAAGATTGCATGATTATTCTTATCACTTGTATAATTGTTTGTATCCCTCAACTCTTATGCTTGCTACATAACCTTGCTAGCCAAAGACCTGTATCGAGAGGGAATGCTTCTCATACATCCAAACCTTGAGCCAAACCATTGCCATTCGAGTCCACCATAACTTCCTACTATATGGTATTTTGCGCCATTCCAAGTAAATACTTCATGTGCTACCTTTAAATTATTCAAAACTTATTACTCCTAGTTTTGTGTCACTGTTTATTAGCTCATGAGGGTTCTGTAGAGTTTCTCTAGCACTTTTGTCAAACAGACTTTCACCAATGGACTAGTGGCATATACACCGCTTATCCAACAATTTGCAAAAAGAGCTGGCAAATGGGGTGCCCAGTCCCAATTAACTACAACTTTCATTAATAATTCTCTTCACATGTTTTGCCCTGATTTATCAGTAAGCAACTTAATTTGCAAATAGACACTCCTCCATGGTATGTGAATGTTGGAAGGCACCCGAGGATTCGGTTAGCCATGGCTTGTGTAAGCAAAAGGTTGGGAGGAGTGTCAACTATAAAGAAACTAAAATACATGTGTAAACAAAAGAGAAGAGGGATGATCTACCTTGCTGGTAGAGATAACGTCCTTCATGGGAGCCGCTCTTGAAAGTCTGGTTGACAAGGGGTTAGTGTTCACTTTACTACGATTCGTTGACAACGACATACATAGCTCAAACAACTATTTTCATACTCTCTATATGCTTTGCAAAACTTAAAAGCTCTAGCACATGATTTAATCCCTGCTTCCCTCTGCGAAGGGCCTATCTTTTACATTATTGTTGAGTCAGTAAACCCATTCCTCTCTATCTCAAGCAAGCATTTGAGTTGTTGAGATCCAATTAGTTATATGTGTTGATACTTCTAATCATATCTCTCATTTCCTTGTTTCGCACAATAGCTTTTATCCGAATGAATATAACTTTGAAAGTTATCAATGACTGTAAGGAGACTGTTATGATTAAGGCATGTAAGTTCTGCTATATAAGCTCTGATATAAAGACTCTTCTCGAAAGATAAGTATGATCTGTTAATTGTTCTCTGACCAAGAGTTTAAGTTTGCCTTCACCAATCATGGTTCTCTTTATGCACTTCATCGTGGTTCCCTTTACTTATTTCAAGTTAGATTATATGAAGGGAAGTTGCTGTCTAGAATGACTTGTGTATCAATGAATGTGATGCTTCTTGTCCGTATTTTATTTATCGACACTTTGCTCCATAAACTTGTGGTCATGTTTACTGAGCTCAGTTTTCGCTTGGGGACAAGCGAGGTCTAAGCTTGGGGGGGTTGATACGTCCATTTTGCATCACTATTTTATATCATAATTTACTGCTATTCATCGATATATTTCATATTTAGAAGTGTTACTTATGTTATTTTACCTATTTTGCATGTTTGATGAATAATGGAGAATTGGACACCGGAGTCAGGATTCTGCTGGAAAAAGCACCGTCGAGATGCACTATTTCTGAAGATCAATAAATCGAAGGAGACATATGGAAGTTCCTATTTTACCAGAAGATGGAGGAGGCCAAAAGGGGAGCTGAGATGGGCCATGGTGGGCCCTCCTCACCCTTGGCGCGGTGGGGCCCCCTGCCGCGCCGAGAGGTGGTTTGGGGGCCCTGGCCCACCTCAGCCGTTCCCCCTTCGCGTACTTGACCCCCTCGGAACCCTAACACAGAGGAGGCCATCGAAATATTCCGCCGCCTCCACGAGGCGGAAAACACCAGAGAGCGAAAAGCTCCCCTGCAGGAAGAAATCTGCCGGGGGAAATTCCCTCCCGGAGGGGGAAATCGTCGCCATCATCACCGTCATCGAGCTGGACTTCATCGGGATCATCATCATCATCATCTCCACCGCCAACACCATCATCACCGCCGCTGCACCCGTCTCCGCTATAACATCTAGGGCTGAATCTTGTCTATTTCATAGGGGAAACTCTCCCGGTGTTGATTACTCTTGTTATTGATGCTATTGGGTGAAACCATTGGACTAAGGTTTATGTTCAGATTGTTATTCATCATCATATCACCTCTGATCATGTTCCGTATGATGTCTTGTGAGTAGTTCGTTTAGTTCTTGAGGACATGGGAGAAGTCTTGATGTTAGTAGTGAACTATGTTGAGTAATATTTAATGGTTTGATGCTTAAGTTGTGGTGTTATTCTTCTAGTGGTGTCATGTGAACGTCGACTACATGATACTTCACCTTTATGGGCCTAGGGGAATGCATTGTGTATTCGTTTGCCAATTGTGGGGTTGCCGGAGTGACAGAAACCTGAACACCCGTTGGTATATCGATGCATGAGGGATAGCAGGATCTCAAAGTTTAAGGCTGTGGTTAGTTTAACTTAATTACTTTCTTGTATTTGCGGATGCTTGCAAGGGGTATAATCACAAGTATGTATTAGTCCTAGGAAGGGCGGTGCATTAGCATAGGTTCACCCACACAACACTTATCAAAACAATGAAGATTAATCAACTATATGAAGCGAAAGCACTTGACAATACTCCCGTGTGTCCTCAAGAACGTTTGGTCATTATAAGTACAACAACCGGCTTGTCCTTTGCTGTAGAAAGGATTGGGCCACTCGCTGCAACTATTACTACTGCATTTTATTTACTTGTACTTTATTTATCTGTCATATCAAAAACTCCTAAAAACTTGTCTGTGAGCATTTACAGTGAATCCTTCATCAAAACCGCTTGTCAACACCTTCTGCTCCTCGTTGGGTTCGACACTCTTATTTATCGAAAGTACTACGATACACCCCCTATACTTGTGGGTTATCAGAATGTCAAGATCCATTGAGTGGAATCCCGACAGAACTTTTGTGACCCTGACACGAGCAAATCCAGCTGGAATCTGACCAAAATGGAAGGTTGCTCCAAGTTGATATGGTAAAGCATAGCCATTCGCCACCAGATAACTAATGTTCTTCATTGGCGCATGTAACTCACAATTTGTCTTCTCCGTGATATCATCCACGGGGTAGTGAGCCGCCGACGATTCATCAACTGCAGGATCTTGTAGCTGCGTGGAACCCACGCTGCTTTTCCGCTGAGATGGGCAGACATCGACTGCAGGATCTTCTAGTCGCAGCTGAGATTCCCTTTGCTGGGTAATTGAGTGTAGTTGCTCCTGCACAGCATGCACCTAGGGTTCTAATTCCGAAAACCGGTCCGCCTCCCTCTTCTTACTTCTGCAATGTTTTTTATAAGTTGCAACGTCCGCCGGAAACCCTTCATGAAAACTAACCCCGCCTCCTCTGCCTCGACATCGTCCCCAGTGTTCTTTATTCCGGAGGGCGAGTGCCAGCTCGTCGTCCTCTCTATCGGGAACAAATTCTCCCTTTCGGACTTTCTCTATTGCGTCCACTAGTTTTTTTACGACTCTTGTAATTTTTTTCTTCCATTTTCCCTTTGGAACAATCAGCTCTGTGTCTGGGTGAAACACTGCCCCATGCGCGAACAACCAGAACTTGGACCTGTCGGGCCAGTCATCTGTCTGTGGGGTGATCCCTTTTTGACGCAGTTCGTTTTCAAAGGCTTCCCACTTAGGCAAGGCAGTCTTGTAGCCACCTGACCCCAAAGTATGGTGATATTTCTTCTTCTTAGCATTCAACTTATTTTGGGCCGACCGGGCCACAACGACGGCCGATTTCTTATACGCCACAAATTCAGGCCACGCATCTTTTATCTTCTCTAGATGTCCAGTAAATTTTGGAGTTACTTTCTCATATTTTCTCCACAATCCATTCTTCCAGT
Source organism: Poa pratensis (assembly GCA_947311845.1). Lineage (NCBI taxonomy): Eukaryota > Viridiplantae > Streptophyta > Magnoliopsida > Poales > Poaceae > Poa > Poa pratensis. Next base: position 16,924,972 of record CAMZMU010000054.1, read on the forward strand.
TGTTGAATTGCTGGGCCATCTTCTTTAGAGTCCACTCCTTGACTTTATCCTTCTTCTTCTCTGGGAGATCTGCCGGTAGGCTGAAAGATGTCAAGATCGAGTCCCAAAGGAGGTCTTTAATTCTTTTATCGACATAACTTGCGCCAATGTTGGCTTTCTTCGGCTCATTCCATTCTGCAATGGTGATCGGGACCATGTCCCTAACAAGAACTCCGCATTGACCTACATATTTAGTGTAGATTTCTTCGGGTTTCACCGGTTTGCCATCATTAGCAACTTCGTCGATCGACAACTTTGCACCATCTGGCAGCTTTACCCTTTGGTTCGGGCCTCGTTTAGGGACGCTTGGCTTAGATCCAGAGGGCTACAAGAAAAATGTTTCGTTAATAAGTGCAAATCAATTAATATATATATATACCTCGCCGGAGTTTTCTAAGGGCACTTCGTCGTCGTCTCTTAAATTTTCTAGCTCAAGTCCCTCACCGGAGTCGTTCAAACATTTTGCGCTGAAATCATCGTCGTCTTCTTCACCGGAATCTTCTCCATCGGAATTTAATCCAAGGGTCCTCTCAAATATAATTGCTTGCATATGCTCTTCATTCTCCTCGTCTCGGATGAAGGGGGGCGTCGTCCTCCATAGCTCAATGTCACTGCAAATTTTTAATTCATAGCATCAAGGTTACAAAGATTGCTTTGCTAAATTTGTTTCTAACTTTGCTAACACAATTGGACTTTGTTAAAATTCATAGCATCAAGCTTTCCAACTTTGATTTCTAACTTTGCTAACACAATCATCAAATAACATTGCTTTGCTAAATTTTCAAACTTTGCTAAATTTGCTACATTTTCAAATTTTCTAAAATAACAACCTAAATTTTCTAACTTTGCTAAATTTGCTAAATTTTCTAACTTTGCTAAATTTGCTACATTTTCAAATTTTCTAAAATAACAACCTAAATTTTCTAAATTTGCAAGATAACCTAAATTTGTAAGACCTAAAATAACAACCTAAATTTTGAATAAACATTAATAAAATAACTTTGCTAAAATTTGGTTTCTATCTATTTTGAATAAACACTAATAATTTGCTACACCTTAGCTTAAAAAAATGAAAAAAAATTGCTACACTAATAATTTGCAACACCTTAGCTAATAATATGCTACACCTTACTAAAATCAAAAAAATGGAAAAAAAACCTGAGGGCGCCGGAGATGGTGGTGGTGGCGCACGGCGATGGTGCGGTGGTGGCGCGCGGCGGTGGAGGGCGCCGGAGCAGGGGCGCGCCGTGGAAGCCGGAGCAGGGGCGACGGAGGGCGCCGGAGATGGTGCGGTGGTGGCGCGCGGCGATGGTGCGGTGGTGGCGCGCGGCGATGGCGCGCGGCGGAGGTCGACGCGGCGAGGGAGGGGGCGATGGCGCGGCCGGCCGGAGGAGCAGGGCTTCGCTGGAGCAGGGCGTCGTGGAGTTCGAGGCGTCGGCGGAGAGGAGGGACTTGGTCGATTTGGGGCGAATTTGATCGATCCCCTGTATAAACCCCGCCCAAATGACCTTTAGCACCGGTTGATAACACCAACCGGTACTAAAAGGTCATTTGGGCCGCGGCGAAATTTCGCGCGCGAAGCCCACCCCTTTAGTACCGGTTGGTTATGCCAACCGGTACTAATGGGCTTTTTTTTTTGTATTTTTGTTTTGCTTTATATCTATTTGCTTTATATCTAATTAAAGGATGTTTTCTGTTTTGCTTTATATCTATTTGGTTTCTGTTTTGTTTTTTCTCTAGTTTCTTTTTATTTTATATCTATGTAAATTAATTGTCTAAAAATTTGTAATTATTATCTTTTTATTTTATATCTATGTAAATTAATTGTCTAAAAATTTGTAATTATTATCTTTTTATTTTATATCTATGTAACTTAATTGTCTAAAAATTTGTAATAATTATCTATTTATTTTAGAAACATCGTTAACAACATCCTCGTGGATTAGGGTTTACCCGTCGACGACAATACATATAGACCCATGGCAGCGCGTGGCCAGGACACCGATAGCTAGGGGAGGACACGTGACTGACACGAGTCGTGGCCGCGAAGCCCGCCTTTAGTCCCGGTTGGTAACACCAACCGGGAGTAAAGAAGCACACGGATCGTGTGTTTCTTTCAAGCGCTTGTGAGCCGTTGGATCAGGGGTGTGTTTCTTTTGAGGGCAAAACCAGTGTTGGATCAGCCACATGACCCTATATAAACCCCCCCCCCCCCCTCTCGAACATGTTCGACACTCAATGTAGTTCATTTGATAGACAAAGCATTCGGATTCCCTGCATACGTCCAACGGTGTATTTGATATGCGGGCACTCACGAGCCACCGTTGGGCTGTATGCAGGGGAAACCGTGTGTTTTGTTCTATCTACAAAATACTTCAGTTCATCGACCGAATACAAATCATTCGGATTCCCGTCATACAGCCCAACGGTGCATTTGATATGCAGGCACTCACAAGCCACCGTTGGGTTGTATGACGGGGAAACTTATTGTAATCTTCTGACATGTCTGTCTTGTCCTCCACTCCCACGATGTTTCTTTTCCCTGAAAGAACTATGTGGCGCTTTGGCTGATCGTATGATGTATCGGCTTGCTTATCTTTTCTTTTTTTCGGTCTGGAAGACATGTCCTTCACATAGAAAACCTGAGCCACATCATTGGCTAGGACGAATGGCTCGGTGTGGTACCCAAGATTGTTGAGATCCACTGTAGTCATTCCGTACCGCCGGTCTATCTCTACCCCGCCTGACAGGTTGACCCATTTGCACTGAAACAAAGGGATCTTAAAAGAAGGTCCATAGTCAAGTTCCCATATCTGTTGTATGTAACCATAATATGTGTCCTTTGTCCCATTGTCGTTTGTTGCATCAAAGCGGACACCACTGTTTTGGTTAGTGCTCTTTTTGTCTTGGTTTCCGTGTAAAATGTATTCCCATTTATCTCGTACCCTTGGAAAGTCAATATAGTCGAAGATTGTGACTTGGCCAACAAGTATAGCTCTTCTCCAACAGTGCTGTTATTAATGAGATGTGTACGCAACCAACTGCCGAAAGTATCCACGTGCTTTCCTTTAATCCAGAAGTTAGTCTGCTCCGGGAATTCGGAGCGTAAAATATCCATGTGTTTCACGATATACGGAGCCACCAATCTGGAATTTTGTAGAACTGTGTAGTGTGCTTGAGTGAAAGAATGCCCGTCCATACTTCTTGTTGCTTTCTTTCCTAGCGTGCCTTTTCCACGCAGTCTCCCCTCATGGCGCGATTGAGGAACACCGATCGGCTTAAGATCAGGAATAAAGTCAACACAAAACTCAATGACCTCCTCTGTTCCATAGCCCTTGGACATGCTTCCTTCTGGCCTAGCACGGTTATGAACGTATTTCTTTAAGACTCCCATGAACCTCTCAAAGGGGAACATGTTGTGTAGAAATACAGGACCGAGAATGGAAATCTCTTCGACTAGGTGAACTATGAGGTGCGTCATAATATTGAAGAAGGACGGTGAAAACACCAACTCGAAGCTGACAAGACATTGGACCACACCCGTCTGTAAACTTGGTAGAGTTGCTGGATCGATTACCTTCTGAGAAATTGCATTGAGGAATGCACATAGCTTCACAATGGGTACTCGAACGTTTTCCGGTAGAAGCCCCCTCAATGCAACCGGAAGTAATTGTGTCATAATCACGTGGCAGTCATGAGACTTCAGGTTTTGGAACTTTTTCTCTGCCATGTTTATTATTCCCTTTATATTCGACGAGTAGCCAGACGGGACCTTGATACTGCTCAGGACTTGAAAAAGATCTCCTTCTCTTCTTTGGTAAGAGCGTAGCTGGCAGTACCTTGATACTTCTCTGGATTCAGGTTGTCTCTTTCGTGCGTACGTTGCTGGTCCTGCCGTGCATCTGCTGTATCTTTCGTCTTCCCATATACGCCTAAGAAGTTTAGCAGGTTCACGCAAAGATTTTTCGTCACGTGCATCACGTCGATTGCAGAGCGAACCTCTAGGATTTTCCAATAGGGTAAATCCCAAAATATAGATTTTTTTTCCACAAGGGTACGTGCTTATTAGCGTCTTTCGGAACAGATAGACTGACAGGACCCTTTCCAAAGATTACTTCTAAATCCTTGACCATGCCATATATAACATCACCATCAGAGCGTGTAGGCTTCGTCCGGTTATCTGCCTCACCTTTGAAATGCTTGCCTCTGTTTCTTACGTGATGCCTGTTTGGATGAAATCTACGATGCCCCAGGTACACATTCTTGTTACCTAAATATATACTGTCAGTCTTATCTAAACAGTGCGTGCATGCATTGTATCCCTTGTTTGACTGTCCTGAAATGTTACTAAGAGCAGGCCAATCATTGATGGTTACAAACAGCAACGCTCATAGGTCAAATTCCTCTGTTTGTACTCATCCCACACACGTACACCTTCGTCAGACCACAGCTGTAAAAGTTCATCAACTAATGGCCTCAGATACACATCAATGTCGTTGCCGGGTTGCTTCGGGCCTTGGATAAGCACTGGCATCATAATATACTTTTGCTTCATGCACAACCAAGGAGGAAAGTTATAGATACATAGAGTCACGGGCCAGGTGCTATGACTGCTGCTCTGCTCCCCAAACGGATTCAAGCCATCTGTACTTAGACCAAACCTTAAGTTCCTTGCGTCAGCTGCAAAATCCCCAAACTCACTGTCGATTTTTCTCCACTGCGACCCATCAGCAGGGTGTCTCAGCATCTCGTCTTCCTTACGGTCTTCTTTGTGCCATCGCAACAACTTGGCATGCTCTTTGTTTCGGAACAAACGTTTCAACCGTGGTATTATAGGAGCATACCACATCACCTTGGCAGGAACCCTCTTCCTGGGGCTCGGCTTGCCCTCAACATCACCTGGGTCATCTCGCCCGATCTTATACCGCAATGCACCGCATATCGGGCATGCATTCAAATTCTCGTACTTCTCACCGCGGTAGAGGATGCAGTCATTGATGCATGCATGTATCTTCTGCACCTCTAATCCTAGAGGGCAGACAATCTTCTTTGCTTCGTACGTATTGTGGGGCAATTCATTATTCCTTGGAAGACTCTTCTTAAATATTTGTAGCAACTCTTCAAATGCCTTGTCAGATATTCCATTCTTTGCCTTCCACTGCAGCAATTCCAGGGTGGTACCCAGCTTTTTCTGGCCATCTTCGCAATTTGGGTACAACAATTTTTTGTGATCCTCTAACATGCGCTCCAACTTCAACCACTCGTTTTCACTTCCGCAGATTATCTGTTCATCAAGAATGACCTGACGAAGATCATCATCGGACTGATCATCAACAATGACCTCATACTCAGCTTCGTCTTCCCCCATTGTAGTACCACCGTGTTCAGAGAACACAGGATAGTTGTCATCATCCTCTTCTTCATTGTCTTCCATTATAACCCCTCTTTCTCCGTGCTTGGTCCAACAAAAATAATTGGGCATGAAGCCTTCTCGCAACAGGTGGGAGTGTATGGTTCTTGCGCAAGGGTAATTCCTCTTATTCCGACAGTCATCACATGGACAAAACATAAAACCATTCTGCTTGTTTAACTTAGCCACTTGGAGAAAATTATGCATGCCATTAATGAACTCGGGACAGCGTCGGTCACCGTACATCCATTCTCGGCTCATCTGCATTATATAAATATATCAAAAACCATTACACCATAGCTATATCATGAATAGAGATACGTGACCAAATTCATTAATACAAGTTCACCACATTTAAACAAAAGTACAGTAGTGAACAAATCTAATACATAGTTCTCATAAACATTCATTAATTGAAACTAACATACAACTAGCTAAAGAATTTAAATCCAACAACAAATGCGATCAAAATCGCAACTAAGGTAATTATTGAACCAACAGCATAATGATACCAAGCCTCTTGACTAATGACATATTTTCTAATCTTTTTAAGCTTCAAGCGCATTGCATTCATCTTGATCTCGTGATCCAAGCGCATTGCCTCCATCTTGACCTCGTTATCATCGACGACGTCGGCAATCTTGAACTCCATTTCATCTTCTCTTGAGACGAAGATCTTCACTTCTTTTCAATTTTGCTTTCAAATCATTGTTTTCTTTTACAAAAAACTCGACAATAGGGTCGGTTGGAATTTCCGGTTCAACTACCTCCTAGATAAAAATATATGTACGTCAAGTTGGTCGGCATAATTGTTATAAACACGAAATTAAACAAATATATAGTTATAACAAACAATCGCACCACATCCGAATAATAGAGCGGACGAGAGCCGGTGTGGACAGATGTCAAAACCATGACACTATATATAACAAACAATTATACAAATAAGAAAATTATACAAGTAATAATTATGCATCTAAATCATACAACTAAGATTTTTTAAAATAAAAGATAAAAATAAGAGGCTCACCGAGGTGGTGTCGGTGACGGGGCGGCGCGGGCGATCGACGGCGGTGAGGAAGGGGACGAGACGACACTATAAAAAACCACAAATTATACTTTAATTTGTGCTCAAAATGCATATGAAACAAATAAAATCTCTAACTTAGGCATTTCATCAAACACCTTGCTAGCACTACAAAAATCAAACTAGCTAAACTAGCAAGAAAATGAGCTAAACTTGAAATGCCGGAAGAGAAGATGAAGTTGCTAACCCTTGTATATGTAGGTGCCACCAATCTTGACAAATGTTGGAGAAAAATGGGGTGAACTAGAGCTTGGGAGAGCAAAGAGAGAGAAAAAATGGAGTTGTGTTCGAGCTGAAAAATAGAGCTGTGGCTCGGGGTGGAAGAAGGTAATATAGGGAAACCTTTAGTATCGGTTTGCATTACCAACCGGTACTAAAGATGAGCCTTTAGTACCGGTTGGTAATACAAACCGGTGCTAAAGGGTACCGGTACTAAAGGGTCTCGCCGTGGGGCCACCAACGGCAGCCGCCTGTGCCAACCTTTAGTACCGGTTTGTAGTACCAACCGGTACTAAAGATCGGCCTTTAGTACCGGTTCATAATACAAACCGGTACTAAAGTGTCTCGCCGTGGGGCCACGGCCGCCTCGCATCTGGAACCGGTACTAATGCCCCCTTTAGTACCGGTTCGTGCCCAACCGGTACAAAAGAGGGCGCACGGATGCCCTGTTTTCTACTAGTATGGGGGTTCATCCCCTTTTATCTAAAAAAAATGTAATTCTTGTGTCTATTTTTCTTATGGAAGTTTATGCTTCATGTCCATTCGTTAATTTTCCTATTGATTTATATGTGCAATGCTTGTGTTGTCACCGTGATATATGCCAATTCTACATGGCAACTACAGTATTTCTTATATGGCCCTTTTTTTTGCATACACCGCCCATGACAATTCTTATTTATTGTTATCACCATCGACTTTATTTGTCCTAGTAGTTTATATATGTGTAGTTTGGTAGTGTTTGACTTTTATTTGCCACACTAATGTACATATTAGGTGAACCTAGTCTGCTAGTCAGGTTAGGGTTAGTCACCATCTAGCAAACCTTGCTAGAGTGGAGGGGCGATCTAAATTTTGGACCGGCTCAGGACCTGAAGAACTTCTTCAGTTGGTTGAATTAGACCCTATTGTAACCCGTCCTGAGTAATAAAGTTCCTGCTTTACGCGCAAAAAAAACGAATGTAGATATTAATTGATTGTGTATGCATGCCAATTTATCCTTAATTCCTTACTTACCCACATGCTCATCTCTGCAATAGCATTGCGCAACCGTACAACAATGTTCGATTCAGACAAGCAAATGTTAAAGTTTGCTGTTTCCGGTCTTTGTCAGGCTGCCCATAGCTCGGGCCTTCTCTCGGAGCACAAACTTTTGCGTCTTCCCCGTCGAAGTCTTTGGCAGATCCTCGAACACCACCGTCTTGGGTGCCATGAAATGCGGCATCCTCTCCCGGCAGAACACTATGATCTCTTTTTCCGTGGCGCGGGCTTCATCTTTCAGCTCGACGAAGGCGCATGGCGTCTCCCCCAGTGGTCGTCCGGCCTCGCCACCACCGCCGCCTCGAGCACCGCCGGGTGGCTAAAGATCACCGACTCGACGTCGATGGAGCTGATGTTCTCTCCGCCCGATATGATGATGTCCTTGGCCCTGTCCTTGAGCTCGACGTACCCGTCCGGGTGCCGCACGCCGAGATCCCCGGTGCGCAGCCACCCGCCGGCCATCGATTCCTTGGTCGCGTTCATGTCCTTGTAGTACCCGCTCATCACGGTGTTGCCACGGAACATCACTTCGCCTACCGTCTTCCCGTCAAACGGCACGCTCTCCATGGTGGCCGGGTCCTTGACGTCGACGTCCTGCATCGCGATGTGATGGAACCCCTGCCGCGCCTTCAAACGCGCGCGCTCCTCGGCCGGCAGCGCGTCCCACTCCGGCATCCACGTGCAGACGGTGGCCGGGCCGTACGTCTCCGTGAGGCCGTAGACGTGGTACACCACGAAGCCGAGCTCCTCCATCCCGAACAGGACGCGGGGCGGCGGCGCCGCGCCGCCCGTCATGACGCGCACCGTGCCCGGCAGCGGCTTTCGGTCCGCGGCCGGCGCGTTGGTGATCATGTTGAGCACCGTCGGCGCGCCGCCCATGTGCGTGATGCCGTGCCGCGTGATGCTGTCGAAGATGACCTTGGCGTTGAAGTGGCGCAGGCACACGTTAGTGCCGCCCTGCATGGCGACGCCCCACGGCAGGTGCCAGCCGTTGCAGTGGAACATGGGCACAGTCCACAGGTACGTCGGCATGGGCGTGATATCGTAGGCGAGCACCGTGCCGATCGTGTTGAGGTAGGCGCCACGGTGGTTGTACACCACGCCCTTGGGCCGCGACGTCGTGCCGGACGTGTAGTTGAGCGTGATCGGGTCCAGCTCGTTCGCCGGCCACCGGATGTCGAACCCGGAAGGAGCATCCTTGATGAGACCCTCGTAGTCCACGCAGCCTGACTCGACGGGGTCCGCGTCGTCGGAGATTGTCACGAGCACCGGGAGGCTGGAGGCTTCGGACTCAGAGTCGGCGAGGCGTTTGAGGGCAGCTCTCCCGACGTCGAGGAGGCTCGACTCGATCAAAAACACCTTGGCGCCGGAGTGGTTCAGCAAGGTGGACACCATGGCCGCGTCGTGCCGCGTGTTGAACGTGCAGAGGACGGCTCCGGCCATGGGCACGGCGAAGTGTAGCTCGTACATCGCCGGCACGTTGGGGCTGAGAACAGCGACCTGCACATGGGTGACTTGGTTATTAAAGATGAAAAATGTAACACGGCGTAACCACAGACCGGCATGGGTATGGTATGGGCGGTACAGGCGAGAGACGACCATTCGACAAGGATTGCACGGCGTTTCTTCACATGATTTTGCTATCATGTCAAGTCGCTCTTGCTCATAGTGATTCAGTACTGCCAATTTCCTAAGATGCGCTGATCTATTCCTACTGATGCATCATGATCAGTTTCATCAATTCAGTAGAACTAATCCTAAACGACAGTAACAGCTACTAGCACTGACAACCATGGACAGAGGACAGAGCAAGCAAAGAAAAGCAGAGAGCAGCAATCCAAAATAGAGGCGTGTGTGTGTGTCGGGTTGCGCAGTGCTCACCACATCACCGCGGTCGACGCCGAACCGGGCGGCGAGCGCGGCGGCCACGCGGACACACCGCTCCCTGGCCTCCCTCCACGTGGTCGGCCGCGCCTCGCCGTAGACCACCGCGGGGCGGTCCCCGTACACGGCGGCGGCGCGCTCGATGAAGCTGATGGGCGTGAGCGGCGCGTAGTTGGCCGCGCAGCGCACCGTGCCGGCGTCCATGTCCAGCACCTCCGCCTCCTCTCTTCCCACCAGGCTGGAGAAGAAGGACCGCAGCGACAGAGACAGCGAAGAAGCGCGCGGGCGACATGGCGGGGGTAAAGTAAACGCGCGCGCTCCGGCGAGATCGGGACCTGGATTATAATAACCCGAGCGGGGATTAGAATAATGGCGGAGCTGAATCAGCTGCGGACGGAGTGGTCCGATGGTGTCGCTGCTGCCGATGATGCTGCGGTAGTGGTGGTGGATTAGTCTGCGGAGCACATGCGGCAGCGCGGCTCTGCTCATGGCCTCGCGTCGGAGGGTCGATATGATACGATGGACGGACAGGCGAGTCTGGCCGGAGCACGCTAGTCGCTAGGACAGGGACAGGGTTACTCAAAGCTGAAGCTCAAACACAGCTCTGCACTGTCACATGTTTATCGTGGACGATGATAGGGAAATGAGATGGCCGAGATGCTGTTCCTCTTGGATAAAACAAGATATTTTTTTAAACGAGGATAAAACAAGAGATTATGGACCCCTGGTTCATTTATGTTTAACGCAAAATTTTGCTGAGGACCAGTGAGGAGGTGATGTTTGTTACTACCCCTGCTCCACGATGTAAATCTTTTTATCAAGCTAAACTTTATTTGTTTGTGAGGCTCTTTCTTCAACCATGGTGCTCTTGCACATATCTCACGTAATCACGTTAGTGTTAAGTTGGAATGGTTCTATTTTAATAATAGGCACCCACTGTCCGGCTCTAAATTAATAAATTCACCATGGTCAAACAAACCGAGTATGCTGAGGTTATTAGCTTCCATTTTTTTGAAAATCGGAACAATTTTTAAAAATAATCAATTTTCAAATTTGAAACCATTTTCCAAAAATGTTCATATTAAAAAAATTCAGATAGATAAAAATGTTCAAATTTGAAAAGTTTCAAAATTTAAACAATGTTCAGATTTAAAATAAGAATATATAGTTAAAAATGAAAATAGAAACAGAAAAAAGAAACAGGAAAAAAAAAAGAAACAAGCAGCAAAAAAAGGAAACGAACCTGCTGATGAGGACATCCCTACCATTGACGCAACCACAACTACTGCACCACCTCAATTACAAGGACCGTTGACTAGGGCTCGTGCACGTCAACTACAACGACAAGTACTTTCGTTTCTACAAGCTACTCCTAATGTACATGAGAATATGATGCTGCCTAAAGTAGATGTGTTTGTTTCTCTTAGGAATGATGGACCAAGCATGGACGAGAGGGACAAGCTATGGAGCATGTACGTGGATGGAGATAGCCGCAGGCGTGGAAACAAGGGAGAGGATGATGCCACCAATGGAGACTACAACAACTTGAAGCCACCATGATGACATTTGAAGACTTGGACGAATTCATCAAGTCTACACTTCATAATCTCGTCCATAGTCACATATGGTGCTGCGTCACCTTTTATTCATGGGCCATGGGCCATGTAATTCGAACCAGGAGTTTTAGTGCGTTTTTAGAGTCCGTATTAAGGAAGGAAAGTCCTCCAAGGGTTGGATTCGGCCTTTCCCCAAGGCTGGCCGAAACCCCCTCCTTTCCTCCTTATATACCTCGACTAGGGTTTCGTTTAGACTCGGATTTTGTTTAGCTAAAAGACTGCCTAGCATATTGCTGCATCTTCGTGATCTCGATTTGTGTCCAACGACCAGATTAAGACCGCTTACGGAATCCCACCTTTTCAATAAAGTTCATCTTATATCCGCAATTCTTGATTGCAATATTGGTTCTTACTTGTTCCTCGATCGCAGGTAGAACTAGACCTATTGGTCAGGCCGATCGTGCTTCTGCAGGATTCGGTAACCTCGGGAGATTGGTTTAGCGATTGCATTGGCGCTGCGTACGTGTGCGTAGTAGTCGGATCGCCAAGGTCGAACTCCACCAGAATCGACGTATCTTCATCTCATCGAAAGATCGGACACCTTTGCCCTATCAAGTGGTATCAGATTTCAGGTTGCTCGGTGAGATTTTACTGTTTACTAGTGTAGATTGCATCTTCATACCTACAGTCCACGAAAAAGCCAAAAATACAATTAGGGTTAGTTCATCCCGTCCTACAACCAGTCCGGGCCTTTCGCATTTTCTTTTCAGTGCATTGCTTTGTTGAATTTTCGTCTGCATCGTCGTGTCGAGTTGCTGGTCTTAGCGTCTAGTTCCTTTAGAGTTTCGAGTTCTTTGCATATTTGTCTTGCCGCCGCCGCACAACTCGCATCTCGCCACCACCCACCAGCCTTCCGCCGCCATCCATCTGCCCACCAACACCGCCACCCACGTACTCGCCGCCACCCTCCCTTCACCACCGCCACTAGTTTAGGGTTAGGGTTCCGTTATTTCCGTTTCCTTTCTTCCGTGATCCGTTGTTGATACTTTCCATCCGTGGTTCCTTTATTTGTGTCGGTTTAGACTTGTAAAAAAAAATTGAAAAAAAAAAGTCAAATCCGCATCCAAGTCGGGTTGACCACGATTTCCACTAGTCAGCCCTGAAACAGTCCGAATTGAGGCAGGTTTTCTCAGTTTTGGTTGTCCGGACTTTGAAAAATCATAACTAATTCATACGAACTCCGTTTTCGACGTTCGACCACTCAAAATTCTCAGAAAAAAGTTCTGCATCCAACCCCAACGACTATGTCGTTGATTGCCCAAAAAATCTCTCAGAATTGCCAAAAGAGTGCGGGAAGGTGGAGTTTTTGCCACTTTTGCGGAAAAAGTTCGGAAATTTCTGTGATTTTCACTTATATCTTGCTTTTGAGCTTTTCCTTTGTGCTTGTTGTTGCCGCGCCTTGACTTTGTTGGTGCTATAGGCTCGCGTCTCTAGTACGGTCTAGCCTAGGACCAGCACGGTACCGTCTTTGAGCGTTTATTCAACTTGCATTCCTGATTTGATTACTGCTAATTCTTGCTACCATAAAGCCTCCTACAGCTCCACATATTTCTCCTACGTGCATTGTGCCTCTCCTGGTAATCGCTTTGCCAATTTCTGAGGTGCTGATCTTCGCGGTTGCCGTGACGCTATCCTGCGTGGTAAGGAATTTGTAAGGGCCTTGTATATTGCTTGACGGATTCCGTGACTACCACCATATTAGTAGCTCTTAGGAACATATACTTGTGATTTGTTTCTTGCTTTCTACTAATCATGGCAGACGACCTAGACAACAAGACGAACAAGGAGATTTATGAGGACTTCAAGAAGATGGTGTCCAACCACACTCAGGACATCGAGACTCGACTTGGCACTGCCATGGACCGACTCGACGGCTTAGAGGGCACTTTCAACACCAAATTTGACGGCGTCAACACCGCCGTGACTGATCTGACTGGCAAGTTTGATCAGTTGCTGGATAAGCTACAGACACGCATACCTGAGCTGTTTCATGTGCCAGGCAACACTTCACGTGCGTCTGCAGCCCCTGGCATCGACGATCACTTGGACGGTTATGAAACAGAGGTAGACAATTTTCAGCAACCGCGGGGGCGTCCACATCAACACCCCGCAACAACCTGCAGCAGCAACCTCAGGTGCGTGACCAACACCCTCGCAACAACCTGCAGCAACAACCTCAGGTGCGTAATGACGAACATGTCGACATGTTGCTAAGCTAAAATTGGTAATTCCTCCTTTTGAGGGTAGATATAATCCTGATGCTTATCTTACATGGGAATTAGAGGTAGAACAACGCTTTGCATGTTTACAATACCCTGAGGATAGGCGTGTGTGTGCTGCCACTTGTGAGTTTACTGGTTTTGCTTCAGTTTGGTGGTCTGAACATTGTCGCTTGTATCATGATAATATTCCTACTACTTGGGTTGCTTTAAAAGCTGCTATGCGCACTCGTTTTGTACCTCCTATTATCAGCGTGAAATGCTTCAAAAACTGACACGTTTGCAACAAGGAAAAAATCAGTAGAAGAATATTATCAAGAATTGCAAACTGGTTTAATTCGTTGTGGTATAGTTGAGGAAAATGAAGCTATGTTTGCACGATTTTTGGGGGGCTGAATAAACCAATTCAAACAATTTTAGAATATAAGGAGTACAATTCTATCACTCGTTTGTTTCATCTTGCTTGCAAAGCTGAACGTGAAGTGCAGGATAGGGAGCCACGGCCAAGACCTAACTTTTCTGCAGGGCGTACATCGTCATGGACATCACGCCAGCCAGATGCCGCTTCCCGGAGTGCTGCACCACCTCCTTCGGCCAGCAAGTCCACCACGCCGTTCACACGTGCTCCTGCACCGACACCGCCTTGCCATCAGCTGCTCCTGCCAGGAGTTCGGCGTCTTCTGCGGGCTCCACGGGCCGCACACGGGACATTCAGTGTCGCAAATGCTGGGGTTATGGTCATATCGAGCGAGAGTGCAAGACACAGCGCGTCATGATCGTGCGTGAAGATGGTGAGTATGATTCTGCTAGTGATTATGATGAGGAAACACTTGCTCTTATTTCTGCGCAGGAAGGGAACGATGGACAGCCGGAGGAAGACGTCGAGTTTATGGCCGCCGAAGCTGCGGATTCCTACAAGAGCTTCGTCGCACAGCGTGCTTTGAGTGTGCAATTGAGTCAAGCTGAGCATGATCAACGCCATAATTTGTTCCAGACTCGTGGGGTTGTCAAGGAGCGTGCTATTCGGATCATCATTGATGGTGGGAGTTGTAACAATTTGGTAAGCATGGAGATGGTGGAGAAGCTCTCTATATCCACCGCAACATCACCATCCATACCATATTCAATGGTTCGACTCCACAGGTAGACTCAAGGTAACGCGTACGGCGCGAGTGCATTTTTCCATTGGCACATATTCTGATTTTGTTGATTGTGATGTTGTGCCCATGCAAGCTTGTTCGTTGTTACTTGGTAGACCATGGCAATTTGATAAAGAATCTGTTCATAATGGTAAAACTAATCATTACACTCTTATGCACAATGGAAAGAAAATTGGTCTTAAACCCATGACTCCTGAACAAATTTTAAAAGATGATCTTGCTAGAGCTAGTAGAGCTAAAACTGAGAAGAAACAACAAAGTGAGAATCAGATTGTTGCTAATGAAGTGATGCCACTTTCTAAAGATAATAAATCTAGTGCAGCACTTCCAAATGAAATTCGTTTGAAAAAGCCATGTTTCTTTGCTAGCAAATCTGATCTTATTGCTTTGGATGTTTCTACATCTGTTTGTTATGCCATTGTTTGCAAAGAGGTACTGTTTTCATTTGAGGATCTGCCTCCCTCTTTGCCCCCTGCCATTGCTAACCTTTTGCAGGAATATGTGGATGTTTTTCCACAAGAGTTGCCGCCGGGGCTGCCACCAATTCGCGGAATAGAACATCAAATTGATTTGATTCCAGGAGCTTCACTTCCTAATCGTGCAGCCTACCGTACCAATCCAGAGGAGACTAAAGAGATTGAACGACAGGTTCAGGAACTACTCGATAGAGGGTATATTCGCGAATCTCTTAGTCCTTGTGCTGTTCCGATTTTATTGGTACCTAAGAAAGATGGTTCATCACGCATGTGTACTGATTGTAGGGCTATAAATCACATTACAATTCGTTATAGACACCCTATACCACGTTTGGATGATATGCTTGATGAATTAAGTGGTTCTGCCATATTTTCCAAGGTTGATTTGCGTAGTGGTTACCACCAAATTCGTATGAAATTGGGAGATGAATGGAAAACAACATTTAAAACTAAATTTGGTCTCTATGAGTGGTTAGTTATGCCTTTTGGGTTAACAAATGCTCCTAGTACTTTCATGAGATTAATGCATGAAGTTTTACGTGCTTTCATTGGACGTTTTGTGGTGGTTTACTTTGATGATATTTTGATATACAGCAAGTCGTTAGAGGAGCATCTCACTCATTTGCGTGCTGTTTTTGATGCGTTGCGTGCTGCACAATTGTTTGGTAATCTTGAGAAGTGCACCTTTTGCACCGATCGAGTTGCGTTTCTTGGCTATGTTGTTACAGCGCAGGGCATTGAAGTGGATCCCGCAAAAATTGAAGCAATTTCGAGTTGGCCTTCACCTTTGACGTTAACCCAATTGAGGAGTTTTCTTGGCCTTGCTGGGTTTTACCGGCGCTTTGTCAAGGATTTTGGGTCTATTGCAGCGCCGCTGAATGAGCTTACAAAGAAGGATGTGCCCTTTGTTTGGGGTGTTGCACAACAGGATGCTTTTATGACATTGAAAGATAAGTTAACACATGCTCCATTACTCCAACTTCCTGATTTTAATAAGACTTTTGAGCTAGAATGGGTTGGGAGGTGTGTTGAGGGTGTTATTACAAGAGGGCAAACCTGTTGCATATTTTAGTGAAAAATTGAGTGGGGCTAGTCTGAACTATTCTACTTATGATAAGGAATTATATGCTCTTGTTCGGACTTTAGAAACTTGGCAACATTATTTATGGGCGAAAGAATTTGTTATCCATTCTGATCATGAATCTTTGAAGCATATTTGTAGTCAAGCAAAACTGAATCGTCGACACGCTAAGTGGGTTGAATTTATTGAGTCTTTTCCTTATGTTATTAAATACAAAAAGGGTAAAGATAATGTAATTGCTGATGCGCTGTCACGTCGCTATACCATGTTATCTCAACTTGACTTCAAAATTTTCGGTTTGGAAACCATCAAAGAACAATATGTGCATGATGCTGATTTTAAAGATGTATTGCAGCATTGTAAAGAAGGTAGAACATGGAACAAATTCGTCCTCAATGATGGATTTGTGTTCCGTGCTAACAAGCTATGCATCCCAGATAGTTCCGTTCGTCTTTGTTGTTGCAGGAGGCTCATGGAGGCGGATTGATGGGACACTTTGGAGTCAAGAAGACGGAGGACGTGCTTGCTGCACACTTCTTTTGGCCACGCTTGCGTCGAGACGTTGAGAGGTTCATTGCTCGCTGCACTACATGTCAAAAAGCTAAGTCTCGCCTTAATCCACATGGTTTATATATGCCTCTACCGTTCCTAGTGTTCCTTGGGAGGATATTTCTATGGACTTTGTTTTGGGATTGCCTCGCACTCAGAAGGGGAGGGATAGCATTTTTGTTGTTGTGGATAGATTTTCTAAGATGGCACACTTTATTCCTTGTCACAAACTGATGATGCTACACATGTTGCTGATTTGTTCTTTAGAGAAATTGTGCGTTTACATGGTGTGCCGAATACTATTGTTTCTGATCGTGATACTAAGTTTCTTAGCCATTTTTGGAGATGTTTATGGGCTAAGTTGGGGACGAAATTATTGTTTAGTACTACATGTCATCCCCAAACTGATGGACAAACTGAAGTAGTGAATCGCACTTTATCTACTATGCTTAGGGCTGTGTTAAAACAGAATTTTAAAAAGTGGGAAGAATGCTTGCCTCATGTTGAATTTGCTTATAATCGTTCGTTGCATTCTACTACTAAATTGTGCCCATTTGAGATTGTGTATGGTTTTGTTCCTCGTGCACCTATTGATTTATTGCCTCTTCCAACTACGGTGCAACATAATTTTGATGCTACACAACGTGCTGAAATGATTGTTAAGTTGCATGAATCAACTAAAGAGAACATTGAACGAATGAATGCTAAGTACAAAATGTATGGGGATAAGGGAAGAAAGCATATTGTGTTTGCCCCAGGAGATCTTGTTTGGTTGCATTTGCGCAAGGATCGTTTTCCTGATTTGCGCAAGTCTAAACTAATGCCACGAGCTGATGGTCCATTTAAAGTGTTGGAGAAAATAAATGATAATGCATATAAACTTGAGCTGCCTGCAGAGTTTGGGGTTAGTCCCGCATTTAACATTGCAGATTTGAAGCCATACTTGGGAGAAAATGATGAGTTGGCGTCGAGGACGACTTCAATTCAAGAAGGGGAGCATGATGAGGACATCCCTACCATTGACGCAACCACAACTACTGCACCACCTCAATTACAAGGACCGTTGACTAGGGCTCGTGCACGTCAACTACAACGACAGGTACTTTCGTTTCTACAAGCTACTCCTAATGTACATGAGAATATGATGCTGCCCCGGACATCGAGCTGGTGAAAGACTGACCCTAGCTAGCTCCCGCCCCACCCCTCGCCGCCGGTGGCCATCTCGGGCACGGCGCACCCGCTCCACCGCCATGACCGTAGCCCACCGCACCTCGCCGCGGACCCCCGCCTGCCGCGACTCCCCTGGCCTCCACACCCCTGACTCTGCAGACCGCCTTCAGTTCTCAGCTCCACCCACCCCAGCCTCAAGCTTCAATGCCTCCCCCTCCTACGCCGACATGGCTGCCCGCCAGCCACCGCCCCCTTCAATGCCCCCTGCAGACGCCCATCCTGCGAGGCCGGCGATCCGGAGCATCGTGGTGGACCCGCGTGCGTCGGTGAATGCTGTTTCATCGGAGTGGCATGAGGTACGTTACAAGCGCGGTCGTCGCCCCGCGCCTTTGCCATCTCGGGAGGGAGCCATTAATGGCGACCAACGGCTCTCTGCTGCGGAGGCCTTTAAAGCGGAGCTCTTCAGCCGCTGCTTCCGGTGCTTTTCTTCAGAGCACATCGTCCGGTTCTGCACCAACGAAGCGCGCTGCATCCACTGCCTCGACGCCGGCCACCCAGCCAAGAAGTGCCCTACTAGCCATCTTCCGCGCGTGCCCCTCCCGCCGCTGCCCTCACGCCGCCGCCAGCCTCCCAAGCCGGCGGTGCGCTCTCGTCTCACCTTCCCGCCCGGCCACCCAGATCTCACTCGCCAGCCAGTCCACACTCGCCTTGCATTCCCCGACAACTCCCCACCTGCCGCATCCACCACCGACACCCTCACCCCGCCACCGCCCCCACCTCCACCCACTTCCGATCCTTTCCCTACCATGGCGGGCGAGTTTGGCTTCGTGCGGCGGACTCTGCGTACTAAGGTGGCGCTGGAGCTGACTCAGGAGATGGCGGTGGAGGAGATGGTGCTGCGCCGCTCAGCGCTCGTGTTCGTCGTGGTGGGCACCCAGCCTCGCCTCGCGCCTGGGCACGTTCACGAGGGTTTGCTTCACGACTTTCCCGACCTGCCTGCTGACGCCGTGCAGATCTCGCTCCGGCAGCCTGGGATGTTCTTCGCCCGCTTCGCCAACGCTCACTGCTTCGACATGGTCGCCTCGCGCTCCATCTTCCATTTCAGGGGGACGCCCATCCTCATCAAGCGCTGGAATCGCCTCACCTTCGCCACGCTGAAGAAATATAGGTACAATGTACGCCTCTTCATTGAGCAGCTCGCGCCGCAGGCCTGGGCGCTTTCCACCGTGCAGTGTGCCCTCCCCGGCTGCCTCATCCATACGGTGGCCGGCGAAACCATCGGCAAGCTCGACCTCTCCTACTTCGTTATCGAGGCCTGGGTCGAGAGCCTTGAGGACGTTCCTACGGAGACCGTCATCGACCTTCACGAGCCTGCACCCTGCGCCGACCCGCTCTCCCATGCCATCTTGCCACCGGGGTTCTCCTCCACCGACGCCACACCCCCCGGTGCGGGCACGCCGACGCAATGTTGCCACAAGGACCACCTCTGCGAGCGACCTCCAAGAGTGCTAAGCACGACTGCGCTCGTCCACCTCGACTCGTCAACCTTCATCAGGCCGACCCCTGCTGCGCGTGCTCGCCGACATGATCATGGCGGCGACGGCTACGACGACATGCTGGAGGAGGAGCAGGTGCACCCGTGGGCGCACGGGGTGCCGGATGACGTTTGGCACCAGCGCTTGGAGGCCACCTCCTCGGGTGCGGCCGCGGGCCAGCACCGCCCGCGCCGCCAACGTAGCGGCCGCCACCACCAGGGTCTCGCCTCGTCTGGTGTGCTCACCATGCCTCTCGCTGCTCCGCCTCTCGCCAGCGGGACAGCGATGACCGCCGCACCAATCCCTGACGGCGTGCCCGACGCCGTGACTGCAGCGACGAACGGCGTGCAGCTTGACGTTACGCCGGCACATGGGGCCGCTTCTGCTGATACTCCCGTGGTCAACACTCCCATGCCGCCCCACACCCCAAACGAGCAACTGCTTGGGGCCGCAGGCCCTGTGCCTGATCTTGCGGAAGCTCTGCAACTCGCCACTTCGGGATCGTCTTGGCAGGGCGTGCCTGTCCTGCAGCCCTCCTGCGCTGCGCCTGACGGACTGGGGGACATGCACCCTGCTGCAAAGGATGTCGACACCCTGCAGCCCTTTGCGGGTGCTGCGGACTGCAACCGCGTGCTCCTACTCCATGACGTTGCTGTTGAACGTGAGACTGTGGTCTTGTGTGCACCGATCCAGAGTTGCCTCCAGCAAGGCATTGGCGGGCCTGCTTTGGATCCCCAAGCCCAGCCCACCTTTGCTGACCTGGACACCGCGCCATCTTCGCCGCGTGGGCTTACTGTCGACGGCCCAGCCCACTTCTCCACCTCCGACCTGCTGTCGACCCTGATTCAGCCCATCACGCCAGGCATCATCCCTACCCCAGGTTCGCAGCACACCCCACCAGGGCCGCCGCGCCGCACGAGGAACAAGGAGACGACCGCCACCCGCCGGAGCCACCGCGTGCAGAACCGCAAGCAGGCGGTGACGGGCGGCGGCAACACGACCATGCGGGCGGCGCACAAGCTCATCGTCTCCAAGCGCGGCCTAGCCATCGCCGAGAAGAGGGAGGAATCTGACGACGACACACTCAGCCAGTACCAGACGGCGCTGGACTCGCCGCTCTCCTGCACCCAGATGGGCAAGCTCACCACCCTCGCCAAGGGAGCTCGTGGGCGGCGCAGGGCTACGGCAGCAACGGAGCAGCTGGTTCCCCCTGTGCAGTAAGTCTGTGCAGCCCTGTTTGCTATGCGCGTCGTCACTATTAGTCAATGAATTACAACTTTCTTATATGGAATGTTAGAGGTCTCAATGATTCTGTTCGTAGAGGTGTAGTATGTGCTGTTATCAGGAAGCACAATGTAACAGTTGTTTGTCTTCAAGAAACCAAGTTGCAAGTGATTGATTTAAGCATTGTTAAGCAATGTTGTGGTCCTCAGTTTACCGATTTCCGTTATGCTCCTGCTGATGGTACCCGGGTGGCATCCTTGTTGCTTGGATACCAGCTGAATTTCAGTGCACAATCAGGCTGCTATCTCCTTGGTCTGTTGCTGTTCATGGTTTGCTCTCTCAGTCCAACACTAACCTAAATTTGGTAGCAGTCTACGGGCCTCAATCAGATGCAGACAAGGCCCTCTTCCTTCAGGAGCTCCAGGCGAGGATTGCTGTTGATCTGCCACCAGCGACCGCCACCATCATCGCTGGAGATTTCAACATGATTGTTAAAGCAAGTGATAAGAATAACCTCAACCTGAATAGAAGAAACATGGCAAAGTTCAGGAAGTTCATCAATGACCTGCAGCTAAAATATCTTTATCTCCATGGGAGACGCTACACCTGGAGCAATGAGCAGCAGGCTGCCACTATGGTCAAGCTAGACAGGGTTCTTTTCAATCAAGAGTGGGATGCTGCCTTCCCTGGATGCATTCTTCAGGCCATTTCGTCAGAAGTCTCGGACCATTGCCCCATTCTGCTCAGTTCAGACGCTGGTTTCAAGCATGTACGCAGATTTCGTTTTGAGCAATCATGTCGACCCCTTCATTAATCTGCATGTCAAGCTCACCTCCACTGCCCAAGCCTTGTCCAAATGGAGTGCCCAATTCACCTCTGACATGGAACTGCGCGCTGCCATCACTAGTGAGCTCATTTTCAAGCTGGATCAGGCCATGGACAGCAGGCAGCTAACTGATGAAGAGAGGCAGTTCCGTGCAATGCTGAAAATGAATAGGCTGGGCATTGAAGCCATCCAAAGGACACAATGGCGCCAGCGTTCCCGCATCCAGTGGCTGAGAGAGGGGGACGCCAGCACCAAATTCTTCCACGCCAAAGCCAATGCTCGCAGACGCAAGAAATTCATCCCCAGCGTTGAGTATGAAGGCACTGTGCACACTGACCAACAGGGCAAGCTGGATGCCTTCTGGGATTTTTTCCAGAAGCTTATTGGTGAGTCTCGGCCTCGACAACACTCCCTCAACCTCCCTCTCCTGGGAATTGAGCCTGTCAACCTCACTGATCTTGAAGCTACTATCACGGCTGAAGAGGTCCGAGCTGCCATTATGGATCTGCCCAATGATAAAGCCCCTGGCTGCGATGGTTTCTCTGCCCTATTCTATAAGAAATGCTGGCATATCATCAAGTTTGATATCATGCGCACCATTGGTGCTCTTGAATGTTGTACTTCCCGCAACCTGCACCTACTGAACTTAGCCACTATGATTTTGCTACCCAAATCCCCTGATGCTACCAAGCCAAGCGAGTTCAGGCCGATTAGCCTGATCCACTTCTTTGCAAAGCTGTTCACTAAGATATTGGCCTTGCGGCTGTGCCCAAGGATGAACGAGCTTGTAAACCCCTGCCAGAGTGCATTCATCAAAGACCGTGCCATTCATGACAATTTTGTGTTTGTCCGTGCCCAAGCGAAGCTATTCAGGCAGAAGAAAATTCCGGCGCTGCTGGTTAAACTGGACCTGCAGAAAGCTTTTGATTCTCTCTCTTGGGAGTTTCTTCTTGAAGTGCTGGAAGCAAAGGGTTTTGGACAGAAATGGAGGGACTGGATTGCTTGTCTGCTGTTCACTGCATCCACAAAAATCACTGTCAATGGGGAATTATCGGAGATTATTTACCACAGGCGTGGGCTGCGGCAAGGAGACCCTCTATCACCCCTACTTTTTGTCATTGCCACCGACATCCTGCCTGAGTTGTTTGCCTTCGCTGACCGCCTGGGTGCCCTGAAAAGCAACATGTTTCTCCATGCTAAAAATCGTGTATCCTTGTATGCGGATGATGTTGTCATCTTCGCTGAACCTGACCAAGAGGAGCTCCATTCTGTCAAGCTACTGATGCAATGCTTTGGGGAGGCATCTGGCTTGCTCACTACATGGTGCCTCCCGCCAACACTACCAGTTTAGAGGATTGGCTCCTGAACACTCGCCAAAGACTCCCCAATTCTTTGAAGAAAAATTGGACTGCTGTAGTTCACTTAACCTGGTGGTCTATTTGGAAAGAACGCAATGCCAGGATTTTTAACAACAAAGCTGAACCCCTTAACAGAATCCTTTTGGGTATCCTCGAAGAAGCAAGGTGCTGGAGAGATGCTGGGAAATCCAGCGCTGCTGACTTGATCCTTAGACCCAGAGAACCTGATTAGCTAGCTTTGTCTCTCTTTTTTTTTGCAGTCTACATGCGGCTTGCTGTAGACCTAGATTAGTTCTTTCCTTTTATTTTGGTTACTTTGTACTCTTGTGCACTCTTCTAATTAAATGAAAAGCAGGCTCGACTGCCTTTTCCGTCAAATATGATGCTGCCTAAAGTAGATGTGTTTGTTTCTCTTAGGAATGATGGACCAAGCATGGACGAGAGGGACAAGCTATGGAGCATGTACGTGGATGGAGATAGCCGCAGGCGTGGAAACAAGGGAGAGGATGATGCCACCAATGGAGACTACAACAACTTGAAGCCACCATGATGACATTTGAAGACTTGGACGAATTCATCAAGTCTACACTTCATAATCTCGTCCATAGTCACATATGGTGCTGCGTCACCTTTTATTCATGGGCCATGGGCCATGTTATTCGAACCAGGAGTTTTAGTGCGTTTTTAGAGTCCGTATTAAGGAAGGAAAGTCCTCCAAGGGTTGGATTCGGCCTTTCCCCAAGGCTGGCCGAAACCCCCTCCTTTCCTCCTTATATACCTCGACTAGGGTTTCGTTTAGACTCGGATTTTGTTTAGCTAAAAGACTGCCTAGCATATTGCTGCATCTTCGTGATCTCGATTTGTGTCCAACGACCAGATTAAGACCGCTTACGGAATCCCACCTTTTCAATAAAGTTCATCTTATATCCGCAATTCTTGATTGCAATATTGGTTCTTACTTGTTCCTCGATCGCAGGTAGAACTAGACCTATTGGTCAGGCCGATCGTGCTTCTGCAGGATTCGGTAACCTCGGGAGATTGGTTTAGCGATTGCATTGGCGCTGCGTACGTGTGCGTAGTAGTCGGATCGCCAAGGTCGAACTCCACCAGAATCGACGTATCTTCATCTCATCGAAAGATCGGACACCTTTGCACTATCACCTGCGCTTAGATGGGCCGGCCCTTGGAGCTGAACGATGCAGTCGAGTCCGTACTTGCGCTTGCAAAGGGCGATATATGATGGATGTGCGTGGTAGCGGAAACATTATATATCGCTCTTTGCTATATCTGGCCATGGGAAGCCCGGTCCGACCTGGTGGCAATATCACTTGTAGGAAAGTGCCTTTCTATGGATCCACTATCTGTGGCGCATCACAAAGGCCATGCGCCACAAAAACATTTCAGTGGCGCACCATGCCAAGTGCGCCACAAAATACTGTGGCGCATGCAAGCTGGCATGCGCCACAAAAATATGGTGGGTCCCGCCTCCACAAAAATCTGGTGACATTTCTGTGGCGCATCCAGCCTAGTGCGCCACAGATAGGTGGTGGGCCCCACCAATATGATTTTCTGGGTGCTTATTCTGTGGCGCACGGTTATGGATGCGCCACTGAAAATAAAATGTCTGTGGCGCATCCCCACTAGTGCGCCACAGAATCAGAAACTTCTGTGGCGCATCCCACCGCAGATGCGCCACAGATATATTTCCCCCCGCAGATGGGCCTTCCCTTCTTTCTCTTCTCCACTCGCGCCCGAGCCCACCGCACACACTCACTCGATCTCTCTCGCCCGCGCTCGACACCCTCGCCGCACCACCACCGAACCCACTCGCCGCCGCCGGCCGCCCCAGCCCAACCCGCGCCACGCCGCGCTCGGACCGCCACCCACGCCACGCCGTGCTCGGACCCGGCCGCGCCACGACCTCGGACCCGTCCGCCCGCGCGGCACCTCGACGCCGGCGCCCACGACGAGCACCTCCACCGCCATCCGCCCATCCGCGCCCACGAAGAGCACCTCCACCGCCGTCTGCCACCCACGCCTCCCTTCCCTCCCCGAGGTGCTGCCCCTCTCTCCCTCTCCTCCTTCCCCTACCTCTAGGTGTTTGCTAAAATTCCAAACCCAAGCCCAATTTGTTAGTGTTAGTTGCTAGAAATCCCAAGCTGCACCCAATTTGTTAGTGTTAGTTGCTGCTAGGTTTGTGTTAGGTTAGTTGCTAGGTTAGTGTTAGGTTCGTGTTAGGTTAGTGTTAGGTTAGTTGCTAGGTTAGTGTTAGGTTAGATGAAAAATTTGAGCTTTAAGGTGTTTAAACATGGCTAGGTTAGTGTTAGTTGCTAGGTTAGTGTTAGGTTAGTACATAAAAAAATTGGAGATGAAAAATTTGAGTTTTAAGGTGTTTAAACATATGGTCACTGTTTAAACATGGCTTTAAAACTGACTTGAATTAAGGTGTTTGAAGTTTTCAAAAAACTATTTTTGAGCTTTCTCATGATGTAATAATATAGTGCAATAGATCCATGAAGGTACATTGTAAATAGGATCAAGATTTCATAACTTTGTAAGCCTCCAAAGTTTGTACTTTTTAACTGTCTTGAAGATGCATTTTTAGTTGGAATTGGCTTTTAGTAATAACATTAGTGAACATTGCTTCAACTAATCTCCTCCCCTGATCTTTTTATTCATCTTTTTATCCATATTGTTGTGTTGTACATCTTCTTTTTATCCTTTTACCCATGTTCTTGTGTATGTACTATAGGCCGATGATTTAAACTATGTCATGTTAAAGGGAAAAGAGTATCTACAATACCTTGTACTATATACAATTTGAGTGCTTGTATTAGAACATGGTCTTGTAGGTACTCTTTTTGCCTTGTTTTGACAATGATATATGAGGCTTCTATTGTATTACACCGATGACTCTGATTCACAGTATAGCTAGGTTGACTCTGAGCCTGAGCATGACCGAACCTATAGAACGAATGTAAAAAATGGGCCAAAGATCGACGGCGTCGCACCGTCGGTCTGTAGTTTCTGTCAAGCTCAGGCTCAGGGCCACGCTACTGTTCTCTGAATCAGAGTCATCGCTGTGAAACATCATTTCATAGGATAGCTAGGTTGACTCTTACACTTGGAAGTTCCGACACTTGGAAGTTCTTGATGTGCACTCTTCATATGAGGCACCTTTTTATGTATGATCTTTGCTATTGGTACCCCGATCGAGAAGTTGTGTGTGCTTGTGTTGATCTGTGCTACCACGACCATCGTGTCGTGGTTGTTTGTGCTCCGACCATCGTGTCGTGGAGATGCCGGCCA
Source organism: Poa pratensis (assembly GCA_947311845.1). Lineage (NCBI taxonomy): Eukaryota > Viridiplantae > Streptophyta > Magnoliopsida > Poales > Poaceae > Poa > Poa pratensis. The sequence continues at coordinate 16,951,172 of CAMZMU010000054.1, forward strand.
GATGCCGGCCGGAGATGTGGATTTTTTGTGAAATGTCTGCAGGTACCCCGAGAGGCCCTTGAGTTTGCCGGAACGTCGATTAACTTCCGTTACGGCAAATTCGGGTACTCCATGTGTCCCTTTTTTAGCAAAGGTCATGCCAAAAAAATTCGTGAATTTTGGCATCACTTTGCTAAAAATAGGACATATGATTTGTGAAATGTCTGCAGGTACCCATGAGGCCCTTGAGTTTGCCGGAACGTCGATTAACTTCCGTTCCGGCAAATTCGGTACTCCATATGTCCCTTTTTTAGCAAAGGTCATGCCAAATTTTTTCGTGAATTTTGGCATGACTTTGCTAAAAATAGGACATATAGTTGTGTAGCTTAGATTGTAGATAATTTTAGTTGTGTTCATTGTTGGTTTATATTGTGTAATTTTCACATTGCTAAAAATGAGTTTGAAAATTGTGTTATTTGATAGTTGCTATGAATTTGTACTTTATTTAAATTTGCTTGCTACATAAAAATTGTGTTTTTAGTTTATTGTTCTCGGCGACGATGTCACTGTTGGACCAGAGGGGCGATGTCCGCGACTGGACTCCGCCGGGCTGGCACTGGGAGGTGCTACCTTCCGGGACGCGTATCTTGGTGAGGAATCAGGGTGACGTCGTCGACCCGGATCTTCTTTGGTGGCGGTCGCGTGGGCCATGCTCGGTGCAGAGGGAGCCGGCCCCCGAGGAGGTGGTACGTCGCCGTATCAGGGAGGAGGACGAGCACGTCCGTCGCTACATGACTTTGTTGGATAGGCAGTACAACAATGGATGGTCGTTTCTTCAGAGGGTTCCTCGTCACGTGAGCTATGACCCTGTATGGGTTCCTTATCTTTGGATGCGCAGCGCCCGCGGCTCAGCACCCCGCGGCTCAGGACCCGGTCGAAGTTAGTTTCAGAGGTTCATGCATGGGAGAGGAGATGTATTAGTGATATTATTCGCGATGTATTAGGGTTAAATAAAAATGGACCAAATTATTCATGGGATCAAGATGTATTAGTTATACTTATGCATATTTGATCAATGTCCCTACATGCATGAATATAATTTTGGCATGACTTTGCTAAAAATAATTTTAGTTCTGTTCATTGGTTTATATTGTGTAATTTCCACATTGTGTAGTTTGTAGTATATAGTTGTGTAGTTTTTTGATTCTAATGAATTTGTTTTTAATATGTTTTAGTTTCACGGAATGGCCGGGTTTAAGGGTGTGAGGGCGTGCTATAGGAAGAAGCTTGGTCGGTACGTGTATGGATGTCAGATCCATATCAACAAGAGGAAGCACTGGGCTGGGCAGTTTAATACAGAGGAGGCGGCGCGCGCCTATGATTATTTCGCCGTACACGAGTACGGTGATAAGAAGAAAGATAAGGATCTGAACTACCCAGCGGATCGCCACCGTGTGAATGAGTTCATACCGGATGGGATCAGACAGGTGGAAATGGCCAAGGAGATGGAGCACAGGTTGGCTGAGGCGCAGATCGCACGTCGCAACGCACGCCCCCAGGACGACCCGTATGTGAGGCATCTCCTGCAGAACGAGCCAAACTTGATGTCCTACCAGCAGTTCGGCACTAGTCCTTTTGACGGTGCTGGTCCTTCGTACGGCGCCGGTCCTTCGTACGGCACCGGTCCTTCCCACGGCGCCGGTCCTACTGACGATGACATCACTTCTCTTGGGATCTAGGCGGAGGAGGAGGAGCAGCAGGAGGAGGAATGGGAGAAGGACTGGGATTCCGACTCTGAGCAGCGGCGGCAGAAGCGGCAGCAGGAGCGGCAGCAGGCGTTGGAGGAGCGGCAGCAGCAGCGGCACCAGGAGTGGCAGGAGTCGGAGCAGCAGCTACTGCGGATGTTTGGACCGCCGAACCCCGATGCTTATCACCGCAGCGACCCTAGGCACTGGGTCGAGATGAATAGGCGGGACGGCATACCTCCGTTCCGCACTCTTTCGGGTCAGCCGTGGGGGAGCGAGGACACTGATGACACCGCAGATCCGATGTTCTGGGCTCAGATGAATAGGGACGACGACCCATAGAGCGACTTGTCCACTTCTTTTCGTACTATGTTTTATGTTGACTTGTCCACTTATCTATGTAGACTGATGTTCCACTGTACTTGGTTAAGACTAATGTTTTATCTATCTAAGTGATGTGATGACATATTTATCTGTCTGTTTTAATACCATGTCAAAATATATTACTGTTTCTATTATTTTCTGTATAAATACTGTAATATACCTGTATTATTGTCAAATACAGCAAATAATCGATAATACAGCAAATAATCGATAATATATATAGCAAATAATTTAGTGGCGCACGGTAAATAATTTTGTGGCGCACAAACAAAGTGCGCCACAGATACATTATTGTCGAATAGAGCAAATAATCGAAATTCTTTTTGTGACGCATGGAACATAATTTAGTGGCGCACTCTGGAGGTGCGTCACAAAATTGTATACTTTCTGTGGCGCATGGTTCCGTGCGCCACAGAAATAATATTTTTGTGGTGAGGATTCTGTGGCGCACCGCCCATGCGCCACAGAAACAGTTTTTGGTGCGCCACAGAAAGGCACTTCCCTACTAGTGTATGATCTATGAATTGCCCCTTGCTCTGCCCCAGTCTCATAAGCGATATGTGAGTTCTCTATGATCCTTGTACTTAATCTTTTATACTTTGCTATTTTTTCGGAATGTTTCGGTGGTTTGCATCCTATGTACACAAAAGGCCACGTGCAATCTAGTTTGTACTCTCACGGTAATCTCTACTATATAATATGGCTTCAGGTGATGGTTGGTCCGTTTTTCACTTTCCGATTTTACCCTCTGGAGTTAAAATAAATTACCCACCATACCACCTATAAGTGAAAAAACGATTTGAGCCCTTTAAAAATAAAAAAGAAAGATGACTCGCGAAGGAACAAGCGCGTACACGCCACAAGCAAGCAGCTTGATGGATTGTGCTAGCAGCAGAGGACAACGAACGCACGGTAGTCGATCGCGGCTGGCGACTTGCTAGCTCGGCCGGCGTCGGCGACGGCGTGCAGCAACATGGTGACGCCGCCCTGCGCGCACATCAACCACACGTTGTCTGATTTCTCCGTCATCTCACGTAGCGCCTGCGCCACCCTCTCCCTGGCGGTCATCGTGGCTCCCGCGGCCGCGTTCTGCAGCAGCTGCACGAGCGGCGCCATCAAGCCATCCTTGACCAGCATTCCTCGGTAGGAGTCGGAGCTCACGACGACGACGGCGCCAGCGGCCTCCTCCTGGATGCGCGGGTCCGGGACTCGAGGAAGCGGGCGAGCATGGCGATGCCGTCGTCGATGTCATAGACCTTCACGGACGGCGAGTGGGGATTTTTCTGAGGTAAACGATAACTCGACAAGGTAGCTGCTTTGAGATATGTGCGAATTAGCGACGTGGTTAAATCTGGAGAGAAGCCTCACACGGGAGGAGCTGAGGCCCTGCCCCATAGAATTTTTCGCCGTTTCGACACGAGCTCTGTTCCTACACGGGAGAGGCGTATAAAACTCGACCGAGACCAGGAAGATCTATCCGCGCCAGTCGAAACACCTGCCATGGGCGGTACTGATGTTGGAGTGTCAGGAGCGGATCGATTCTAGCCGGAGGAAGAAGGAGGGATATGTTCCGTTCAGTCCCCAGTTGCTCCATCGACGGGCCTCCTCTCCGAGATGCACGCGGTGGAGCGCATCCATGTCTCCGCCGCCAGATTCAGACTCTAGCCATGGTGATTTCTGTCGATTTAGAATTGACGATTCGACCGGATTGACAACGGTGGGCGGTGCTGTTGAGTCGAATCAATACGACACCGAACCAGGCCCCGGCCAGCCTTCACAAGTCTTGAATGGCGACACGGCGCTCGCTGCCTCCTCTCTGTATCAGCATTCGCCGGCTTGCGGCTTGCCACCCCAGGGCACAGGCCATGGAACGCTATTCATGCTCGCCATGTGTTTGCTGAAATACTCCCGTACAATGTACAAGGCATATGCTGACAGATTTGCAAAATTGAAAGATTTGGTATCACTTCTACAAGCAATAAGGAGAACAGCGGTAAGATATTGCATGTACAAGTCTTCGGGTTATTCTATTTAATTCATAGTTGGCTTGCCTGGCAATCAATGCATAAAGTTATAAACCAATACATCATGAGGATAGCTAAATGAGGCAGCCCAATGTTAGAAAATTGCATCAGCAAAAGCAATCTTGCGGTGTCCTCACGCTTGAGTTCCCTGAATAAATAGTTTCAGTCAAGAGGTTTTAATCTGTCCTGTAGTTTGACTAATGAACTTTCTTGACGATCAGAACAAGACTAAATATTTTACGAGTGGTTTTGAACAACAATTGCAGCTCATTTCCCACTTCTTTCTACTGAATGGTCAGTCTAGGATATTCATATCTTTCTAAATTTCATGAGCCGAACAATAGTTATATTTTACAAATATAGGGATGTTAGTTGTAATTATGCTGCAATAGAAGCCGGGGAATGACTAAAAAACAAGTAAATACATCGTGTAAATATAAGAATCTGAAAAATATATTATTCTAAATTACTTGAAAAATAATAAAGCCCGTAGAAACGCACGGGCATGTTTGCTAGCTACTATATAATATAGGTAGAGGAGGTGTTGGTACGTCGCGCTAATTTTGCACAAAACCCCCTGAGAAAACAGGAAATTAACCCACAGTCCGCAGTCGTCACTTGTTCTGCTGTTCTCCTCTCTCTCGATCTTCTCCTCCTCGCGCCCATGGCTGCCGACGCTGCTCCGCCTGAGACGACGCTCCCCTTGCTGGCACCTCCTCCTCCTCGCCCACGGCCGCCGACGCTGCTCCAACGGATACAGCGCTCCCCTTCCTAACGCCTCCTCCATCTCTACCCGTGTCCCATATGTCCACCCCTGCCCCAGATCCGGCTCTCTCCCCATCAACGACGGCCGCGGTGGCCGGCTGTGAGGACGAGTAGCTCCTCTCCTCGGTCTGCTCCTCCCGCGGTTGGCCGCGCCGCCCTCCTCTCTCAGGTGACGGCCCCGCTCCGTCCTGCATGCCAGCGCCACCCCTATCCCCACTGTTCCCCCTCCCCATCGGAGACTCCACCGCGCCGCCCCTGCTTCCCTCCCCGCGAGCCCTGCTTGCAGCGCCGCCCTAGCAATGAAGAGCTTGTGCGCCGCCATGGAATACCACATGCACCGCCGTGGACTGCCACCTGCGCCACACTGCCGCAGCTCCACACCCAGATTCCTCCGTGACCTCTATCCGTGGGAGGGCTGCTCTCATTTGAGAGGTCGGTGTTTGTTTGTTTTCATTCAGACGAGAAAAGGGAGCAGTTCAGTTGTGAACTGCTGCTGCAATTCAATTCGTTTTTAGGGGGCACGTTCAGTTTATAGCTCCAAATCACATGAGTTTGTACCTCGCTCTAGGACTTGGCGTTGAAGCACAGTGTGGTAATATTTGTATAGGGAGATTGGGAGCGCATAAGGTCTAAATACAACTATACAAGGTATTGTCACTACAGGAAAATGGTAATTTTATAGTGCCAAATATTTGGCAGTCATCATTGCTCATGGCAGACAAGGACAAACATATCATGTTGTACTCATCCATCATATACAGGTCTGAAGTTCAATCTTACCGAGTCAGGGCTTTTGTGTGTCCTGCCATGGCTCACAATGGCCGTGTTTGCAAATATTGGTGGCTGGATAGCTGACACTCTTGTTGCGAAAGGGGTTTCAATAACAAACGTTCGTAAGGTAAGTTCATTTTCAGTATCTCGTTTCCTGTATGGAATTTTGGCAAAATCATGCAATCTTGACAATACTTAAGCCCGTAGTTGCCAATCTTGACAATACTTATGCAACATGTTTCTGCAGATCATGCAATCTATCGGCTTTCTCGGACCAGCTCTCTTCTTGACACTGCTGAGCAAAGTCAAGACCCCAGCCATGGCGGTGTTGTGCATGGCATGCAGTCAGGTTTGCACTGATGGCTGCCACCCATGAGGGGCACATAACTACTTTCTGAATTCTGATACTACTAGCTGTTGTGGTATAACTGCTTTCTGACATTTCTGTCTAATTTACTTGGTAGGGGAGTGATGCATTTTCCCAGTCTGGGTTGTACTCGAATCACCAGGATTTCCTGCCTGAGATTCGCACTACTTTGCTTTCTTATTGCACTGATAATTTTCATGTTTGTCTCAGTTTTGCTCCACTATGCATCTTGCAGTTATTCTGGGACAGGGGTACTAACTTTTTTTATTTTTTTCTGTATTGCCCTTTCACAGATATACCAAATACAAGATGAGATCATTGGAGAAAAACTATAGGCCTAAAATGATTTTTGTGTTGCCTTGGAGCCATACAGGCTGGTGGATGAATCTAATTGATCCCAATTTTGTTTTTCTGTTGACTGTTGTAGGTTTGACGATTCATTTGTCATGGTGAATTTTGATGGAGGTCCTACAGCAGATTCAGAGCAGTATAACAAGCTAGACAGATCTATATGGGATGAACCTGAATGTTGCGTTTCTTCTATTTTTAGCTTTCTAAATTTGTTGTAACGTATGTTAGCATATTCATGTGGATGTGTGTGTACCTAAATTTCAAGGAGAAAGATTTGTGTAAATCACCGCAAAAGAGTATTAGATATGTGGATATTCTAATTGAGATAATATATACTATCTGATATCTCCCTAACATATAGTATTGCAGCAGGATCATTTATTATGTTTAGGAACAACTTGTAATGTACTTCTAATACTTTATTTTAATAGAACTCGTGTCTTTTCTCTTCAGAAACTTGTGTGAGATGTTACTTTAAGCTATCCAATTTAAAGCATATTTGGATTAGCGTGCGTGGTAAATATTCAGGTCATGGATTGTGGAATGTGATGTTTGTCGCACTTGTTCAGGGACTATAAAGTTACAGGGTACCATGCTATAATATTTTGACATGTCTGGATAAACTGCATTAGCATAATAAAACAGGGCAAAAGAGGGGCAATTTAGCAACCTACATGTATATTATGCCACCCTTATTGTCCTCATTAATCTATTCGATAATTATTCAATAACTTTAAACTAGCTGTACACACAAAACTGTGTTAAATAGAAAATGCACTAGCCTACCAAGAGATATTCATGATGATATACCTGGGCAATTAGGTCTTTTCTTATTTCTGAAGCATCTCTAATGAATACCACTGTCACCGTGGTATATTTCATTAAATTCATGATGATATTTCAATACGCATAAGTGCTTTACGCTCTACCAAGAGATGAGTGCTTTCATGACCATTAAGTTTTCAGATTAGCTTAGCAATGGATTACAGGGCACTGGTGGTCAGATCTTAGTGCGGGGAGCTCTTTTGCACCTTTCATTTGAATGGATGGCTGATTACATAAAATCCTTGTCCAAGTCCATCTGGTAACTGCAGATACGGAGATCATACCAGAGCAAGCTTGGTGGCGCCATGGTCAACAGGCTAGGGCGCGAGAGTTTTTGGTGTGGGACAGTGGGAGCCTGGGAGGGGATTGGGTCATCGGCGGGCAGTGCTGATAGGTGGTGGGAGCTATGCGAGTGCTAGCTGGTCATGCAAGCCTGTGAGGGGAAGAGTGATGAACATAATTTAAGTCAGGCGTGTACTCTTTTCTTTTGGGTTATGTGTGTACTTTCCTGCCTTGAGTGACAGTGGTGAGAGTGTGCAACTAAGAAATATTTCCTCTGTACCGAATTATAAGATGTTTTGGATATTTTAATGTGGACCACTTATTGTCTAAAATAAGTTAACAAACGCACTAAACTTTGAACATCTTATAATTTGGAACGAGGAGTAGAATTGTGTACACAATTTCAATTAAATTTGCCTTAAATGATGATTGAGATCATTTTTTTTTGCTGGTGAATTTGTGTCGTGATTGGATTATAAGGGAAGCCTATGCCTATATTTATCACAACTAAATCATATGACTCTAATACTAAATATTATTGTTTGAGATGTGGAAATTATAAAAATGAATTGGAGGGGAATGTCGTGATTGGATTATAAGGGAAGCCTATGCCTATATTTATCGCAACTAAATCATAAGCCCATTCGAGCACACACTAATGTTAATTATGATGATATAATGGCTCTATATCTTATATGGAGAAACAAATTTAATAATACACCTTTCATGGCAGGCAAGAACATATTTCGCATGGCAGGCAAGAACATATTTTTGGTGCCCTGTAGCAACGCACGGGCATTCAACTAGTATCTATATCTATACCTACCTATTAATAATAAAGGCATTAAGGTTTCTTGTGGTACGTCATTTTTATTTCCAATTATATCCCTACAAATTCAGAAATATTACAGTGTTTGCCACCGCCAAGTGAGAAGTACCGGTTGAAATAAATCCTCAATCGTTGACATCTAGCAGCGATGCGCCGCCGGCCGCCGCTGCACTTCCTGTCTCGGCCGCCTTCATGGCCGCTACCTCGCGCAGACTTGTCGGCCACTCAAACCGTGTGGACAAATACCTTTTCTTCCCCCAAGGCCCCAACATCTCCTCTGCTTCCCATGATGTGCTACCGCCGCCGCAGCCATCGCTGTCCCTGTGTCCCGGCATCCTTGCCGTGTCTCCTCGGATGCACAGCCGCCAAGATTGCTGCAGGTCCTCGATCCGGATGAAGAGACGGCAGTGGTCAAGCAGCTTGGCGCCTGGTGGAAGATCTTGGATTTACGACTATAGGAGTTGAGGGTCGAGTTTAGGATGAACGGCGCTGGTCAGCGCCCAAACGGCCTCACTGAGAGAGTAGCTGCGCTTATGTGCTCCGTCTATGAGAGATGTGGGACATCACAAGGGAGTGAGTCGGAGGGAATTGGGCCGCTATGTGCCGAGATTTGAGAAGATTGAGAGAGATTAAGTAGGAGGATTAAGAGAAGCTGCTACCTTCATACTCCTTCTGTGAGAAGGAGAGCACGAGCAGAGAGATTGAGAGATATGGTTACTTTGCTTGCGTGCTGTTAATTTGCTTGCATCCGCTGCTTGTTTGAGAGCAGACATCCGAGAGTTTTTTTTTCTCTTTGCCTGCATGCTGCTGCTTGAGGGCAGAGAAGATTGAGCGGTGAAATTTATTTTCTTTGTTGTGCGCGCTTGCTGCATGAGACAGCTGAGAGGATTGATACATTTATTTTGCTTCGTTGTGTTCGCTGCCTGAGAAACCAAAGAGGATGCTGCTATGTTGCTGCATGTTTTGATAGCAGAGATCATGGAAAACTGAGAGGGGATAGAGTTTTTTTCTAATGATTTTGCAGGTTCTTTGTCACAACCAAAGGAGCCATGGATCTTTGTCGTCGTCGTCACCTGGCATAATCAAAATGAACAAGGCGCCCTAACCACATGAGCATCTTGTTGAAAATCACTATTTTTTTACTTTGTAAGTTAACATTTTGCATAATCAAAATGAACAAGGCGCCCTAACCACAAGAGCATCTTGTTGAAAATCACTATTTTTTTACTTTGTAAGTTAACATTTTATGGTTACAAAGAAATCGTGCGGGCATTAATATTATGTAAATATTTGAGGTAGAAAAATTGGTGCAGTGCCTCGCTTTACTTTTTTGTTTTGCTTCAGTCAAGCCACCAAATGGATCAGCTTATTCTGAATAAAACGTCAAGCCATGTTAGTCGTAGTCTAATTTTTGTATTATCTCTATTCCATCGGCCTGTTCAAATTATGAAATACATGAGATGTATGCCTGAAATTCATATAAAAAATGAACGAAAATGCATGCATTAAAAAGGATAACTGAATGAGGCCGGAAAAATGGTCAAAATATGCATTGTTTTGAGTGCTTTATCTGTCCCGTTGCAACGCACGGGCATGTTTCCTAGTGAGTAATTAAATTTCTTTTTATCGGAGAAAAATGAATCTCCACATGGTTCCGCATGTGGCTAATCATTTTACGAAGCAATCACATATTTTGATATTCCAAATAAAATAATTATTGCATAGTGATCACTGTGAATGAACCATTAGAGGCAAATCCACGGTTTGATATGGCACTATTAGGATCAGATAATTAGCCACTATCAATTCAACACACCATGTTCAAGTCTTTATTTTCCTGATGGAAATAATCAATACCTTCTGATTACATTTTTTATTCCTAACAAGAAGCTCTAAACACGAGATTCGAGCGAATAATATAGATGGGACGAGAAGAACTTGATGGGATGATTCATGATTATCAATGTCAACCAAGAAACACTTTTTTTTTCTTTTGCGGGGAGACACCTAAACGTTACAATCTGCTATTGCCTGTCTTCGTGAGGCTGCCCATCGCCCGGGCCTTCTCACGGAGAACAAACTTCTGCGTCTTCCCCGTCGAAGTCTTAGGCAAGTCCGCGAAGACCACCGTCTTCGGTGCCATGTAATGTGGCAACTTCTCCCGACAGAAGTTTATAATCTCTACTTCCGTGGCATCGACACTAGTCATAAGCTTGACGAACGCGCATGGCGTCTCCCCCCAGTGGTCGTCCGGCCTGGCCACGACTGAGGCCTCGAGCACCGCCGGGTGACTGGAGATCACTGTCTCCACCTCGATCGAGCTGACGTTCTCACCGCCCGATATGATGATGTCCTTGGCCCTGTCCTTGACTTGGATGCACCCGTCCGGGTGCCGCACGCCGAGGTCACCAGTGTGCAGCCACCCGCCGGCCATCGATTCAGTGGTTGCGTCGACGTCCTTGTAGTACCCGCTCATGACGGTGTTTCCCCGGAACATCACCTCACCCACAGTCTTTCCATCGCGTGGCACGCTCTCCATGGTGGCCGGGTCCTTTACGTCGGCATCCTGCATCGCGACGTTGTGGAACCCTTGCCGCGCCTTCAGCTGCGCGCGCTCCTCGGCAGGCAGAGCGTCCCACTCCGGCATCCAAGTGCACACGGTGGCGGGGCCGTACGTCTCGGTGAGGCCGTAGACATGGTACAACTCGAATCCGAGCTCCTCCATCCCGGACAGGATGCGGGGCAGTGGCGGTGCACCGCCCGTCATGACGCGCACCGTCCCCGGCAGCGGCCTTCGGTCCGCCATCGGCGCGTTGACGACCATGTTGAGCACCGTCGGGGCGCCGCCCATGTGCGTCACACCGTGCCGCACGATGTTGTCGAAGATGACCTTGGCCGTGAAGTGGCGCAGGCAGATGTTGGTGCCGCCCTGCATGGCCACGCCCCACGTGAGGTGCCAGCCGTTGCCGTGGAACATGGGCACGGTCCACAGGTACGTGGGCATGGGCGTGATGTCGCAGGCGAGCACCGTTGCAACGGTGTTGAGGTAGGCGCCACGGTGGTTGTACAGCACGCCCTTGGGCCGCGACGTCGTGCCAGATGTGTAGTTGAGCGCGATCGGGTCCAGCTCGTTCGTCGGCCACCGGATCTCGAACTTGGAAGGAGCGTCCTTGATGAGACCCTCGTAGTCTGCGCAGCCCGAGTCGGCGGGGTCGGCGTTGTCGGAGATGGTGACTAGGACCGGGAGGCTGGTTGCGTCCGACTCAGAGTCGGCGAGGCGCTTCAGGGCGGCTCTGCCGACGTCGAGGAGGCTTGACTCGACCAGGAATACCTTGGCGCCGGAGTGCTTCAGCAAGGTGGAAACCATGGCCGCGTCGTGCCGCGTGTTGAGCGTGCAGAGGACGGCTCCGGACATGGGCACGGCAAAGTGTAGCTCGTACATCGCCGGCACGTTCGGGCTGAGAACAGCGACCTGCACATCGGTGGCGCGGTTAGCGATGATGTGAATTAGCAAAACAGAGGGACATGGGAATGGTATGGGAGCTGCGACACTACCATCTCTTTAACATGACAGACGACCATTAATTCGACAAGGACATCAAAGACAATGATTTTGCTATCATGTGATGTGAAGCTGCTCTTGCTCATAGTGATTCAGTAGTGACAATTTGCTACGACGCACTGATCTACTATCATGCAATTCCGTAGTCTTAAAAGTTTTAAGTAATAAAACTCCCTTTATAAAAAAAATGCAATTCTGTAGTGTAGAATTAGTCCTAGATGTCAGTAAGAGCTACTGCACGTACAGCAGTTCACGGACGGACAGAGCAAGCGAACAAAAGCAGAGAGATGGAAGAAGTACTCACCACGTCACCGCGGACGACGCCGAAGCGGGCGGCGAGTGCGGCGGCCACGCGGACGCACCGCTCCCTGACCTCCCTCCACGTGCTCGGCCGCGCGTCGCCGTAGACCACGGCGGGGCGGTCGCCGTACACGGCGGCGGCGCGCTCGATGAAGCTGATGGGCGTGAGCGGCGCGTAGTTGGCCGCGCACCGCACCATGCCGGCGTCCATGTCCAACACCTCCGTCTCCACCGGCCCCTCCCTTCCCACCAGGCTGGAGAAGACCGAGCCAGATGCGGAGGCGGCGTCCCGGCGAGATCGGGACCTCGATTATGATAACCCGCGTGGGGATTAGAATAATGGCGGAGCTGAATCAGCCGCAGCTGGACTGGCCCGATGTTGTCGCTGCTGCTGCGGATTAGTCTGCAGTGCACATGCGGCAGTGTGGCTCTGCTCATGGCCTCCCGTGAGATTGAGAAGGATATGAATTATAACAGAGCCGCTAAATAAGCCACGTGCCGAAAAAATCCTCAATATAGCGCGCGCGGGGTTGAAAGCAGCGCTCCAGCGACCGCGGTATAACCCCGCGCGCGTTAAAAAGTGCCCAGCGCGCTGGCGGAAACAAGACTGGACGTTGCGTATTTGGGGCGTCCGCTTCAGCGCGCGGGGCAAAAGAAAGCTGCGCGCGAATTGACTAACCGCCAGATTTGAAAGCTCCGGGCGCTCGCGCCGCCGCCCGCACCTCTCCCCCATCTCCTCCAGCGACCCAGAGCGCTCGATTACCTGCCGTCGCCGCTTCCTCCGCTCCTTCCCAGCGCGCCGCCGCTATCTATGGACGCGTGCGGGTCGTCGCGGCAGTGAATTTGGCCCCGCTGTCACGGATGTCTCCGGCGCTTCCGCGGCGCGCCGCCGCTGCTTGTTCCACCTCCCTCGTCACCACCGCCCCTCCAGCGCGCAGTTCCTCCGACGGACAGCGGCCGGCGGCCGTTTGCACGTCCGCGCGCACAAGGTGTTTGACAAAACACTTGAAAGATATATATTTCCTCTAAACTTTGTAGATGAATTTGGTGCATTTAGTTTGTAGTTTTAAATTAGTTTAAATTAATGTTTGTATATGAGTTCGTCCTATGATTCTTCCGATGAAGAATTTGATCTTCAAGAGGAGGAGAACGTCGCAATGATCCTAGCTATGCACGCCCAAAAAAGGCAGAAGCACGGTGGTTCAGTTTTCGGTCGTCAGAAATTGTGGAGAGAAAGGATCGGTGCTCACGAGAGATTGATGAGGAACTATTTTGTTGAGCATCCCACATACCCCGAGTCTTATTTCCGGCGCCGTTTTAGGATGAGCATCGAGTTGTTCAAGCACATTGCAGAGAAATTGGCGAGGCATAATCGGTTTTTTCAGCAAAGGAGGAATGCCGCCGGAGAGCTCGGGCATAGCACCTTTCAAAAGGTGACCGCCGCTTTGCGTATATTGGCATACGGTATTCCAGCGGATCTAGTTGATGATCACTTGGCAATGGGCGAGAGCCAAGCCATCATGTGTGTCAAGCGCTTTGCAGTTGGAATTGTGCAAGTGTTTGGTCCGGAGTATTTGAGAGCTCCCAATGCTGCAGACACGGCTAGACTTTTGGAGTTCAACGCCTCTCGGGGGTTTCCAGGTATGCTTGGCTCTATTGATTGCATGCATTGGAATTGGAAAAACTGTCATGCGGCATGGCATGGACAATTACAAGGCCACAAAAAGGATTCCACTATAATCCTTGAAGCGGTGGCCGCTCATGAGACTTGGATTTGGCATGCTTTTTTCGGAATGCCCGGATCTTGCAATGACATCAATGTTCTTCAACAGTCGCCACTTATGAATAAGATTGCAAAAGGTGAAACTCCACCGGTGGAGTTTGTAGCAAACGGCCATACATACAACTATGGCTACAAACTTGCGGAAGGCATCTACCCAAGGTGGCAAACATTTGTGAAACGGTTGGTTCACAAACCACAAGGTAGGAAAATGTTTGATTTCCACAATGCTCAAGCGGTGGCTAGGAAAGATGTGGAGAGAGTGTTTGGGATTTTGCAAGCCCAATTTGCTATTGTGAGAGGACCGGCTAGATTTTGGGATCAAGACATGCTTTGGTACTTCATGAACGCTTGTGTGATCATGCATAACATGATCATCGAGAATGAGCGCGGGCAAGATTTAGACTACACTCACTATGAGTTGATGGGACATCCCGTGCAAGTGCAGAGGAGGGCCAAGAGGGTGGCCCGGTTTGTTGCATCCTACCATGCCATTCGACATAACGATACACATGATGAGCTTCAGAAGGATCTAATCGAAAAGTGGTGGACATGGAATGGGCAACAATGAGTTGAATTTGTATGTTTGTTGTACGATTGATGTATTGTTGATGAACTATTTATTCTATTTATTTGGTGAACTATTTGTATTGAATAAAAATTATTTGTTTGTGTTGTAATAATAATTAAACTATTTATTGTTGATTTATTTTGTGTATGTTTGATCTTCTTGGTTACATGTTTGAGTACAAATGTTGTTTCTGCTGGGCGCGCGCTGGAGTTTTAGCGCTGCTGCTGGAGCGCGCAAAAATATAGCGCTTCTTCTAAATCAAAACAGACGCCCAGCGCGCTAAAACGCTATTTTGGAGTTGCAAAAAAAAATTAGCACACCGGCGCGAAGCGTGCCTGTTGGAGATGCTCTTACTAGCCTTACTTCTGGGCCGATAAGCATGCCATCTCTCCTGCCGTGGAAATTTCCAGTTTGATGGGCCTGCGACTAATTCCTTCCAAGAGTATAATAGCATAGCACCAACACCTAAAAAAATCCTCAAAAAAAGTAATACAATTCCTCTCAGGAAGATAACAAGTTAAAGTTACAAGTTCAAGTAATCAACCACTAACTTAGTGTGGCGATCACCGATAGAAAGCGGTGGTTTATTTTTTGTTCACATATTTGTACACTAGTAGAAAAGTGGTTTTCTCCTATCACCGCCTATTTTATTTAGCCTGAAAAATCACTGTCCCCAAAAAGGGAATTGAGTTTTTTTGATTGGGTATTTTTCGTAGAAAAAATTATATACCTTATTATTTTGGTGAGAAAAGGGAATTATACCACAACGAAACTGTTCAAAGTTATGCACAAAAAATGCAATAGAAAAATCGCGCAGGAGCCTCCCGATCTTTTTTTTGTTCCAAAAAAGGAGCCCCACGTAACCATAAACTCTTCTTATCTACGAATCTAGCGCAAATGATTGGTCAGAAGACCAATAGACCGATCGATATCGCTCGCGCGCACTTAAGGTAGCCCAACCCGGTTCAATATATGCTATAAAAGTTTATATAAATGTACTTCTCTAATCCTACTCCAGAAACCACTATTAAAATATTTGTTAGATTGTATTCTTAAGAAATTTCTACCATGATATATAAGGACATTAAAATATAGATGAACACACAAGCACACAAATATACCCACAAAAATATACATATATGCAATGCATGAAATTTGTAAAAAAAAACATAAGCCAAGGAGAACGTTTTTACAACATAGGTATAAAATGTAGCACAACAAATCCTTCAATAATATAGAGCACAAGCTCATAATAAAGAAACATCCAAATGTTGTTACTTGTCCTAATTACTTAATATAAAATTATACTCGCTAAAACTATGGAATGATAAAAACTCAAAGTATAAAAGTTTGTTATAAAAATATATTTATTTTAATTCCAAAATATATTTGGATCCACCGAGGAGGATCGCTCATCCATTATTTCAATCCCGCAGTGAGTCCTTCATCCCAAAATTGAATAGCTCTGTCTAAGAGAGACAACCAACGCCCTCATATAGGCCAGTAGGCCTATACATGCGCACGGCAGAACAAACATGAACCATCAGAAATGGATCTCTAGCATCTCACAAGTAAATTATCTTTACAAGTTTCTTTGCATTTACTATACGATGCACGAAATATTGTAAAAACAAAAGAACATAAGACAAGGAGAACGTTTTTACAACATACGGTTAAAATGTAGCACAATGCAAATCCTTCAACAATATAGATTACAAACTCATAACAAAGAAACATCCAAATGCTTCGACTTGTCCAAATTAATTAATAGAAAGTTATACTCGCTAGAACTATGGAATAATAAAAATTCGTAAGTATAAATGTTTATTATAAAAACATATCTATTTTAAGTCCAAAATATGTTTGGATCTACCTAGGACGAATCCTCATCCATTATTTCCATCCTGCAGTGAGTCCTTTATCCACAAATTGAATAGCTCAGTCGTCACGTCCTCAGACAGGGCCTAGGCGAGACATCCGACACCCTTATATAGGCCATGAAGCCTATTCACGCGCAAGACATAACAAACATAAACCATCACAATGGATCTCAAGCCTCATGTAGGACACTTCGGTTACTACGATACTGCTCAACTAGTGTAGTGGTGATTGATTGAAAAACTGGATTTTTTAATGTGTAAATGTTGTTTCTGCTGTGGATTGTGACCCGCCATGCAGTGTGCTGGATGCGACCGCGCCGGGTTACCATCTGCAGAGAGGGTTTGAGAGTGGATCTCAGAGCTGGCTCATCCACATAGAGGTACACACTTCCTTCAATATAGGTGCAAATTTTGATGTAAAAGGGTGTGTTTTTTCCATCTGAAACTTGACTTTGCAAAATGGCCAGCTTAACTTAACAACACAAGCGTTTTGAATTGGAAAGTTTGGCCCGAAATTCATTTATGACAAGTAAGGATTGATCGCCTCTGAGGATGAATCCACATGTTAGGGCCCCATTTTAGAGTTTGGCAAGTGGGCCCGGATTTTGCCGGCCCAACCCTGCGTGGATGAAGCAAACCTTGCAAACTGCAGAGGCAGACGAACTGCAAGGGCATGGGGTCATGATATGCAGCGGCGGCGGCGGGAGGGTTTGTGGCAGGCGGTGGTGCACTCTAAAGGTGGTTTGTCACATGCAGCGGTCGCAAGCTATGGCGAGCGGCCGAGAGCGTCCCTATGTCGTAATTTCTATTTGAGGGATTTGTTAGGGCCTAGGCATGGGTCTCCCTAGCACCTCTAAATCTAGGTCCCTCTCTCTACCGTTAGATCCCGATCGTACGGCCATAAATCAGTGCACCACGGATTTGCATTTTTGCCCCTAACTTCTTCTGGAATCAACCCACACTACACAACTGTCGCACTTAAACGAAGGAGACTATCATGTTGCCGCTGACCTTCCTGGTATGTACTGGAAAAATGCTACCGTGGTGATTAAGCCCTGATATTGAAACAAAATCTCGAGCACTGCAACAAAAATTTTCGCCCCGTGTAAAATAAAATAAAATATTCCAACATATCTTTGCACAATTTGAAACAATTAATGCTACAAAAAATGGTTACACAACAGTTCTTTGCTGCAGACTGCTTTGCAACAAAAATCGCCACAATTTTAACAAAATCAGAGACAATTACGACAAAAATCATAAATGGTTACAACAAAAAAAACCTTGTGTTTGTAGCAATTAAAAAGTGGGTAACCAACAATTTTCTTGCTGCAGATTCATTTGCAACAAAAATAACCAACTATTTAAACAAACATCACCAATGATTACAACAAAAAATTCAGTTGTTTGCAGAAATTAAAAAGTGCATAAGCGACAAAGTTTTTGCACAGATTCATTTACAACAAAAATCACCACGTATTTCAACAAAAATCACTAACAATTAGAACAACAAACTACGTGTTTGTAGTAATAAAAAAGTGGGTAAGCAACAATATATTTTGCCACAGATTCATTCGCAACAAAATCACATTGTACTTCAACAAAATACGTAAGAGATGGCATTTAAAAAACATATGTTTGCAACAATTGGAAAATCACGTAAAAATATTATAAAAAAACAGGAAACATTCAAATTTGCAAACGCCTAGAAAACTTTGCAACATCTGGTGTGTGATTTTGTAGATAAAAGATACTTATTTGTTACAATATGGAAGAACGTACGTAACGTCAAAATCAAGAGAACACAAACTTGTATCAACCGCACAAAAAAATAGCAAATAGGGCTACCTAGCTAATTGGATATTTGCCTTCACAATAATATCGTTCACGTTTTGTGCCTTGCCACCAATCTCGTTGGCGTTTTGTTACATAATTAATTAATGCATGATGCAATATAAAAAACTTAGCAAATATGGTTAGCTAGCTAATTGGACTGTTTGTCTCTTTTCACATAGCAAAAATGGGTCAAAATTCACTATTGAACTTCTGGTGTGTAGATGCTACGGCTAAGAGCATCTCCAGCCATTTGGGCTCCCCTGGAGTATTTTTTCATCCGGCGTAGGTACCGCGAAATTTGGGGTCCGGGCCCTGGTTTTCCCAGCCATACTCCCTACCGAAGCCAAGTGTGGTCCTGCTGCATGCACGTGGTGCGCCTGGAAGGAAAAAAGAGGAGCAAGAGGGAGCTGGGAGGCTGCCAGGTGAGCCTTTGCATGCAAAAAAATAGCGCCGGCGCCCCCAGCTGCCCTTCAGCGTGCAAGGTTTGGGCTGGGTGCACTGAATGAAAGTTTGGCTAAAAAAGGCCTTGGGTGCTCTGGGGGGCTGGCTGGGAAGATTTTGTCCATCCGGCGCTAAAAAAGGTGTCCTGGGGGCTCTTGGGGCATGGCTGGAGATGCTCTAAACTGCTACAGTGTAGCTGGGTTCATTGTGCTATGTGAAGATCAACGAAGCACACGCGACGTACGAACTACGAACAAGTTTAGATCAGGTCTCTTAAACACGTCCGGTGTTTGCACATACGAATCACGATTAGCGACCGAAGGAAGCGACATACGAAACTAAACGGACTAAACGACGGAAACCTTAATGATTTTTTGTAATCCTACACCGTTTGATGAATGCCCTGACTCGTAGCCGGATACATACATTGTCACTTTCCAAACAAGGCCAGTAACCGATGTGTACATGGTTAGGGCATGTACAGTAGTGCCTAATCAGCTGTCTGTAGCAGGTGCCAGTCAGATTTTCTATGATGTGGAGAAGAGAGAACGATGAGAGAGAATGACGTCGTTTGTAAGTTTGCAGACGGTCGAGTCGCGTTAAACTCGCTGGCTAGCGACTTCCTTTTTGCCATTTTTTTTTTTTGAGGGCATGTACAACGGCATCCACTCAGCCGTCTGGAAGGAACACCACGTAAGAAATTTGATGAGTTTTTTTTTTTGAAATTTACCACATATATTAAGATAGCAAGCCACCTCATTAAAAACTTTCTAGTCCCTTTCAGTACCTGGTAAGGAAAAGAGCGCGTCTGAAACTTGCTGCTTCTAAAAATGAACATCCGTTACATCGTTACCGTTACATCATCTACTAGAGTTTGCAGTAAGAAGCTAGGGGGCTCATCGACCCAATTACAAGAATTTTTCGAAGAGAAGCAATTCCCAGCTATAACATGCGCTGCTAAGTTGCAAACTCTATTGCAATGATCAAAAACAACCTTTCCAATTAATCCCACTGCTGAAAAACAATCCGCGTATACTGTTGTTGCTTCATTCCACATTTGTTCATGTCCTGCACAATACTGAATAACTTCAATCGAATCAGATCCAGCTTCCACCTCGCTAGCACCCATTCGAACTTCAAGTTCAAGCCCATACTTCATCGCTAAAGCTTCAGCTGAAGCCACCGATGCTACATGAGGTATGAAATTTGCAGAAGCTGCAATAAAAACACCATGGCTGTCTCTAATAATAGCACATGTAGCTCCAGATTTATCCTCCATACAAAAGGCCGCATCAACATTTAATTTCCAGAAATTTTGTCTCGGCTTCCTCCAGACTTGCTTTTGCACACTATAGTTTGGTGTGTTCGATTTAGCATAATTGGCAATTATAGCTCGGATTGATGTAATGCATTGCTGAACAGGAGGAATGCTCTCTCCATGTGTCACCCGACGTCTCAACCACCAAATATACCAAGCTCCAGTTGCTACGAGTTCTTGTACCAGCAATGACGAGAAACCCGAGACAGGCCTGGAATTAGACTTCAGAATTTCCTCTAGAACGATTGAGCCCGAACGATCCGTATGAAAAGCATTAGTTATGATTTGAAAAATTCCGAGTCCTCTCCAAATCAAAACTGCACCCTCACACTGAAATAACATATGTAGCACATTTTCTGGGTGCAAATGACAAAGTGGACACTCTCCTGAGTCACCAATATGTCTGTTAACTAGGATAGATTTTAGGGGAAGTATCCCATGCAGCGCACGCCAATAATTTTTTTTAACCTTGGCCGACACACGTAACTTCCACAAAGTCTTCCATATAGAATTATTAAGAGAGGTACCTTGAGTAAGAGCCCTACAGGTTTGTCCATTAAACTGATGTCTCCACTCAATATGGTATGCAGAACGCACTGAAAAAACACCATTCCGGTTTCCATGCCATGCAATAAAATCCTCAAAAGCACCCACATTCAGCGGAATTTGTAAGATCCGATTTATATCAACAGCGTTAAAATTAGCCTGGAGAATTTCTAGGTCCCATTGTTCAGTCACAGGATTTATTAATTCGTCAACCTTTGAGAGTATAGAATTACCTCTTTGAGACACAATCTTGCGATCAGGACTATGAGGTATCCAAGGGTCAGACCAAATATTGATTGAGTTTCCAGTTCCAACACGCCAGATATGTCCTCTTTTGAACATTTGAATACCCGCAACCAAACTCTGCCAAGTAAAAGATGAACCAGCTTTAGGTCCTGCCTTCAGTATATCCCCTGATGGATAGTATTTACCTCGCAGAATTTGAGCACATAGAGAATCAGGCTGGATGAAAGAGAAGAAGGAGAGAGAAAAAATTCATTTGAATGTGATTTTTCTAAAACAGGCTAACAAACAGGCTAACATGGGGAAATTTATTTGAATGTGATTTTTCTAAAATCACACCCATGTTTTAATATAACTGCTAAGAAAAAATTCAGAAACTATTCACAGGAATAAGAGAATCCTTCACTTGGCCTGAAACAGAGAGCAACGAACAAGCAATCATTGCCGTCAATATACTGAAGCTTTTTCCCGAACTTCTTTGCCTACCTTGATGTTTGTGATGGAAGACGTGGCTGACAGCCTCTACCTGATGGACTGCTTGTATTCCCGTGCATACCTTGCAATGACAGGACAAATGTCAAGCATAATTAACCAAACTTTTAAAGTGAATTAGTTCTAATGCAACACCTTTCTTTACAAATAAGCAATATGCCTCATAATTTTTAGCACCACCACTCACAAGAATACAATTGTTCTTTCCTTCATCACTCGTAGCCCTATTTGACGTGAAATACAAAAATGAGATAAACCCATCTTCTGTGTAAATACTGACCAGTTTTGACAATGTTTACTAACCTGTACGTAACATCTGCAACAACCAGTTTTCATAAATTCCTTGTGACTGAGAACAAAACTCATTCAGCATGAACTTTCCCTAATCTGATTCCATCCATTTAATCAAGCAAATATCGTTATTTTTCAATGAGGGATATTGTGATAAAACAAGGACTACAGTATTTCAATAAGAGCCATGTAATTGTTACTGTAATAACATTGCATGTGCTGAGATTACATGAGACGGAAAATTAGATCCGTTAAATATACCTCCATATGATGCTAATAGCATTTGTATGATCTACCTTGCATTGGGTTTGGAAAAAGAAGAAATAGTGTGTAGAAGAAAACTTTAACAATCACCACTACAGGCTCAAGCATGGATGGTTATGGAGGAAAGTTGCGGACATGCAAAATATCACAGTAATTTTGCAAACCTATGTATTTCAAGGTGGGTTTCTTCAAAATGATTTGAAAGTCTATGAAGTAAAGGATAAATCTCTGTCCAACTGCATGTTCAAAGGCAATAAAGGCCAATGAGATTATCTTCATTACAGTACCTTGAAAAATCGCCTGCATCCATAGCAACAAAACACAATGCAAAACCTAAATGCCAAAGCTAGTATCTTTTCTTTCCCAGCAGAATACCCTGCATACAAATACAGTTAGCAGGTCTGGACACCAGGGCATTCAGGCAAGTACACAATTTACTTTCACACCACCCATTTTCTTTAGATTGAGCCCTCTCCAAGTCTCCAGTACATGATCAAAATGTTATATAATTAGCGCCATGA
The DNA here is from genome assembly GCA_947311845.1 of Poa pratensis. NCBI lineage: Eukaryota > Viridiplantae > Streptophyta > Magnoliopsida > Poales > Poaceae > Poa > Poa pratensis. The sequence continues at coordinate 16,973,539 of CAMZMU010000054.1, forward strand.
AGCTGTTGGCAGACCTGATATCTCTGTGAAAGAGCCTCCCACTCTATTGGCAATTCAGTCTTCACCTCAAAAGAATTTGATCTGTACTGTTCGGACTGGAAAACACCAAACTCTTCATTTTATTAGCACTCTGGCCAGAACAAGGCTATAAGCATCAAGGATGGAATTCAATCTATGTGCACTCATCCCACCAGCTTTCACAAAGATTAGGCAATCATCAGCGAATAAAAGCGAGAAATCATGGCCGATGCATGCATGTGTATGTTGTACGCTTTCAAAGCTCCATTCGAAAAGAAACTTCTCTACCTTGTATGTTAAATTGCTTGACCTGTTTGAAGTGAACATGATGTCCTGTAAGAACGTTTTGCTGACACATGCCAAGTAATTATGCATTACAGTAATCTGTAATTGTGAGCTAGTATAATAAAGTACATTAAGCATCTTCAGGTTACCGTGAGAAAGCAACTGAAAGTGCAGAGAAAGACAACAATTAGATTGACGGGCGCACATCTTCAGGTTACCGCTGATGTCTGTACGAATGCACCAGCGGAGAAGCACAGGGAGATTGCACTGAGGGATGAAGAAGGGCCAAGGCGCGCAACCACGGGCGAGCACGTTGACGTGGCCGAGGTTCTCGTCGTCTTCCTCGATTGGAATACGCGAGCGGACGGGCAGGCTGCCAACGGCGAGGCGACGACGGATGAGGGGCATGATCGAGGTGGTGCTGGATCATGACTCGGCAGGGGTGGCGGCGGCATCCGAACCGTGATGTCGTCAGTGACTGGCTAGGCTAAATTAAGCTAACTGATTTTAATCTGATCGAACTAATTTTGTACCTACCTGCCACGAAGTGGACCGGGTTCGGGCGCCGCTAACCAATCCTGGTCGTCAGCGCCTGTGACGGCCGCGAGGACCGCGCGGCACAGGACGATGGGCGTGCGATGGCGGAGATTACGCGGGCCGGTTAGTTAGGGAGAGAAGAAATGGGAGAAACTTACGGAGGAGATGAGGACGTGCGCGTAGCCGGAAAATTTCCACCGCTCGGCAGAACATTGTCTGCCAAAGATAATTGCTACGCGCACACAGGGCTTTCGGCTAGATTAATCTGGGTCGTTAGATCTAGGTAAGTGGAGCGATCTGGTGGTGCTAGTCTGACTGTGTACGTTTTCGGGGTGGCTTTAAGAAAGATAAAGTTCGCTTGTTTAATAGTAGTAGTGTAGATGAACATGCCCTGAGGAGATTAAATCGACTAGCAAAATATCCGTGCGTTGCTACGGGTAAAATTTTAAGATGTTAAAAAATAAAATAAATAGATCACTAAATATGAAGGCAACATAGTTGATATTCCGCCACACCCTTGGCTTCGAGGAAGACATGTCCCAGTGACAAAGGCTATAAACTCCGCCTCTCTCACCACCTTAGTTTGAACTGTAACTCCTTTGTCGATCGTCGGTTTCAATAATAATGGATTAGTAGTTAACTGGTTTTGCTCGCCTCCTCATCAAAATCACCTCAAATACATAATTTGGCAGCCAATGTAAATGAAGAACATAAACTAAAATCATACTAAATACTTTAGAAGATACTGATTATAAGAATAGAGAAAAGTTGTTTTTGTTTCATCCTTGCTCCATCTGTCTATCAAACATATGTCCTGGCTTGCAGTTGTTCAATGATGACAATAAGTGAACTAAAATCTCATGTCACTATATAGTCATGAGAGTAAGTTATTCAGATTGTCTTACGTAAGCGCCATAAAATTTGTTAGCAATATAGGCCACTTCAACGTGAAATTGTTGGAATGAGAACAATTTCACAAGGATGTAAGGACTATCCGGCGATTATATTCAATGACATATGTTGTGGATCGGGCTCTGAGGTCTGGAACTCTGGATGTGCCGTCGGTGAGGCATGACGAGAGAGGAGAGAGGGGATCGAGTAGACCATCTGATGGACTGCGGGTTGGAGTAGGAGTCTGTGTCAAGACGTACCAAACCACGGTTGGCCTGTTGGTGTTGGAGTAGGAGTCTGTAAATACGATCGGTAATTGACGTGGACACGTATTGCAGACGACGTACTGCTGTCTAAACCATTGTCCATGCCCTTATATAGCCCTACCCCTCCCCACGCGGCGGCGCAGCTATCTCTCCCATATCCTCTGCCCTAAATCCCATATACTAGGCCGGAGATCGTTAATATACAGCCGACCAACCCCAAAATTCAACCCAACTCTGCTAGCCATGGAGCCCGGTGAAGCTGCGGAGCCGGTGCTTAACAATGTGACTGCGGCGTAGGGGAGCTGGCGATCAGCAGCACACCCGACGATGAGGACGATAACCAGCAGGTGGTGACCCCGTGGGAGGTGACCGGCACGGCGAGCGTCAACTACGACAAGCTCGTGGACAAATTCGGGTGCCAGCGCATCGACGCCGCGCTCGTCGACCGCATCGCGCGCCTCACGTCCAGGCCGCCGCATCGCTTCCTCCGCCGCGGGATCTTCTTCGCCCACCGGTGCGGTGACCCCCTTGATTCCAACCTGAATATTTTCAGTCGATCAGCTCGAGCTTCCTATTTTGTTCCTTCCGTTTTAGATCGAGTTGCTGATGAATCCTGTTGTTTCGATCTATTGTTTAGCGACTTGAACCAGTTACTCGACCTGTACGAGAGGGGGGAGAAGTTCTACCTGTACACGGGAAGGGGGCCCTCCTCGAAGTCGCTGCACCTTGGCCACCTCGTCCCTTTCATGTTTACCAAGTAATAAGCATTCCGATACTAATTTATCGCTACGATTCCTCTGATATCTTCTTGATATGTTGCATTACACGCTGATAGTTTTTGCATCTTCTTTTGGGCCAGGATCATCCCATTAATTGATGACTATTTGAGTTGTTCTTCGTTGCCACAAGATGGCCTAGTGTAGATCCGTTTTGGATTCTAAAATGTTACTTGTGGTAGTCTACATGGTTAATACACGGAGCAATTCATGTTGTAAAGTATATGCAGGGTTCCTTGCAGGATAGGGAACTTGAGATTTGAAACGTTCCTTGCACCTTTAGCTGCTGCAAAAAACTGGCCGACATAAAAATAAGTCCCAGTCCCTTAGTTGTCATCTCTACCATGAAAGGGCATCCTTTGATACCCTATGCGTTTCTACACTTGAAATAACATCCTTTGGCAATTCTCTCATCCAGTCTGATATCGTTGTGTGAGTAAACTTGATGTTTATTAACCATTGCGATCTATCTTCAGGTATTTGCAGGACGTTTTCAAGGTGCCTGTAGTGATACAGTTAACTGATGATGAGAAGTTCCTCTGGAAGGACTTGTCTGTTAAGCAATCTAAAAAGCTTGCCCGTAAAAACGCCAAAGACATCATAGCATGTGGGTTTGACATTGAAAGAACTTTCATTTTCTCAGATTTCAAGTTTGTTGGACGGTAAGTGTTAATTGTGATCTTAATTATTTTTAGTTTTTGTCATCGGTAGGAATTTAATGCCTATGTTATTGTTGCCTTTTTTGCTACATATTATATTAAATTAATGACCTCTATCTCGCAGGGAATTTTATGAAAACATGATGGAAGTTGGAAAACGTGTGACATTTAATACTGTAAGAAACTTTTCAAGATTTTTTCAACACTATTGAAATTGGTCTACTCTATATTATCATAATTCTGTTGGTTTTGAATAATAGCTTAGAGGGATATTCGGATTTACTCCGGAAGATCACATAGGAAAGATTTTCTTTCCTACTGTGCAAGCTGCTCCATCTTTTGCTTCATCGTTTCCCCATCTCTTTCGTGGCAATGGCCAGCTGCGGTGCCTTATTCCATGTGCAATAGACCAGGTAAAGAACATGTCTCTGGTATGATGATCTTGGTGACAGCATAGTTTGTATCCTCTTTTAGACCGAAACCGGCAGGAGCTCTGCCATTGCATTATAAGGGGAGGGAAAAAGACATTACAATCCTGCTAGCAGGTGTTTGCTAGCAGGTGTTTACAAAGAGTTTGTATCCTCTTTCTAGCATACTTATTTATATTATATCTGGTAACATAAGGAATTAGTGCCTTCTACGTATGTATTTCGGCCATTTTCATGAAAATAATTCGGTGGTGGCTCGGGGAGCAGTAGTGTGGGGCTGTCGAGCAGGATAGCAGGTATCAGCATATGTTGCGAGGGCAGCAGCGGCTCAGGATGAGAGTGAGACGGTGATCAGGAAAGCAGGGACCAAGCAGCTGTTGCAAGGGATATCCGGCAGAGGCGGCACAGGGAGGAATGAGAAACAGCAATGTTCAGCTTCAAGCCATACAATGACTTCTTAAGCAAGCAAATAAAAAAGACTGGTCGCTTATAGGCTCAGCCCGTCAAAAAGGCTTTCATTTCCTATTTTATATGCCACTTCCCGCTCAGAGATTCTTTCCTTCTTTTCCCTCTTATAAAGATGTGATTTCCTTGCCCCTTTGCTTAAAGATTCGATTCAACGTTGTTCTAGAGGAAGGAGTTCGTTTTTGAAACGTTTTTAGCATATCAGGGACAAATATATTTTGGTGTTATGATCTTAATGACAGTATTGACATTAATGACTGTCTCTGCTTGTTGGCATTACGACATATCTGACAGCACTAATTTAGGAATTTTCTCCTGATTTCATTCTGTTCCAGTAATTGATTTGAACCTATGGGATCAAATTATAGAAAAACTATTCCATAAACTATCATTACTGTACATCTTTGTGTTTCTTATGCCGGTTGCTTCACCTTTTGATTTGTTTATATTTTTGCAGGATCCTTACTTTAGGATGACTCGTGATGTTGCTCCTAAAATTGGGTATCACAAACCTTCACTGATCGAATCAAAGTTTTTCCCTGCTCTCCAGGTATTTTGGGAATATCATTGATTTATGACTGAAAAGAGCAGGCCAGTTAATAGCATTTAGTTAGTGTAACTCGCTGAGACTATACATTTATTTGCCTTTCATTATGGGTTGGTTTATTTACTTTTTACAGGGGGAGAGTGGTAAAATGTCTGCCAGTGATCCGAGTAGTGCAATATATCTGACAGATAGTCATGACGATATTACGAAAAAGGTTTGTCCCGAGCTTTGTTTCGAATCGCATATTTTTGTTAGGCTATTTAATTACGTTGAATATGTCATTTGTTCGAGACAAGCACCTAATAATTTTATTGTTTCAATGGCTTATGATTTATTTCTATTGTTCCACAGATTGAGAACTACGCTTTCTCTGGTGGCCAGTCCGACGTGGATGTAAGCCTTTTCCTCGTTATTCATGAGCACTTATTAATGAGTACAGTATTACTGTACACTAGTTGTATGACACAATCATGCACGTGATTAAGTTGATTTCTGTTACCCATAGTAAGATTATTGTTTTCCAGTTAATTATTGTATTTCATAAGAATTACGAAATCGATTGTGTAATACTAGTTATTTGGTTTCATAAGTTAGATTATTGGATTGTTGTATTCCAGTTAATCAATCAGCGGTGTTTAAGTTAATTATTATAATTTCTTACAGAATATATGCAAAGTTGATTGCTTAATTGTCATTTTGTCTTTCAGGTTGACGTCTCTATCAAATACCTAAATTTCTTCCTGGAAGACGATGCCAAGTTTGAGCGCATAAAGGAGGTACTATTATGCACTGCTGCATACTAGAAGTAGTTTGCACAATGCACTTGCATTGAAACCTAGGTTGCATTACATTATGAAACTCATTAATTGATATCACTAGGAATACAAAGCTGGAATAAGCTAACATGCGAAGTGAAGGGTTGTCGTTGAAGAACTATCGAAGATTGTAAAAAGACATCAGAATGCTAGAGCTCGAGTGACCAAGGAGGTACATAATTCGCTTCTTGGACTTCTTTCAAAGATGTTGCACGCATGGTCATCTCTTCAAGACTTCAAATATTGTATCTATCATCGTTCTAACCACATTTGGAATAAAACACTTATGTTTCTTTCATCGATACAAATTTCCTCAACAGTTTCTGTTTTTGTGCAGATAGTTGATGCGTTCATGTCTAAGCGTCCTCTTCCCAATATGTTTGACTGACGATGATGTCGCTGGGCTTGTCATGTCTGCGAGTCGCGTCATGTGATCTCACCTTACAGGCCTGCAGTGCACCTAACCACCGTGGTTAATTTGGGGTTTAAAATGCGTGGGTACTTGTCCCTTGACAGCTTTGCCTGGTGTGTGAAGAAACACGAAATTCATACAAGCAGTACGTACTCTGCTCTGCTGTCAGTAGAAATTAAGATGGACAACGGTGGTGTGAAAAGAAGATGAAATGTCCTAGTTACAGTTAACTGAATGCGTTGTGTGGTTTCACAGTTAGAAATGAATGAAAGAAGGAAAAGGAGACAATGTGCATGCGCGCTTGTGTTTAGCAGTAAAAGGTAAAGCATGTGAAATCTTTTTTTTTTGACTCTTACTGTCGCGAGCATCGATCAACTGTTTATCTTAAGTATTATCACTTTATACATGTGGCAATAGTAATCACCAAGTATAGTACGTACCGATTCTATTATTTGCATGATGATGATGATGATAGACAATGCCATGTTGCATATGCGTGAATTCGTGCCCACCTTGGATCGATCGGTGTAAGTGGCGCGTCACTACAATCTTTGCATCTGTGGCGCGTCCAGCTGACACGCCACAGGTAGGCCTTGCCTGATGGCGTGTCATTCCTATCCAGACGCCACCGCAACTGAAGCGGTGTCGCGTGGACGGAGGCTTTGAACACGCGCCGCGACGGAACAGATTCGCAGACACTTTATTGCGAGACCACGCACCCACCCTCCCCGGCGTAAGTGCCCGCACCCAAGGGCCAGCCGATCGGCGTTAAAACCCCCTCTCCTCACTCTCTCCTCATTCAGATTTTGCCACACACCCCTCTGGCCCTCTCCTCCCCACTGTCTCCGCCAGATGCGTCACTTCCATCAGTGCCGCGAGCCGCTCTGGCGGAACCGGCACGGTGAGGATTCGAGCTCGGCGCCGCCTTCCACCGTGCAAGTACCTATCAAGTGCAAGGCATGTCCTCCCATGGCATGTCCTGCCACACGCTCTTGAAGAAGGGCAAGAGCGGCTTAAATTCATCAAGTGCGTGTGGCAGGACATGCCATGGGAGCAGTGGATCCAGCACAAATTCCCCTTGTCGTCGCCCTATTGGGACGACGTGGTGATGGAGGAGCACGCGGCCCGGCAAGCAAGCGTCGTCGAACCCGTCGTGTCCGCCGAATGGATCACGGCCGAAGACGAGCAGCGTTCCGACGAAATGCCCGGCGAGCAGAAGAGGAAGGAAGTGCATGGGCTCAGCGACTTCGACAACGAAATGCCCGGCGAGCCGGAAGAGGAGGAAGAGGCAATCAAAGACTCCCATGCGCCATGATGGAATCCATCGCCACCGCCTCCTCCAGCACCGACACAATGCAGTCCACAAGCTGGCGCGCCGGTCTTTGACATCGGTTCCGACACCGACTAGGGTGGTGTTGGATGTATGCCCAAAAGGTAATAAAGTTTAACATTTGATTCATAATTATGCTTCATGATTCTATGCTATAACTGCGGTGACTCCTGAATATGTGATTCAGAGGAAAACTCACTCGCACGTGTAGAGACATGAACAGAATAAAGTATATCCTAATCTTGACTTTTAGACTAATTTGTTGTTTGCTTGAGACCACGTTTTACTGGTCTGAAACATTGTTTATGTCAGGATCAATGAGTGGCGTATTGTTGGTGTAAACAATATGGCCGGGTAGACCCAAATCGTTGATATGCTAAGAGGATTTCAAAGTGTCTTTTTGTCCTTAGTGCAATATCGCAGATGGTTATTATATGAAATGTCCTTAGACCATGACGACCGTAACTAGGTGATCATAACGGCTGTCACTGGGTGATTCCGAAGGTGTGCATATATCCTAATGTTTCAAGATGGGAAATTACTCCTCTGTCAAAAGAGAGATACTTTCAGGGCTCACTCGGTATGTATGATATCCAATATGTTTTGCAGACAATGCATGATGAAGTTACATCATGTGGGATATCGGATTACGGGAACGAGAAAAGAAAACTTACCGGTAACGAGATAGACAAACATATAGTGAATCAGGGATTGATTCATGGAAATATCAGGAATACTTTATCTCTAATTTCAGTATCGTGAGTAATGGGAATGATATATTAATAATCAGCAGGTTCGACAGAGTGTTATTCGCCTAAGGGTAGCACTTATTCAGGTAGCCCATGTACCTGACCCTGGCCAGTGATTAGGTGGAAACATCTAATTGTAGCTACACGTTATCGAACCTGTAGGGTAACACGCTTAAGTCAGTTCGAGTTTGTTGTGTATATGGTTGGTTTGGATAACGAGAGAGTATCACCGGAATGGTTTCTGCGTGGTAGATAATATCTTTATCAGAGAGATTGGATTATGCAGACACTAGGTGTCTCGGAGTAATAGAAATAGTTTCTATCACTAGTCGGATTTATTCCGAGGGTTTATATAAGAGGGAAATATTTATCCGGATTATTTTGTCTTTGGACACTGGGTGTCCCGGATCATGTAAAAGTGTTTTATATGATAAGTAACTAATTCGAAGAATATTCTGTAAAAGGAAATATTCAAATAAGAATTAATTAGACAAAGTATTAATTAAATAAATATTAATGTATTTAATTAATAAATAATTATTGAAAATATTAAATAAAAAAGGAGCCCACCTTGGGGCTGCCTAGTGGGCCCTAGTGGCCCACCAAGGCAGCCACACCACCAAGTGGAGGTGGTGGGCCAAACAGCATAAAGGGGGGAAGTTTCCCCCTTGGCTAAACCCTAATGGGCCTAGGGTCCTTGGGGGGAGGCGGTTTGGGAGGAGGAGTCCTCCTCCTCCCTAGGGCCGGCGCACCACTTGGGGGGAGGTTGTGCCTCCTCCCCCAAGTCTCCCTACCCCTTGGCCTCCTATATAAACCCTCACCCCCTCTCCTTTGGAGAGACACAAGTTAGATCTCTTCTAGTTTGATTAGAGGGTTCCTCTCTCCAATTAGATCTAGATCTAATATCTAATCTCTCTCTCCCTCCTTCTCATGTGTTGAGATCTCCACCTTCATATACACCAGCGGTGAGTGCTTCAACCATGGACGGCGAAGTCCTGCTGAACTATATCTGATGTATGTGTGCGAAACTCAGAGGGGTGATCCGTTGAGAAACGGTTGACCCTATCTCACTCTGTTGGATCAAGGTGAGACGCGAGGAGTCTACGATATTCTCTCGGTTAGGCTTAGCCGAGGGAGTTCTTCCACAAGCTTCATCAACGTCGTCATCGACATCTCTTCCGCTTCACGGTGTCGGTAACAAATTTACAGTTAGATCAATATGGCCCAGTTCTTTTGCTGGCTTAAAAAATAAGCTGCCCCCTCCCCAGCTTCTCTCATAAGCGGTCCAGCTTATTGGTTGGAGCTTCTAAACTAGTTATCTCATAACTAATCTAGAAGCCGCAAGTATTAAACTGCTCGGCTTATGGAATAAGCTGGGGGAGGGACAACTTATGAAATAAGCCAGCAAAAGAACTGGGCCTATGCATGTGTTGTTGCTTGTATCTTCATAGTAGATCTTTGAGCTAGTTGCGTAGTAATGCAAAAAAATAATTTACCATACATGCAACCCAATAGGTGGCGCCCCAGAGGAATGCAAGTTCCTTGAAAGCCTCCGTTGTCGCCTGTCCCTGCAGCGCTGATGTCGTCGTCACATCCGACATGTCGTTCCTCAAGGCTATATAGATTAGGGGTATATATTAAGATGATGTTTAGATTTTTAAGATTATCTAAGAAATGAATGAAAATCATGGGCAAGTTCCTCGAAAGCTTCTGCCTTCACCCAGATTGAAATAGTTCACTGGTCGGCGGCCCAGTTATCTAGCGGCATCTTCATGAGTGGCGCGTTCACGTGCCTGCGCGCCACTCAATAAAACTTACCAGTTGTGCGTCCTCCTGCATGCCACTGACCTAACTATTAACTGTGGCGACTGTGTCGCGCGCCACCGGTACACGTTAGCAGTGGCGCATAACCAGTGGCGTGTCAAAAATGCGACACTAAAGGCAAAATCACTGCGCCACTGTAAGGCTTTTGCTACTAGTGAGGGGAATCATTGTCAATTATCGTGCAAAAAAAATGAATGTGAAAAACTAAAACTCAATTTGCATGATCAAGTCCATACAATAGACCAATAGTATCACTTATTAGTTACAACAAGTTTTTTGGTTGGGTTGTTGGTCTCTCCGCTAGATTCCACGCTTTACTCTATGCATGTTTTTTATTTAACAAATTGGTCTCGCATACACAGATGATCAATACAAAGCGCATTGTAGGTACCATTATTGATGATTACTCTAGGAGAGTTTGGCCTTAAGGATGATACGTTTGCTACTTTTAAGGAGTGGAAAGCTATGATAGAAATGCAAACAGAAAGAATGGTGAAATTACTTCGTACTGACAATGGTTGCGATTTTGTTCGAATGCTTTTAATGATTTTTGCAGAAATGAAGGAATTGTCAGGCACCTCACCATTCCGTACACGCCTCAGCAAAATGGTGTAGCGGAGCGCATGAACAGGACCATCATCTCCAAGGCTCGCTGCATGGTATCCAACGCTCGCATGAGTAAGCGTTTTTGGGCTGAGACGTCTGCCACCGCATGTTACTTGATAAACAGGTCACCATCTATTCCCCTTGACAAGAAAACTCTCATTGAGGTATGGTCAGGTACTCCTGCTGATTACTCACAACTTAAGGTTTTCGGTTGCACTGCTTATGCTCATGTTGATAATGGAAAATTAGAGCCGAGAGTTGTTAGGTGTGTGTTCATTGGTTATGGTTCGGGTGTAAAAGGATATAAGTTATGGAATCCCGAAACTAACAAGTCATTTATGAGCAGGAGTGTTGTTTTCAATGAATCTGTTATGTACTTTGATAAGTTGTCCTCAGATGTTTTGACAAATAGTTCTGTTGAGGAAGAACAGCAGGTTCATGTCGAGGTGGAGCACTCCATTGAAAAGGAAAATGTCACTGTTGACAATGATGGTGCTACTACAGATGATTATGATTCTGATAATGATATTGTTCAGAACTCATCCCCTGTTTTGCAGCAACAAAATCAGTCTATCACTTCTTGTAGACAAAAGAGAAATTGTGGTCCTCGACCCTGTTTAATTGAGGAATGTGATATAGTTCACTATGCTTTTAGTTGTGCTGAACATGTGGAGAAACACCATGAGCCGTCCACATATATTGTAGTTGTTGGTTCGGGTGACCGTGAGAAGCAGATTTCCGCTATGGAAGAAGAGATGCAGTCACTTGAGAAGAATGGCACATGGGATGTTGTACGCTTGCCTAAGCAAAAGAATGTTGTCCACTGTAAATGGATCTTCAAGAGAAATGAGGGTTTATCTCCAAGTGAGCCTCCGAGGTTTAAGGCAAGGTTAGTTGCAAAAGATTCAGTCAAATTCCAGGTGTTGATTATAATGATGTTTTCTCTCCGGTTGTAAAGCATAGTTCAATTCGTACATTTTTCGGTATTGTTGCTATGCGGGATCTTGAACTTGAGCAGTTAGATGTAAAGACTGCTTTTCTGCATGGAGAGTTGGAGGTGGAGATATACATGGACCAGACAGAAGGGTTCATGGTGCCTGGTAAGAGGGATCTTGTTTATAAGTTTACAAGGTCCTTATACGGTTTAAAACAGTCTCCTCGTCAGTGGTATAAAAGGTTTGATTCATTTATGTTGTCACATGGCTTTAAGAGGTCTGAATTTGATAGCTGTGTGTACATTAAGTTTGTTGATGGATCACCTATATACTTGCTATTATATGTTGATGATATGTTAATTGCTGCCAAGAGCAACAAAGAAATCACTACGTTAAAGAAATTGTTGAGTAGTGAGTTTGAGTTGAAGGATCTTGGTGCTGCGAAGAAAATTCTAGGTATGGAGATTACCCGTGATAGAAATTTTGGTTCGTTGTCTTCGTTGAAGGGGAGCCTTGGCGCAGCGGTAACAGCTGCTGCCTTGTGACCATGAGGTCACGGGTTCAAGTCCTGGAAACAGCCTCTTGCAGAAATGCAGGGAAAGGCTGCGTACTAAAGACCCAAAGTGGTCGGACCCTTCCCCGGACCCTGCGCAAGCGGGAGTTATTGCACCGGGGCTGCCCTGCCCTTTTTTTGTTTCTTAGTCAGATAAATTACATTAAGAAAGTTCTTCATCGTTTTAACATGCTTGATGCAAAGTTTGTTAGTACTCCTATTGCTCCTCATTTTAAATTGTCAGCTTTACAATGTCCTAATACGGATGAGGATTTTGAGTACATGTCAAGAGTTCCATATTCTAGTGTTGTTGGTTCTTAATGTATGCCATGGTTTGCTCTCGTCCTGATTTATCATATGTTATGAGTTTGGTTAGTAAATACATGGCTAATCCTGGTAAAGAACATTGGAAGGTTGTTCAGTGGATTTTCAGGTACCTTCGTGGCACATCCAATGCTTGCCTGAAGTTTGGCAAGACTGATGAGGGACTCGCTGGCTATGTGGATTCAGATTTTGCTGCCGATTTGGATAAGAGGAGATCCCTCACAGGTTATGTGTTCACGCTTGGTGGTTGTGCCGTGAGTTCGAGGGCAACGTTACAGTTCGTTGTGGCCCAGTCTACCACTGAAGCAGAGTACATGGCTATTGCTGAAGCATGTAAAGAATCAGTGGGTGAAAGGTTTGTTTGCTGAGCTTTGTTGAGATGATACTTGCATTAACCTGTTTTGTGACAGTCAGAGTACTATTTGCCTTACTAAGGATCAAATGTTCCATGAGAGAACAAAGCACATTGACGTCAAATACCATGCATACAAAAATGAAAAAGGGAGCCCTGGACCCTTATCCTCTCCCACGACCGAGAGGGCGATTTCTGAACCCCACCCGTCAACTCCACCTCGCCGCCGGTGGCTCGCCGGTTTCCCCCTCCTCCGTTGGCCGCTCCGGCGGCGGGAGGTGGGGGAACCTCGGGCCCCGGCGTGTACATAGTGTAGGTGTTGCTAGGGTCTTCGCCGGCGGTGTCAGGGAGTTGGTGGCGCGGCTGGTGTTGGTGTTGGTTTTGCAGGTGGAGCTCTTCCTCTCCGGCGGCGGTGCTCGTTGGAGCGTCGCGGTGGAGCGCCCCCTTCCGCGTGCTCGCGGCCCCCCGGGGTCGCTGTGTGCGCTTTTTCCCCTTCCGGATCTCGTCGCGGCGGATCCGGTCGACCTTTGTGAAGCAGCTGGAGTCGTGTCTAGGCGATGCTGGCGATGGAGCGAGGCGGAGGCTCTCCGGAGTTCGAGGCCCGACGACTTCCCGTCCGCTCGGGGATCTTCTTCCATCCAAGGCATCAATGGAGAAGGAGCGGCGGCGCGCCATCGGCACGTTTCTCTCCTCGTCGTCGACATCGATCTGCAGAAGGACTGGTTTGTAATTTCTGAGTTTGTGGTGATCCTTTCTGTAATCCCTTGATGTAATTTCGGCTGTTTCCTCGCAAAAAAAATACCATTATGTGCGTGATGTTGTTGCACAAAGTAAGCTGAAGGTATGCAAGATAAGCACTCATGATAATCCTACTGATATGATGACAAAGCCAGTTCATGTTACTAAGTTCGAGCTTTGCTCGGGCTTAGTTGGCATCACTATTTAGCCCAAGAGGCTATTTTGGCGCCGAAGGTGTTTTCTTTGTTGTGTTCAGGGTGAAGGTTCTCGTTCATGTTACAAGATGGAATTTGTCTCAAGGTGGAGTGTTATTTTGATGTGTTCGAAATTCATATAAAGATAAAGGCTAACTTCGAAGCGACGTAGCGTAGCTGAGAAGTTAGCCCATCCGGTTGCCCATTTGTGGGGGGGGGGGTGCGGGGGCGGCAGCCCCTGCGGAACGATACGCGTCGTTGCCGAGTCGGACTGCAGCCGACTTAGGGTTTTACCACCATATATACATCTTGTAAGCCGCCGGTTGGGATAAGTCGCAAGTTGTAAATTTTGTAACCTCACCCGATATAGTGAAGTATTGCTGGCTGGCGCCCGTGGTTTTTTCTCCTCCATTGTTGGATGGATTTTCCACGTTAAATCTCGTGTCCCCGTTGGTTGATCTTCCGCTTTCTTCATCGTTTCTTTGCTATCGTTTATAACAGTCCGGCTCTCTTTTCAACCATAGTTATCGTTATTTCGGAATTTGGTCATTTGCAACTCTCAGAATTTGGAAAACTGACAATTTGTCACGCTTTAATTTTGCAGTTTGATCATTTGCCACTCCTCTCGTTATTTCAAAGCGTTGTGCTTCGGATGATCCTATACTTGCACACTGTAGAAGTTTAGAAGCATTTCTACTCAGTGCACATACCGAGCCACATTGGTTTGTATATGATGTGGTGCATTGCGGCACAAGCTTTTACAAAGACTAACAACCGACTGAAACTCAGCTTTATATCTTAACTTAATTTTATTATAATTGGACGATGTGTCCATATCTAACATCTTCTCTTAATTACAACTTTGTTGAAATTATTCTATAATTTCTCGAAATTGCGAAATGAAAGAGATAAACCGTCTGGACACGGCTGCATCCAGAATTCATATGTGCTCGTCGCGCCTCTTACAGATAAAAAACTATGTGTGGATCCAGTACGTAGCCATATGAAACACATGATTTGTTGACATGTATTTTTTTCTCGGTAAATGACGATCTAATAAACTCATAAGTTAGGATACGATTCATATGAGTTTACACCCGACATCTAAATAGTTAGCATGCACACAACCACCCAAATAAAATGAAAAATTAAAAGCGTCGCAATAAAAGTATGTGGAAAAGTCGTAGCAACCTCTAAAACGATGGAGAATGGATCCGTAGACTATACTATCATCCACGTAGTATAAAAATATGCCTCATTGCCTACTCTAGTCGTGTATACACCTCCGTAAACATGTCTAAGTTCACCAGACCAAGAGCAAGTTAATACACTGATAAATGAGATAAATGACCCGCAGAGGAGAAGATTACAACTAACAACCAAATCATTTTTACGTAGCTAGTAAAAGCGACCAAATATCGACAAACGCTTCCACCCTAATGAGAACAATATATTTGTGATATATTGAACATAACCAATTAATTACCCATTATGCTATTTGACAGGTACTGTACAAGTTATAAACCATTTAGATGACTGGCCATATTACGTGTTAACTTGCAGTAGAAAACTGAGACGTTTGGAAGCCTAATGGTTTTATCTTTTGTTTTTGTTTTTCTGGTGTTGAATGTCACTGTGTTGAAAACTTGTAAGACGTTTGGCCATTTTACGGATTTTGAATTCTGTATTTCTTGCAAGTGGCCATGTGAAACAGTAGTGGTGGCTGTCAGGCTCGCAAATTCTTTAACTGGCTCGTTGTTTGGGCTCTATCTGCCACGCCTGGCCACATGGTGAAACAGTAGTGGTGGCTGTCAGGCTCGCAAATTCTTTATAGAATAAGAAAATACAACGTTCCAGTCTTGATCTGATGGCGCTTGGTACAGAGTCAGAGCCAGCTGCAAATAGATTGTTTTGAAAAGAGATTCCACTTGTCTGATGGCGCGCTCTTGCTTATATCGCCAATACAGTACTACTAAATGAGCACGTAGACTTAATTAAATTAAATTAGTCCACTTGTTATCTCTATCCGCATTGCATAACCTTATATACAAAAGATGGACAAGACAACGGCCTCTCAGGCCACCTGTTACTGTAGATGTAACAGTAGCTACAGTACAGATCCAGGCCATCCAAACGCAGATCGACGGCCCACGGCTCCCGCACTTGGTCAACAGACGCGCGTGGCCTGCGCTCGCACGCTTTTTGGCGCGCGGCGTGACCCGGTCGACCGGCCGCAACGGGTTTCCCAGTGCACGCACGAAATTTGGCGCGCACCGCACCCGGTCGCCACGCGCTGCCAACCGGTAGCCCACCGGCCCGCACGGTTCTTGACGCGTCTTTTCCCGGTAACCCCCGTGAAGGACCAATTTGTGATTTTGGAAACCCCAGGGATCTATCTGCAAGAACACGCACACATTTCCCCCCTTCTCTTCTCTCTCCCGCGTCGTCCCGAGCTCGCCGCCGCCGCCGACGCGTCGTCCCGCCGCTGCACGCCCTCCCGGACAAATCGAAGAGCACCAGCGGGACGGCCTCGGCCTCCCCTCCATCCTCGCCGAGAATCGCGAGCCGGGAAGCTCGGAGACGCCCGCGCCGGGGTCGTCTTCCCCGGGCCCGGCCGCGGCGGCGCCAGCTGCCTTTTTCCTTCTTTCCTTCCTTCCTTGCTCGGCTCGCAACAACAAACAGAGTCCGTCGCGCACCGCCGCGGCCAAGGCAGCACACTACCTACCAGTCCAACCTAAGACCTCCTCGCCCGCTCCTGCGTGCCGGCGTCCATGGCGACGCTGCAGACCTCGGGGTGTCGGCCTTCATCAACATCGTGGGTGCCTTCGTGTTCCTGCTCCTCTTCGCCTTCCTCCGCATCCAGCCCATCAACGACCGCGTCTACTTCCCCAAGCTCTACATCGCCAAGCAGCAGCGCGCCCACGACGCCCACCGAGGCGCGCACAGGGCCATCAATCTCAACCTCTGCACCTACTTCATCACGCCGGCCTCGACTCCGTCGTCTACCTGTGAATCTACACCCTCGGGTACACTACACGTCTTCCCAATCTGCATCTCATCTTCTCAATTTTTTCCCTGTTTCGAACCTGTACTGGCCGTGTGTTGTTGTGCTCATTTTTCTGCTATGTGCTATGAATCTGTGCTCGCAATATCGATTTAGTACATGCTTGCTGCTCGATTTGGTAGATGTTTGCTGCTACTTAATCCAAGCACGCGGTAACTTGGGGAACATTACCTATAGCAAATTTAGCATCCAGAAAAGCTTAAATGTCAGAGAATTATCTTGATGGTACCAATAAGGTCGTGGGCATGTGTGTATCCTTGATTTTGTAACTTCTTCTATAAAAAGAATTGATTGATGTATGAAAATACATTGTATTAAATCTGCTTCGTACCATTTCAGAGTAGGAACACAAACATATTCAAATGGTTAGCCTTTCTTTTTCTTTTCTAGGAGGAATAAACGTTCGCGCTGTGTTTATTGATCTGAGCCCATAAGAACACTTCTTCTGCCATGAGGGAATTTCTGTTCTGGAAAAAAAAGAGTTTATAAGTATATGCTTCTTTAGTTTTGTATTCATTCATGCTTTAAGCTATGATGGTATAATAAACCATCATTGGGTTATCCTTTGCCTCATTTGAACATAATGGATTTAAATTAAATTTTGTTGTTTTTAAAGAAGCGACGCGGGAACTTCCAGTGTATGTGCTAAACATGCAGCCATAGACTGTTAGTTTTTGTGTCAATGAAAATTCTTTGCTGTAATATTGGTTTCATGAACGGATATACCAATGCTTTTTTTTTTTTTGTTCAGAAGTCTTTCTTCTTAATTTTGATTCAAATTATGTCCTGCGGGATTGGGGTTGTTGAAGGTTCATGGATGGTAGGAATTATTGATGAGATCCGAATGCCTGTGAATATAATCTCAGTTTATTCAATTCTGATGGATACAAAGACACGTTTCAAAGCAACAATTCTCTCGGAAGCATAGAGATCCAGCTGAAGGGAAGATCCATGGGTCGACATTGGAGCGGCTTCTAGCTTGGGAAAAGAAGCTCTATGAGGATGTCAAGGTAATTTTTCCATTGGTGTCTCTTAGAACATAGTTATCAAGTTAACAGTTGAGTACATTGTTCAAATTGATATGCTCTGTTTTTGAAAAATCTAATAGCTCACCGGTTAAAATTAGGGTACTCTTAATTGTGCTTCATGCATTGACGATGGAACATGTTAGCTTATGTTTTCAGTCATCAACATAGCAACCTTTGTGATCTTCCAAATTCTAATATTATAAAGCAACAAAATGACTTAAGTAACACTAGAATGATCAATGATGAAGTGAAACTAGTGAAACACTTGCACCAGGAGAGGGCACTATGTGAAATTTATTTGCATATATATTTAAAGATCTTTGGTTATGTAAGAAATTTGATTATCCAAGGTCAACCAATTCGTAGAGTTGGTGTTTACT